>JAQFVV010012710.1:57500-587334 GCA_028023455.1 Epiperipatus broadwayi
TTATTTCTATTTATAAAAATTGCCATCTTAATTTCTTTTTTATTATGGTTTCTATCTTCATGAAGAATTTCCACATTTTCAAAATCAAATTTAAATTTATATTTACATGTTTTTTAATGACCAAAGAAAACTGTAGGAGACATTAAATCACCATTATTTTTACTTTTTACAGGCTTATATAACAATTCATACTCCCTCAATCTTTTTTCAAAACTGCACCTAGATTCACCTATATATGATAGCATACAATCACAAAAAATTTGATATATCACATTACTTTTCTGCTTGATAGATATGACTTCCTTAGAATTATTGACTAATTTATTAATATTGTTTGGAACGTAGAATGAAAAGTTAAACACATTCTTATATATATCCTTAAAAAACTTCACTTGTGGATTTGAAATAAATGGAATAGATATCCATTGTTTACTATTAATCTTCATTTCCTTTAAACCATTATAATTCTTTTTAAATTGACATAAAGTATTGCTTATTTGTTTCATTTTATAACCAACATCAATCAATTCCTTGGCAAATATCTCAATATTTTTCAGTTTATCACTTTGGTAACCACATAATTTTTTTATTATGAAACAAAAAAGATCTAAAACTTGCCATCTTATGCATAATTGGTACTTTTTATTTACAATTTATATATTTCCTTTTTTGCAGTGGCTTAATTATTAATATATAATTTAATATATTGTTATCTTTGTAATAATTAAATCTAAATATTTAATATTTTTGTCATGTTCTTTTTCAATAATCCATTTCAAGCCATTCAACTTATGTAATTCCTCTACAAGCAAATTTATAGTATTAGTATTTCCACAAACAAAAACATCACCCACATATCTTTTGTAAATTTTAATATATTCAAAAGTACACATATTTAAAATACTACTCTCATGTGTAGATAAAACAAAATTGCAAACTTGTGCAACTACAAGTAGACTCATAGGCTAACCTTTAGACATTTTATAATATTGACCTTCAAAAGATGCAACAATGTTATTATTAAAAATTTTAATATAAAGATATCAACATTATAAACTTTATCATATATTTACATATATACTTGTTACTTTTTAATGTAATGTTCAATTATTATTTATGGAAATTCATTCTATCAATAGATCCATACAGTTTCTGTAACATCTTTAGGATTTGAGGCAAATACTATTTTCATCGTTTGTCTTAGTAAATAGCATCAAAATTTGTGTTACTGAAAATGATACTATTGCTACAATAGATGTTACAGAAACGTATGAAGCTATTATAGTATTATTCCATCAAAATCATTGAACAGATCTTAAAAGTAAAAGCTTTATAAATATATGATAAAGTATATTATTATTCTTAAAATTTTTTAATAATAACATTGTTGCATCTTTTGAAGGTCAATATTATAAAATGTCTAAAGGTTAGCCTATGAGTCTACTTGTAGTTGCACAAGTTTGCAATTTTGTTTTATCTACACATGAGAGTAGTATTTTAAATATGTGTACTTTTGAATATATTAAAATTTACAAAAGATATGTGGGTGATGTTTTTGTTTGTGGAAATACTAATACTATAAATTTGCTTGTAGAGGAATTACATAAGTTGAATGGCTTGAAATGGATTATTGAAAAGGAAATTTGACAAAAATATTAAATATTTAGATTTAATTATTACAAGAGATAACAGTATATTAAATTATAAATTTATAATTAAGCCACTGCAAAAAAGGGGATATATAAATTGTAAATCAAAAGTACCAATTATGCATAAGATGGCAACTTTTAGATCTTTTTTGTTTCATAATAAAAAATTATGTGGTTACCAAAGTGATAAACTGAAAAATATTGAGATATTTGCCAAGGAAATGATTGATGTTGGTTATAAAATGAAACAAATAAGCAATACTTTATGTCAATTAAAAAAAATTATAGTGGTTTAAAGAAAATGAAGATTAATAGTAAACAGTGGATATCTATTTCATTTATTTCAAATCCACAAGTGAAATTTTTTAAGGATTTATATAAGAATGTGTTTAATGTTTCATTCTACATTCCAAACAATATTAATAAATTAATCAATAATTCTAAGGATGTCATACCTGTCAAGCAGAAAAATAATATGATATATCAAATGTTTGGTGATTGTATGTTATCATATATAGGTGAATCTAGGTGCAGTATTGAGAAGAGATTAAGGGAGTATATAAGTGTGTAAAAAGTAAAAATAATAGTAATTTAATGTCGCCTTCAGTTTTCTTTGATCATGAAAAAACATGTAAATTTAAATTTAAATTTGATTTTGAAAATGTGGAAATTCTTCATGAAGATAGAAACCATAATAAAAGAAAAATTAAGGAGGCAATTTTTATATATAGGAATAAAATGCATTTAATGAATCGACAAGCTGCTAACATTAAAATACAAGATTCGTGGAATTAACCAAAAGTGCTTCTGTAGATTTTATAATTGTTTATAATAGTTTGTTACCATTAAATTTATTATTTTTATTATAATTACAATTTTATATACCTATATAAATAAATATTCTACTCTCCCCCTCCCTTTTATAAACTCTCATTCACAATTGTAACATAATTTTTATTTTTCAATTATCTAATAATGCCCATTTCCATCTAATTTTGCTAGACCTTTAATTATATACACATTTATCCAAATTTTTCTGAATGTATAAAGTTTCATTATATATCCTTTTTTTATAATCTTTAAAATGTTTTATATATTCTTCTCACATTTCATTTATGAACAACATTTAAATAATGTCATTATGGTCATGACATAATATCTTTTCTACTAATTGCTCTATCATGTTACTTCCCTCTATCATTTATAATTTGTCCTATCTGTCCTATATATACATTATTAACATTTTCACATTCAATTTTATAAACCATTACTGCCTTACTATTAATACCATTTAATTTATTTGTATTATAAAATCTACCCAAAGGCTTACTATTTTCCCAAGCTATTCTTGCATTATCTGGTAATTCTCTCTTACTAACTTTTTTATATACTTCCCTTGAATATGAAATAGACATTCACTTATAATGTTTGTTCTTATCATATTTATTACAAGTAATTATATTTTGATTTCCAAAAATATTTTTAACCACCTTTTTTATATTCTATTTTAACACAATAATCCTCTACTTCTAATTTTTACTCATATGCCTCTTTCTTATCTAATGTAAATTTATATTGTTGAAGGTAAAGTAATGTCCAATAGTGAGAATAAATGTATAAAACTTTATATTTTTGTAAAGATCTCAATAAGAGATGAAAACCAGATTGATAATTAAATAATTGTAAATATAATTTGTTGTTTGTTTCAATTTTATTTAGATTGAGTCTAATTTGTGGACAAATTATTTTCATATTGGATATTTGACCATTGTATATAATTTTTTTTATATATCACTGTTTTAAACATTGTAGAGTTTATTTCAGAGTTTTTTGTTTATAAATATATAATGAATTAGATATTACTTTAATAAAGAATAAAAATAAAACATTATGTCCATGTAAACAGAGATAACTTGACCTTTTGATGTTGCCAACAAAGTTATTACTAATTGACAATACTGAGGCTAAACAAGTTTTTCTATTAATATTTATAGTAACTCTTTGGTTTGGGGTTTATTGAAGTGAAATATTACTTATAACAAATAAATAATTTTTAAATGGTTTTTGTAAATGTGAATAAATTATAAATACATAAGATTATTGCTCTCAAATGCTGTTCCTATAAATAACTGATATATTTTTCCAGTTATAACATTTGATGACTTATGAAAGGAGAGAGTGGCTACCTTTTATTGTGTTCTACAGTATCATATCTCAGATTATCATGAACATTTTCATCATGTGGAATGAGGGTTCAGTCAATTGAGATATGTTAGGCTTATTAATTTTATAATGATTGCTGTTTTAATTTATAGAATGGAATTATTATTAAAATGTTGTAGACAAAGATTTAAATAAGTTGCATATGTCTAATGCATGAGATTATTCTCTTGAAGCACTGCACTTTCAAGTTAGGCTGTATTAGCCGGTTTAATAATGTTTATTTAAATTTGTATGAATAAATAATCTCAATCTTGTATAGTTTCAATATCAATTTTTAGTGCTTTTATTAACATTTTAGACCAGCAACAAAGATAAGACTACCTTTATTTTAAGCAATGAAGATTCATGGTGTTGATAAGAATGGGATATTTTCAAGTGATTTGTACACTCACACAATATACATACTTTCAAATATAAATATAGTAATCATTTTAATGAATGGTGATTCCATTTTTGAAATTAGTTAAAATCTGCAACAATTTATCCAGCAGCAATCAAGATTAACTGCAAACGACTGAGAAAATATATTCTGTTAATGCTATTACTTGCTTTGAGGGAGTATCATTTACAAAATGAGTATTAGAAATGATTCATTTTACTTCACTGTCCTTATCTATATAAATTTACTGTAGTTCTTTGTATTCTAATAGCATCATGAATCATAATTAAAATAGATACCTTTTAGTTACACCATGGCATCAGCAGTGTGATTTTTTTTCTCAGCTTTTCACAATTAGTCTTGATTGGCTGTTAGTTGTAATCAGTGCAGATTTTTAATTAGTACTTAAAGTATAATGATCATTTATTTTAAAAAAATCTATAATGTATGTTAGAACAACAAATTATAATATTGAACATTCTATAGGGAAATCTCAATTATTAAGAGAAAATTAGAAAATGTTCATTTAAACTTTGATTTCTTATATTTATATAATTTTCATGTTGCCATTTGTATTTCTATGACAAGATTAACCATAGTTAAAAGTGGTATCTTTTTGATGCATCATAGTGTTTACTATATACTATTTTTCTCAGCTTTGCAATCATATATATTGTATCTTCTGAAATTTGAGATGTATTTCATTATAATTTTTTTTTTTATCTTTCTTTCTTGTTTGATTTTTGAATCGTGAATATGTTACGTTATGAAACATTTAACTGTGTTGCTATGACAATGATAATATTGATGTAAATTGTTTATTATTAATTGTAAAATTGTAAATTGAGTTTATTCATTTTAAAAAAGGAAAATAAATAAATAAATAATAAAATATATAGATTGGATAAAATTATTATTCTTGTGTTGTATGTTTTGTTTTAGTTACTACATTCATGATATTGCACATGTGCTTTGCAGATTTTAACTATAAATGACTGAATACTAACACTTCAAACACATGATAAAACACTTAAGATTTGCTCATACAAAAGCGTTTGGGGTCGAAAAGATAGATGGCCACTCTATCTTTTCCAAAGACTTTATCATGTGTTTGAAGTGTTAGTATTAATTCATTTATAGTTAAAATCTGCAAAGCACATGTGCAACAGCTTAATGCTGTTTAAATATTACAGTTTATAAACATTGCGTTATATAAAATAATTGATTTATTTACATTCATGATAGTAAATTATAAACAATACAAATAAATGTTTAATATTTCAAATGTATTTGTCTTTTTTATTATTATGATATACTAAGGGAATATGTATACAAATATATTTCCAATGTAATATATTGAAAGTCTAATGTAAATTGTTTAATTTTGTTGAAATAAAAAATAGTATTAATATTGTCAAATGTGCGGTTTTGTTGTATGTAATAATTCTAAAATATTTATTTTATTTGTGTATAATGCACATTTTTAGTAAAAAAAATGCTACTAGAAATCACTTAAAGAGTAAAAGTAGAGTATTGCTATAGTTACACTGGCATTAATAAAAAAATCTTATAAATAGGATTGAATAGTTTGAACTCATTCTTTTTCTTGTTTGTGTCTTAAACAGAAGCATGTATAAATTTCTTTATATGATGTTTTTTTTATTTCCTTTAAAGTATATAGTTGACTGAACAAAATAGAGGGGTAAGAAGTAATATTATTTGCCCATGAACAGGGCAACATTGATGAGAAAATTTTATGAGAAAATGACAATTTATTGTAAAAGGAAAAAATCATCAGAATTGATTCATTATGTTGTAAAACATCAAAATATTTTTATTTTTTAAAATGAATATTAACCTATATTTTAAAGACAGACTAGTTCAGAAGGTATATAAGAATTATATCTACCCGTCTGTGTAATTTTATTAGATCAATTGATTAAATTTTTTAAAGATATGAATCACTTTAATTTTCCATCATATCATCCTAGATAAAGCTAGTATCTATTCATTCATAATGTTTTGAAATAATACATGTTCATGAAGAGGATATCTTTTCATATCATCATGAATACATACTAATACTTATATGTGTAGTGTCATATAAAACAAATAATTATTATTTGAAAGAATAATTTGGATATATACCTAAGACATCAAAATATATTTTGGATTTAAAAGTTTTCCTGCATATATTATATCTTCTCTGAAACAAGAATATACTACTGGTTTATAGTTTGAAATAGACATCAGAACTGTGATGCTGTTCTGGAACTACAATATTTAAAGATTCTCATTCAAGTCATATGTTCATATTGTCATTGTTATTGATATATACTTATATTTGTTTCTTTTAATTTAAAATGTAAACTTTTTTATTGATGAATAATATATAATTTTAAGTTAATTAGTAATCTATTTACATACCAACGTGTACGAGTTATATTTTCTCAAGTTCAATTCTTATATTTTGCCCTATAGTAATTATTATTTTAATATTTAAAATATTCTTTTTTTTATTTATTGATTTTAAATTAACTTGAAATATGTCATTTATATTAGGAGTTTAAAAAGATTTTATCACAATAAGTATTCATTTTCTGTTTTCACGAAGGTTTGTGATGATGGTATTCTAGCTGCATTTTTGTATTGGATTATTTCCATAATCTAATATGAGTATTGAATGTTTTTAGAAAAATTTAACTTTTATTTAAATATTCCAAACACTTTAAACTGTTAGTAATAGCATACAGGTTAGTATATGCACAATGTTTCAAGAGATATTTTTCTCCCCTCGTCTTCAGGTATTTCTGACTTGACCAGTGACAGTAGTAACATAGGATTCGAACGTGGACCCTTAGATTCTTGAATATTGAATTTTAACATAATACTCTAATCAACTGAGACATCCTGCCAAATGCAACAGTCAATAGAAATTTAATATACTTACCTATGAGATTCCTCCTGATTTCTCCATTCTTTCCTTAAGAGCAATGTTGATTAGTGCTTTCCATATATTATGTATAGTCACACTAGTTTGGCTTATAAGATTTTTGCCATTGTCACATGAGCAGCTTTTTTAAATTTTTTTTATACCTTTTCTTCTATATTCAATATTTTTGTATTTTCCCAAACATATGTTCATTGGCACATCCATGATCTGTTACCTTAGAGACCTGTTTTCTCTCTTATAATCACCAGTTTCTGTTCTTGCAAGCACCTTACAATGGGACAACTGGTCTCACCAATATATGTTCTTCCATATTCACATGGTATTTTATAGAGCAGTTTTTTCTTTTCAGCATTTCAAGTTTAGGCTTTGTAGATGTTAGAATTCCTCATAGTGTGATATGGCTCTGGAAAGCCATTCTGATGTTATACTGATTGCAGATTTTCCTTAATTTGTTTTTTGGGATATATGAGTACACTAAAGTACCAATAATTGCCTTTTCTCTTGATGGTTCCTTTTGTTATACATTTTCTTAATAACAGCTGGTGGATAATCATTTTCACAAGAGTTTGTTCTATGTAAATCTTTTCTTTTTCCAAATCATTGGTTACTGGACAAACTTTCTTTTCCTCTGTTCCATAGTGATAGTACCACACCATGTTTTGTGTTTATAGTGTGATTGGATATAGTGATTAGGTATTTTACTGTATGTCTAAGTTTTCAATAAACTGTAGTTTTGATTTTGCTATGAGAGAGTCTTGTATTAAGAACATCTAAGAATGCTATTTTTTGTTCTTGTCAATTGAAGAGGATATGTTGTTGATGTGTTTGGAGAAGGCTTGTAGCAGTGCTTCACTATGTGTCCATAAAATAAATGTGTTATTTTATCTTGTTATAAATAGGTGATTAGTATTAATAAAATAATATATGAGTATAGTAAGGCCGAGTCAGTATTATTTATCATTTTATTAAACTAGAATTTGAAATTAATTATTGGATCATATATTTATTTAGATATTATAAATATTGTAATCTTATAGGACATACTGAAACTGTTATCTCAATTATTCATGAATTATTTTATTTAGAGATGAACATGATTAAATTTTAGTATAAGTTTATAATATTATAAACAATGTTTGTGTCATTAGGTATATTAAAATTTAGTTGTTGAATGATTTATCATTATTTTCATTTGATTATAAGTGACGTACATCTTAAGCATATACACCTGGGTCTCTTTTTACGCGGACTTATTTAACACGATTTTGAAGTTATGCGATTCGTGTTTCACCGGAAGTCGAACTCTGATATTGCGCTATTACTTTAAATAATAAATTTCGCGCACTCATGTTATATTGAAAGTAATAGCACATTAATGAAATCCGACTTTCAACTTAGTAATTTCAATATTTTCAGTGCTTTATAATAGTAAGATTTTATGCAATAATGAAATTAAAATCATGATTTCCACATTTTATGTATACACACATTAAATTTTACAAGATTATAATGTAAATTTGTTCAAACATTGTGCGTGTTAATTTTGCATTTTAAATCACATTCTGTTTTTGCTTTTTAAAAAAGAATGTTTAATCAATTATTAATCATTTAGTGTCCACAAGTTTATTTTTAAAAGATGAGTAATAGCAGTGGGCACAATTAAAATTGAAAATTAAAGACAAAAATAAGAATTTAATTTTTAGTTGTTAGATTAATTACTAATTACATTGTCACCAGAAAACCATTAATTAACATAACATGAGAGTGACGTCGGCGCTAGTTGTATTTCATCTTGTGAAGAATCTGATTTTTTTATCAGTTTGCAAATGAACCTGTTTACCGGCAAATAGTGATAATAATTAAAATGTGTATAAAAATATAAATTACTGTAAATTATGCATAAAAATATATTGTTTTGAATAAAATTAAATATTATAGTTAAAAAAAGTTTGTCTTGTATCAATTTTTTTCAAATTTGAAATTTTTTATTAGTCATATTTTATTTCCTTATTTTTTTTTTGCACGAATTTTAAAGTAAATTTTATGTTGGTGCTTTGCTTTTACGCGAGTTTTGAAAAATCACTGTCTGTATCCCCCCCCTTTTCAAGGTAAGTTACGTCTATTTTTGCATGATTTCATTTGCGCGTGTTTTCTGAGGAACCTATCTATTGTGTAAAACAAGACCCAGGTGTATAGTTGTTTTGAGACAGTGTTATTCAATTTAATTTTTTTATTTGAATCTATTTTAAATAATATTTGTATTTAGGGTATTTGAAGTGATGATTTTGTTTGTCTTTTTTATTCAAAATGTTGTCTGAACTCATAATCAATAAACATCACATGACCACCACCTCTTATGGCAATATATATAGTCAGTGTTGCCTGTTTTTTGAGCTCATAATGTTATAATAAGGATTATCATCACCGTTTTAGTTAACAATCAGATATATGAATAGATAAAGGATTATTTTAAGTACTGAATAATTATTTACTGATTGGTATTCATTTAGCTTAGTTTATTATATTCATATTATTATGAATGATATTATTATTTATGGACATTATAAAATCATTATTATTATTATTTTTATTTATATTCTATTGAGTTGCAAATGATAACCAATTTCAGGGTTCATTTTTATTCTGTTACTTAGGGTGACCAATGACTGGGTTATATTTTATTCAGGCTATCATAGAAATTAGCATACACATATATTTATTCTGTTATAAGTGGTACTGTACTTTGCCAGGCATAAATAAACAGGATCACTACCATGGTCTTGAATTATCTGATCTGTTTCAAATAGTTACCAAATTTGTGGGGCATTAGAAGAAGGGTATATCCTCATTTTAATCTGTTACAAATGGCTTCTCAATATTGAGGGTAATAATAAAGGTCATTTTATTTTCATGTTTTCATGTCAGTTATAAAATATTGCCTAAACCTATAGGAAAATATTTTATCCTGTTACACTATATATGTAATATTATAATTGAATATTTATAAATACAGTAATCAGATATATGTAAAGTATAACTTTAAAAATTTTATTGACTTAGGAGCCCTTTCAACTATCCTTACAGTCTTTGTCAACTAACACTGAAAGGATAACTTTTATTTTTTTTAGTTGACAAAGACTACAAGGATAGTCGAAAGCATTTCTAAGTGGCTAAAATTTTTATATACTTTACATATATCTGATTACTGTACTTATAAATATTTAATTACAAGATTACATATATTGATTTGAAGAAATACAGACATTTGTCAACTAATACTTTGAAAGGACAACTTTCCCATAATTCTGTGATCTTAACATTTGCTGCTTGCCTATTGATTAAGACTTGCTTGTATTTATATATTAATATAGCTCCCTTGACTTTTCTTTTATTATTATTTCTTTCAGTTTGCAATATTTTTACATTATTATAATTGAAATCAAAACCATATAGACATGGTTTATTATGGTCATAAAAACAAAAGCTGATACATTATCATTATCTTTAGAATTTTATTTCATATTTTGAACTCTTTTTAATAACAAGTGCTCTTTTGTTCTTTTCTCCAATGTGCATCTCATTTCACATATATATCCACTTTTACACATCAATTTATAAATGATACAATTTTTATTTATAAATAAGTATTATCTTTACAGTTATTTATTAATTTATTTAATGTAGGTAGTGCATAAAATGCTATGTCACATATACGTTTACAAATTTTCATTATAAAACTTGCCTGTTGATTTGAAATATATGGTATTAATATCAATACCATATATTTCGGATCAACAGACAAGTTTCATAAGGAAAATTTATAAAGGTATATGTGATATTGCATTTTATGCACCACCTACATTAAAGAATTAATAAATAGCTGTAAAGATAAAACCTTATTTACAAATAAAAAATATATCATTTATAAATGGATGTGTAGTAGTGAATATATATGTGAATTGAGATTCACATTGGAAAAAAGAACAAAAGAGCACTTGTTGTTATTAAAAAGAGTTCAAAATGTGAAACAAAATTTTAAAGATAATGATAATTTATCAGCTTCAGTTTTTTATGATCATAATAAATCATGTATATATGGTTTTGAATTCAATTATAATAATGTAAAAATCTTGCAAATTGAAAAAAATAATAATAATAGAAAAATCAAGGAAGCTATATTAATATATAAATACAAGCAAGACTTAATCAATAGGCAAGCAACAAATGTTAAGATCATGGAATTATGGGAAAGTTGACCTTTCAAAGCATTAGTTGACAAAGACTACAAAGATAGTAGAAAGTGCTCCTAAGTGATGTTTTTTTTTTTTGCTCTTCTTAATAAATTTTTAATACTGTATTTTCTAATATTTATTTATAAGTTTACACACATACATATATCACCATCATCATCAACCATTATCAATCCACTGCAGGATGAAGGTCTCTCTAAATTCATCTTCTCTGATCTTTAGCTTCTCTTCTCCACATCACCCCTGCACACTTTCTTATTTCATCCATCCATCTTACATGTGGTCTCTTTCGGGGTCTTTTACAATCTCTTGGAATCCAGTTTAAAATTTTAATTGTCCATCTATTATCATTTCTTCTAGCAATATGTCCAGCCCAACTCCACTTCAATCTTTTAATTTTGTCAATGAGATCAGTAACACTTGTTTGTTCTCCTACCCATACATTGCATTTTCAATCTCTTATTGTTACTCCCAACATACATGTCTCCATACTCCTTTGAGTGGTCTGAAGTCTCTATATTTTTCTTCTATTAAGTGTCCAAGTCTCAGATCCATATGTAAGAACTGGTAAAACACATTTGTTAAAAACCTTCCTTTTCTAATACATAGGCATATTTCCTTTTAGTATCAAGTTATTTCTACCAAAAGCACTCTGACCAAGTTTAATTCTATGATTAATTCCCTCCATTATGTTTCCATCTGTATTAATAATCTGACAAAGGTATTTGTAACTGTTAACTTCTTCTAATTCATCATAATCAATCTCTATTTTCATAATTCATCATAATCAATCTCTATTTTCATATTTTGAGCAAATCGATTAAACATTACTTTAGTCCTACTTTCCTACTTTCATCTGATAATTTCTGCAACATTTCCTACAGCTCTGAAGCATTATTTGCAAAAACAACTACATTATCTGCGAAATCTAAATGACTTAAATAATCTCCATTTACTTTCACTCCTTTAGTTTCCTATTTTAATCCACAAAATACTTCTTGCAGCACTGCTATAAAAAGTTTTGGAGATATGGAGTCACCTTGTCTTACATCTTTCTCAGTGTTGACTTTCCCAGTATCATTATGTAATCTAATTGTTGCTGTTGCATTTTTATAAATATTCTTTAAAATATGATAATATCCTGGATCTATACCTTGATGATCCAATGCTTTAATCACTGAAGAAATCTTTATAGAATCAAATGCCTTTTCATAATCTACAAATCCAAAACATAATGACAACTCATATTCATTTGTTCTTTCTATAACTTCTCTCACCTGGATGTGATCTACGTTACTAAACCACTTTTAAATCCAGCTTGTTCTCTTGGTTGGTGGAAATCCAATGTTCTCTGTAGACAAATTGTAATTATCTTGGTAAACATTTTATATAAAACTGATAAAAGGCTGATAGGTCTATAATTTCTAATATCTTCTTTATCACCTGTTTAAAATATTAATATTATTACTGTATTCTTCCAATCATCCGGTACATCTTTATTATTTAGACATTTGGTATATAACTTTGCTAAAATTTTTTCTATTTTTTGACCTGCTTCTTTTAATATATCAATTATAATTCTGTCATTACCTGGAGCCTTTCCTTTCTTCATACATTTAATTGCATGTCTCATGTCTTCATTTAAAATTCTGGGCAATTCGGAAGATGTTCTTGATAAAAATTTTCTATCAATTTCATGATGTCATCTCTCTTTTTGTAATAATTCCATCTTTTCTTCTTATTGCAGATATAAATTTCATACCAATACCAAAATGTTGTTTTACATTCTTGAGAATTTTATTTTCTTCTACAGCTTTCCTTGCTAGTTCACAGTTATAATTTCTTATATCATTTTCAACTCTTTTCTGCACCATTTTACAAATTCGAGATATTCAATTCTTTTTAATGCATCATTTTTGTATATCTTCATATTCCTTCTTTTCTTCATAAATTCTCTAGTCCCAGGAGAAATTTTATTGGTCAATTGCTTCTTTTTTTTATCCACTATCTTTGTTGCAGTTTTTAAAAGTGTATCAGTTATTTTCATATTAATTTCATTCAAATCTGAATCATGTTCAAAATCTACTAATACTTGAAACCGATTTGTAAGTTCTAATTTAAATTCATTAGAATGTTTCTAAAAATTAGGAATATCAACTGTAAATATTGTTTTTCTTAATAATTTTTGTCTCTAATTTTACATTAACAGGTATCTTACACCTTACTAATCGATGATCACTTCCTGTGTTAAATTTATTAAGAACATTACAATCTTGAAATATGTATTTCCTGTTAGTCAAAATATAATCCAATTCTGCTGTATCTTCATTTGGATGCTTCCTTGTCCATTTCTTTTTAATATTTTTTTCAAAAAAAGAATTCATAATATAAAGTTTTTTTTCCTGCAAACTCCATAAGTCTATGTCCTCTCTCATTTCTATTACCATAACCAAAATTACCTACAGCACTTTCATCTTTCATTTGTTTATCAATTCTAGCATTAAAGTCTTCCATAATAATTTAAAAATGTTGTTTACTCTGACCAATAGCCTTTTGTACATCTATATAAAAATCTTCTACTACTTCATCACTATGAGAACTTGTTGGGGCATAAACCTGAATTATCTGCATTTGGTATCTGCTATTAAGTTGTATAACTAATTTTGTCACTCTGTCCGATACACCATCAATTGCCACAATATTGTTCTTTCACTTTTTATTTATAATGAATCCTACTTCACTTGTATTTCCAATGTTTGTGCCTTTATAATAGAGTATATGTCCACTTTTTAAATCAATTGTCTCTTCACCTCTTCTTCTAACTTCACAAAGTCCAATAATGTCCCATTTAATATAAGACAGTTCTTCTTCTAATTCTTGCAATCTTCCTTCACTTGAAAGTGATCTGAAGTTGTAAGTACCTAAATGAAAAGTTGTCATCATATGGAAGTCTGGGTCCAAATCAGGGGATTCTTAGCACCCTCCACCTTCAGCGACCAACCGCTGCCTTGGTTGGTGACTTTACAGCCTCCTGGAAATAAGGGACATGCTTTATTTTTGTCTGTCATAATTGTATATATGTATTGGAAAAATATTTATCATTTACACAAACATTCATTCTGCCTTATCAGGCACTGAGAAGGAAGACCATGGTGTTCTTGAACTTAAACTCAGAGGAAAAAGCCAATAAACTCACACGCTGGCTAATATATATATATATATATATATATATATATATATATATATATATTAAAACTCTAATAAATAAAAAATGGTAGTTGTGTACTTGGTCGAATGTGGCCACTTGATGGTGTTGTTCTCTATAAAAGTCTAGAAATATGCTGTTTATTTGGCACAGGTTACAGCCTATAGAATAGTTCTGTTCATATTAGCCATAAGCAGGCATAAATGGCATTGCACACAAATATTAGGGGCCACTGATGTGCTTTGCAACACTATGGAAATAGTGCACACTTCATAGATTGCTATCATATAATGTGAGAATGTATGGAATTCAACTGTCCATAAGTGTTTTAATATGCATTCAAAGTAACAATCTTTCAACTTACCTAACATACTAATAATTGTAAGCCTGTCACCAAGTTTCCCTACACATCTTGGAAGGTGAAAACCATTGCAAAAGGGTAGGTCCCAGAACTATTTCACATAAGTCATGCAAAAATGTACATCTGTGGGAGAACAGCTATCCTTCAGATTGGCAAAACCATTGTTCACCTTCCACGCATTCCAGAGCTACATGCTGAAAGCTTTATTTGCTCAGACTTGTGCATGTATTGGCCACAAAACCATCAGATGCCCCCTCCTGAAAATTCCAGTGCTATACACTGAAAAATTGGTTTGTTCAGCCAAGTGCATGTATTGAAATGTATAATGTAATTAAAAATGTAATTTAGAAATTAATGTTGGTTCGTAAATTTTTTAAAAATACTTTGAAAAATTGTCGGAGAACAAAAAGCCAAAAAATTATCCACTCACTAATGTTACATTTCATTTTTTTGCAAGCAACAATGCCTTCAAGCAGCTACATAATCCTAAGTACACATAAAAAAAAAACAACAAGTAAATATTAATTACGATAACTTAGAATCAGCCCTATCGTTTACACCAGGTATTGAAATCCTCGGAAAATGGATTATTTAAAATATAAATGGATTGCAAGCTTTAGACAGACATATTATGTAATAATGAAATGATTTTCACTCTTTCTTTCCACCACCTGTTAAAACAGAATAATGAAATGAAAGGAAACAAACTGTTGAATATAAACATAAAAATTCAGGCATTTGGTAATTTTAGCTTTATATGAAGACTAATTGTTCTTTACATAATACATGCTTAGTGAAAAACAATAATATCAGCTTTTGCATTTTTGAATAGTTGTGATAAGGTAAAGTTGAGATGAGATACACAGAAAAGAACCAAAATTTTAAAAATATATAAGATATTAAATCTATTGATATGAATCATAACGATTTGAGAATGAATTGAAATAATTTCTTCCAATTTTAAAACATCAACCAAATTTAGACTAAAATTATATATGTGTAAAAATATGGACTAGCTAGAAGCAGGCATATAATAATCAATTCATTTCAAAGATCCTTCAAATATACACTAAATATTTTAATTAAAAATTAATACAGCTATTATTTACAATAATGGGGAGTAATTCATCTAAGCCCATTCCTCATGTGTTTATGCTTAACATCTTAATTATATATATAAACTTCCATTTCATCACACTTTTTAATAGTCTGATTAATAATTAGTCTTTTATCTGGAAAACTATAAGTTTATAGGAGACCTTTGCTAAGGGCTTAGCATATCTTTGAACAAAAAGAATATAAAAAATATTATACTATTGCTAGATTTTACCTTTATCATGACAATTTCTAAAAGATACATTAAAATAAATTGTATTTTCATGTTCAAATTTCCATTCCAAACTATTAAAGTTGTCACTATATTTTAGTACAAAATAATTAGTGCTAGTCAAATCTTGAACCAGGTATGTTTCTGATATAGCCTCATATGTAAATTCATTATTTTCTTTGTGCATAATAAGATCCCATTGATCATTGGTTTTTATGTATAAATACCACTGAAATTCAAACAACCAAGATGATGGTATAACTTTCTTGAAATGATATCTTCCTTGGTAGTAGATGTATTCTGTGCTGATTTTCTCACTTTCTTTGTCTGAGGATGAACCTAAAAACAAAATAAATATGTATTTGAAAAATTTGGTTACTCTAAATTTATATTCACTATGTTATTATACACATATAACTAAATTTTAACTACTACCACACTAATAATATCTAATTAACTGTTATATATAGAGTTTGCAAAACAAACTCTTAACAAGCTTTGTAGAATACCCCCAACCTTAGACTGGTTTCTGCTACTGGCATCCTCAATGAGGTGCTAAGATATTCAATCATTAGATTAAAAATACTAGGACAAGCCCAGTACTTTATCTAATATATAACTATTAAGTAGAAACTCTGAAATTTTCAGACATCCATATGTCTTCCAATTTAGCTATCTAACTTAAATAGCCATATGGGACAAAACTAAGTTCAGATACACCATATATTAATAGCTTTAGCAATATAAAAAGTTTGTTTTCGAGCTCTATATATAACATTTGTAAACACAAGCTTATTAAATTAAGTCATGTGACATCTGACTTGATTTTTTTGTAATATAATTAACTGGAATGATAAAAATTCCAACAGTAAATAATACAATGTACTATCATTTATTGTTGTAATTGCTGTGCAAGCAAAACAAAATCTAATTTGTATTTGCAACCCCAATTCATATGAAAATAACAAACCTGTTGGGTTTTATTAAAGGTGAACATTCATTTAGAGTCAGATAGAAAATTTTCTACCAGCCTAATAGACTTTTTCAGATTTGTAAAATACTTATGTATTTCTTATTTTTATTGAAAAAACCAAACAAATAAAAATATGAATAAAGTATGTATGATCAAAGGTTATTGGACATTGCTATCTATACATCTTAGTAGACAAGAAAAAGTTAAGCAATGTTTTTTTTAAAGCAATATTCAAGCAAGATATTTTAAGAGCAATGACAGCAAATGGCTTAAATAAAGACAAAGCAACAAAAACATGAAATTACTAGAAATATATTTGAAAATTTATGATTTATTATTTTATGACACATAAAAAAATCTATTATTATTAAAAATTGTTAAAAATGCTAAAGGAGGTGTTCAATTTGATATTTTATTTTAAATTTATATTATTTAAATGTTTTTTACAATAGTCTATTTCTGTCTTACACTATCTATTTATTCATTACTTTATCTTTATAAACTTTATTGTTTTTTATTATCACTTTTATCGTATAAATCACAAAGCATTCTCATCTTTTTCTACGCATTTACAACTTTACAAATTTTTTTAGTTGCCTTGATAAAATTTTTATTACCCATAATCTTCTAATTTTTTTTTCTAGATATTTATTATCAGCCATTTTTAAAATTATACAATGATTAACATTTTAATCTATATTTATCTATTCTTTGTTTTTATTTTTTATTTAATATTTTCTCTCTCTTATAATTTGTCATATGTCATTCAATATATATATCATCATCATTAATTTCAACCATTATCAATCCATTGCAGGATGAAGGGCTCTCCAAGTTCAATCCATAGTCCAATCTCTAGCTTCTCTTCCTCACATTATCCCCAAACACACTTCCTTATTTCATTCACCTGCGGTCTCTTTCTAGATCTTTTACAGATTCTTGGAATCCAGTTTAAGGTTCCAACTGTTCATTTATTATCATCTCTTCTAGCAATATATATATATATCCAAAACCATAAAACAATAGATAAAAAATCCAAATTTTACCAAAATCCTTACACAATCATAGTTTTATATACTAACAAATAGACCTTCTCAAGTAAAAATAAAACTAAACACACATCATATATATATACAAACTAAGCAAACCTTCCCATAATTCATTTCAAAAATCAACTTTCCTTTATATCAAAAGATGTCTTCATAATATTGATAGCCTCCGATTTAAAAAGTTTTATCATTCAAATTTCTTTTACTTTTCTTTGTAATTCATTCTTTTCATAAAAAATAACCATTGCATTGTCAAATAATATTTTATGACCTGTATTCAGTTCATGAACATATAAAGCTGAGTTATGATACCTATGTTTAACATTTCTTATATGAACTTTAATATTATTTGTCAATGCAACGGTTATTTTTTACAAAAAGAATGAATTAAAAAGAGTAAAAGAAACTTTAATGATAAAACTTTTTGAATCCGAGGCTATCGACCTTATGAAGACATCTTTTGATATAAAGGGAAATTGGTTTTTGAAATGAATTATGGGAAGGTTTGTTTGTTTTGTATATATATATATATTGTTTCTTTAGTTTGATGTTCACTTGAGAAGGTCTATTTGTTAGTAGATGAAATGTCCTGTAAGGATTTTGGTAAAATTTGTATTTTTATCTAGTATTGTATTGTTTTATGGTTTTGTATTTTATTTATTACTAGTATAGTGTTAGGCGGTTTTGAATTTTATATATATATATTGATGTTATGTTTATTCATTACTCTCAAAATTTCTTTTTCTTTTTTTTTTTATGTTTTTATATTATTTTTCATTTTTAATGAAAGTATATTTGTAAATTATTCATTTTAATTGCTTTATATCATTATTAAAAAACTTCATTTAGAATTTTGTGTCTTCTTGTTGCTTTTTAATTTTGTCAAATATAAAACGACTAAATTGTGATTTAATTCTCTGTAAAATGTAAAATGAGTGCATATCTTCTTAATAGTAAACTTAAACGATTTTGTTTTATAAAGAATTTATTTCAAAACTATTTCTATTATTTAACGCTTTCCAAGTGTAAATACTTTTATGTTGTTTACGATATATTTTTCTTTAAAATTGGATCTTCCTCTCCACTTATTATTTTTTATTTTTAATTTTTAAATTAAAATTTGAACAGCAAAAGATAAACTTCCTTCATTGACATCTTCGACACATAATCTAAACTTCACGTATCTTTCTAATTCACATTTAAAATTTAAACGGAAAGATTTATACATCAGTTTTTATTATTATTTCACATGTACACATGATAATAATTAATCGATTTCATCTTTTTTCGATCTGATTTATCTTTTTGATATATACATAAACAAGTTTGTGCGTGGTAGAGTAGAATTTTAAATATATCTAAAGAAAGACTATTTTTATATTAGTTTTCTATGCGGATCATTTACACATAATGTTCAGTATTAGCATATAAATAATTGTTTGAGAAACATGATTTTTAACAAAAGCAAGAATTCAGTAAAGAGATAAGTAATTGTTTGTTTTAAAAAATTAAAAGCAGTAAAGAGGACATTATAAAAAAAGATTTCCTAAAATTTCAGTCAATCTTTACAGCACAAATAATGAAAAAAAAATTTATACCATTAGTAACACAAGTAACACGTCAAACGCAGTCAGAAACATAAATTAAAAAATCACCTTTTGTTATTTGGCATACTGGTAGAGAAAGTGATAACATGTAAATCAAATATAAATTCTTTCCAGAGTTTACTTCAGAGAAAATAATCATCTAAAATTCAGAAAAAAAAAAAAAAAAAAAAAAAAAAACAACAAAACAAAACATATATATATAAAACTTTGACTTAAAAAAAATTAGGAATTAAAGAAGTAATGCATAATTCATAGTAAAAATTATTATTATGCCTTCCAATGTACGTTTAATTTTAAAAAAGGACTAATATTATCTATCTATCTATCTATCTATCTATCTATCTATCTATCTATCTATCTATCTATCTATCTATCTATCTATCTATCTATCTATCTATCTATCTATCTATCTATCTATCTATCTATCTATCTATACTAGGACTAACATTATAATACTATCTATCTATCTATCTATCTATCTATCTATCTATCTATCTATCTATCTATCTATCTATCTATCTATCTATCTATCTATCTATCTATCTATCTATCTATCTATCTATCTATCTATCTATCTATCTATCTATCTATCTATCTATCTATCTATCTATCTATCTATCTATCTATCTATCTACCTACCTACCTACCTACCTACCTACCTACCTACCTACCTACCTACCTACCTACCTACCTACCTACCTACCTACCTACCTACCTATCTATGTATCTTAAATATTTATTTAATTATCCATTAACCCATAGTGTTATTCACTAATTTATGTAGCTATCTCTTTATTCTATTTAGTTGTCTTTACTATTTATTTATATATCTATCTGCCTATTAAGTTATCTATATAAGTATGTATTCATTAAGCTATCTACAATGATTTTGAAAAGTAATAAGAATAGTTGATTAAATGTATTTGATAGAAAATTGATAAAGTTATGTAAAATGGAAAAGAGTCAAGATTATGATTGCTAGAGTGTATTTCAAATTTCTTGAACTGATTAAAGTATGACTATAATTATTAATGTTAGGAAGATAAAAACCACAAAGCATATCTGCAAAACATAGATAATATTAATTAAATGACCAAGAAATTTTATGATTGATGGTAGCCAGAAATACAAGGTAATAGAGTAATATAATGGTAATAAAGGTATACATATTTCAGGAGTACATTTTCCAACAATATCTGACATATTCAACACATATAGAATACATCTATCAAATTCAATAAGTTATTTTACTTTTAAATAATGTAACAATACTGTATTTTGGTACTTCCAACTTTGCTTTATATTTGTTTTTTTTTTGCTTGATAATATTATGAGGCACTTAAAGATCTCAAAAATTAGAAAATTAATAAGTGCTGTGTTTGAGTTGATATTTTAGATCTAGTGTCTGAATATTTCTAGCTTCTCACTGAGATGAACCATAAGCTTGAAATCAATTGGTCTAGGGATAAGAGTATTTCAGATAGAGATTTAAAATATTTTCTCTTACTGCACTTATCAATTAAGAACTTGTTTGAGCTATTGGTACACTCTGTATTATATATATAATTACATATATTGCTTTAAAAATACAGACATCGAATAATATTATATATATATATGTACACTGTATTAGACACTCAATCCATCTTTGATCACAGAGGGCGCCACCAGATCACTACGTATCTGGAAAATTTATTTACCATGGTCAAAAGTGGATGAGGATGATAGATTGCACTGACTAGATTCAGGGAGAAACAAGAAATCTTAAATATTGTTCAGACAATTGAGAAATAAAAGCACTAAGACAAACATTAGCCAAATTAAGTTTAAATAATTTGAAAATTTTATTAAGAGTAAAATAAAATGTTAAATTATAGATTTGCATACAATAAATAGAATTATACCAGGCAGAAAAATTAAATATCATCACTCTGACAGACAGACTAATTTTTTAATAGTGAATTAGAAAAGAAGGGAATGATTTTCTTTAGCTGGAAATCCACCTGTAACTCTGATTTCCTTACTAAAAAGTTCTAAAATGAAAAGTAAGAAAAGTTTCTGCATGAATCAATGGACGAGCATCACTAGCATATTGACTAATGACATCATAATATCCGTAGACCTTCTGCATGGAAAAATTACATCTAAGACCTCCACGGTTGATTATAATGCAAGAATACAAAAAAAAGTTAAATGAATATGACGGTGTATAAATTACAAAATGGGAGAAAACTTAAATCTCCAATTTAATGAAATAATAAAATTAAAAAATATTCTGGCGTAAATGATTTCAAATTAATAAAATATTAAATCTATGATTGAAGGAAAACAGACATTTAAAATTGTGGAATCACCAACTAAATGATTGGCCAAAACTGAGCTGAGAATAATAATTAAAAAATCTCAATAGGAGACAGATAAGTAATTAGAAAACAAGTTATGTTTGCCCAAGCATTTCAAGAAAATGAAATAATTAAAATACAAATAATTTTACAAACCAAATTCTTAGTACATGCTCTGACAAATAACTTTAAAGCAAGATGTAAAAAACAAAATAAACCTAGCAAGCAACATTCTTTCATCTATAATTTACAACGGGGATTAATATTATTTTCCTGCTGGTGATTTAAAAAAAAAAACAACAATTCCAGGTTTCCAATTCAGAGATATAAATACAAATACAATCTTATAGGAAATCAATGAAACCAGCTTGGATAAGCACATACTAGCTTATGGACTAATGAGGTCATAATGCCACAGAACTGCTACATGTCATAGTATGTTTAAGGTAAACATGATTGATTTAACATCCACGATGAAAGAAAAATATGATTATGATCATATGTAATCTAGAAAGTAAGAAAAGAAATCTTTAACTACAGAAAACCAGAACAATAAACATGATAAAACACCAGCCAAAAGATTTATGGTTTGCAAGGAACACAAACTAAACATATTTAAAATAGATTATTTGACAATAAAATAGGAACAGCTAATCAAACTAAAATTATGAAAAACTGCTAAAGCATTTAGAAAGAGTTAGGAATATAAATAGAGACATATTAATTATATAAAAACATGAACTCACCAGACACTCTACATAAGTAAAATTGAAAGCAAACTTGGAATCTTAAAACTAAGATTACAAGACACATTATTAATACAATGAAAATAAACATATATAAAAAGTACGAGATTAAATGATTATTAAGACTACAGATTTAATTTTAGATTGAGCAGAGATTTAAATAAAAGAATTTATCCTGGAAAGAAAAAATGTATTTACCTTACGGTAAAGCAAAGTTCATGTAGTTTCAAAAAGTGCGCACTTTTATTTAAGTTCATATTTCAGGTGTCTTTTCTCCATGACAGCAAGTGTAGAGGCATTTAAGGGATCCAGCTTATTTTAGAGTTTCATAGCATGATGGAGGAACAGCTGGAAGTTAGGATCCATCCATGTTTAAGTTACCAACACATATTGTTGATTACAATATATATAGCAGTGTATTTTGATATCTTGTGAAGGCAAATTTTAAAAAGAACTTAAATGCCTGAACTGCCAACAGTATTAATCTCAACAAGCTAATATAATGGCAAATGTTGAATGAAACACTTTGACTAGCTTGTTACAGCCAAGAATAATCTATCTTGTCTAAAATTTGTGGGGTTATTTATACCCACACTCCACTTCCTGCATAAATTTTTTTTGTTTTCTAATTCTACACCTTAGAGCAGGGCAAATCTTAATCACCTGCTCAAACTAATTAAGAATTTTAACCAAAGATTATTTTAAACAAAAACAACAACACAAAATTAAATCGTAGCTTTTAAGATTAAATTAGAAATGACCATAATTAAAATAAAATAAACAGGAATGTAATAATAAGTTTGCTTGTTTTTAATCAATTTGCTTAAAAAAAGTAAAAACAAGCAGTAAAAGAAAACTATTTTAAAATCAACTTTATAAAATAATTTAAATGACCTATTTTAAACTTAAATCAGTACGTGTGTTAATACGTGTTAATACACACACTCTTACAAACAATTTTTTAAATAGCTTTGAGCTTTTTTTAACTTTATAAATTTAATGAAAATAAAAGGTTTTAATTTTTGGTAATGAAACCATTGAATCAGATGGATCATCCGGTTCAATACACACACACACACACACATATATATATATATATATATTAAACTCAGAGTTTCAAACTCCCTATAGCCATCCACTCTATCTTATACAATCAATGCATATGCCAACATACATGTGAATAAGATAAATGATCTCCAATATACATATTTCATGCTGAATCAGAACTCATCTGTTAGTCCAGGTCATATTCTCCCACAGACTTATATAATCAGTATTAAGTTTATATTAAGATATCAAATCTTCAAACATTAATGGTATTATTCTCGTCTACCTTTGAACTCTTCAACTATCCATATCAATGAAATTCTGATCATGGGATACTTAAAGCCCTTGTTGATGCCAATATTATTGTCATAGCCATGTTAAATTTAAATCACTCTGACCACTCATATATAGCAAATCTTCAAACTTTAAAAGATAGGCTTCAATGTTTGCCATGCTTCAACTCTTCAGCCATCCATATCATTAAAAATATGATAATGGAAGACTCAAAGGGCTTGTTGATGTTAATATTATTGTCATGCCCATGTTGATTTGAAATCACTCTGACCCCTAATGTATAGGAATTTAATACATCCATCTAAATACAGAGAAAAGAAATGGGAAGAATACAGTCTGAATATATAATAGCCAAATACAAGCTAATTGTCTATTCTGATTGGTTTTTTAACAGAGTATGAAGTGACATTAAATTTAAACGTATTATTCTTAGTTTTTCAGAAAACAAGTAAAGTGAATTTAAAGATATACAAATAATATTAAAATTTAAAGTCACTTTATGAAAATACTTAAAAAATGGAAGAATTACAACTTCAAAGAAACTATCATTATTTAGTTTTTTTCTTGTTAATGCATCAAAGTAATTTAATGAGAAGATAATGCTTGTTTCTGTTGTTTTATTTTACCTGACGATAGTTTGGGGAGGGGGGATAATTGTAATGTTTTGAACAGAATAGAGTGAATATCTTATCACTGACTCATTTAAATTTGCAAAGTGATAGTGTGATAGCTAGAATTTTTGGTTCTTTACATAAAAATTTAAAAAGGCTCTTTTTAATTTGTATATATGTCTTCATACTTTTTTTTTGAATTTGAAACGAAAATATCTGAAAAATCTAGAGTTGTCAAGCGTTGTTAGCCGAGAGGTCATTGCACCTGCATTGCAAGCAAGTAGTTGGTTGCGGGCGGGTGTGGGTTCGCGTCCCGGCCAATGCTATGACATATGGAAAATCTAGAGTTCCATATATAATGCTTTGGATAGAAGATACATTTCTACTGATAAAAATATGAAACTTGATGAAATCAACAGGCTGCATGTCCTGATAATTAACAAAGTAGCAAACTATGGTGATAATATTTTGGGTTCAAAGTTATTCAAATTGGAAAGAACTATATTATTTAGGCTAGTTGATCTTAAAGAAGCAGCCATTAATTTAATTTAAAAAAAAAAAAGGTTAAAGTAGTATATTATTGAATATAAGTGTTATTTATATAAAGTCTTTTATGCCCTCCTCTTTTTCTTCTTCAGTGACTTATTGAGAGCCTCTGATTCCATTGGACATCATTCTTTATCTATTCAGAATTTGTAATATCAGTATTTGTTTTCTGTTCTTTTCTTCAGCACATACTCTCAAGAATTAAGAAAGCAATGATAGGGACAGGGTTTAGTAAGCTGGCACTTCTTAGTTGTGATTTTGCCTGGGGCAGTTCAATCCTAATTAGTCAGTTTGAAACTAAATTTAAGTGAGTCAAAAGTTTCTATTACCAAAAGATGTATGTTTATACAGTTATATTTAGGATTTTCCTGCCTACCACAGAATTTGAAAAGGCAAGAAATACAATCTAAAATAGGTCTGTTACACATGGCTGTTACAGCTGGTTGATTATTCATTTATAACAAGTAAACAGAAAATTGGACCAGCATGCTCTATATGAAAACCTATTTGCATTTTATAGATTTGTTTGTATAGTCAATGCAAACTTATTTATAGAGTAGTTTTTTTCTTCTTTACTTTCTTTTTTTTTTGGAGTTGGAATGATCATACTCATTTTTGAATGTCTCTTTTTTATATTAATATTATCACTAATATGATTAATAATTTCTGTATGGTGTGCTAATATGTGGCTAAAGAGAAGGTATAGCTTTTGATGTATTAATATTCACTAAGCACTTTTAAAAGCCAGTGCTTTCATATTCATAGCTGGGATAAACCTATGATGTATTGTGATTATATAGCATTTGACAAGAAACAATATTATAAAATATATCCATCTTCATTTGTTCTCCTGCATATGTTTATGTTTGCCGAAACCCACAATTCCATCCCCCTTGCTAAGTCTCATGCTGGATTTTGGAGGATTCCACTACTCTGAGTTAGCAAAAATGATAAACCAATGTCTCATCTATCAGCTGGAATTGGGCTACACCAGCATATCTTCATTTGACTTTATCTCAAATATCAAGTCTTCTAAAATCAACCCTTAATATAAAATAGTCCAATTAGATGTAACAGAAATATATAGCTTTATCAACATAACTTTTATTTATAAAAATTATCAATAAAGACATAAACAGTGTGAACTATCCACAATCATGTATGGACATTATCATTACATTTCTGTCTTGGCTAAACAACAATTTAATAGCAATGTTTAATGGCCTATGATATAAAATGTTAGTTGGTTGGCCTATGGGTCTTCTATGAAATGGTGTTGTCTCTAGCCTATATATGAACTATTTTGAAAAACAAATCATACCACAATATTGTAACATCTATTCAAACCTTATTTATACAAAATACATTGACAACATCTTTATTGCAGTTTCAGAATCAGTTATCCAATAAACTAAAGCCAATATTCAAAGTCATTTAGCACTACAATTAACCATAGAACTTTACACACCTCTTCAAATATCATGACTTAATAATACAAAGGAAATCACTCACCTTGACTATACCACACATATTAAACCCTAGAAGTACTTGGCTTCACATACCCCCAATTCACTGTACCACTATCTCATTAGTTGGTAGGACTATCATTTTTTTCTATTTTGAAATCAAACATTGTGTAAATATGGAGCCTCCCAGAAAACCAACCTTGAAGTATACATCAAAGTTCTCATTTTTCATCGGATTTAGCAACAGCCTCATCAAAAACAAAATAAAGCACCCTTACAAAAGCAACAACTCCACCTCCCTCTTTGATGATAGACCATGATTTCTTCTTTCATATATTCCCTCTCTCACTAAAACTTACAAGAAATTATTTTCATCTACATAATACCTTGACTATTCCATCCTACTTTCTTCAACAGACTTTTAAATAACTTGGAAACAAACTACAACCTGCTTTCACCTCCTGCACTGTGTATAAAATCCAATGCCCCTATACTGAGTGTAATTCTACTTATTTTTGGTGCATTTTATGCATAACTAGCCAGTCATTTATCTCAACACAAATACACCTACAAGAAAGCAATCACTAAGCCAGAGTGCAATTCAGTATTTTTGACCATCAAAAATTAACTGGATACATATTCATGCTAACACAGCAACTATGAAGTATATAGAAAGAGACAACTCATGATGAAAAATTAGAGTAGCATACTTTATAGCTAACTCTTCCCAAGCTATTAACAGAAAGACTCATCCTTCCCCTTTCCAAAAATGGGCTTTGTAATACTAATTAACATTCAACAATTTCACTCAAATTTAAATTTCTAACACAATATATATATATACATGAAAGCGCTTAGCTTATATTAAGGCATCAAAAGCTCTAACTTCTCTTTAGCCATATATTATCGCACCACTCAACAATTATTTTAATTAAAGCGAAGTATAATCATAAACTCTTAATATGATTAATAATTCTATTTATTCAAAATTTTTTACAGTATAATTTTAATAAGTTTTTTTGCGGATTAAAATGGCAGTGTAGATTATTTAATTTATTAATATATTGCGGATGGTGTAGTTATGTTTGGAAATAATACTTCAAAACTTCAGGAAATATTATAAGAATTATAAAAATAAAAGAAAAAAACTCCATAGGATTACAAACAAATACTATAAAGACTCAAGTAATGTTTATGAGTTTTTATATAAAGAGAAAATAAAAATAGAAAATATTAAATTGGAAGTTTCAATTAGAATACATCTGTCAGGTTATTATTACGAATTAAAAGTATAATAAATGAAATTGTCTTAAAATTAAATTTGAATGATTTGTTTTTCATTAAGAAAGGTATGTTCTTAGTGTATTTATTTTACCAATTTTTAGATATAAATTTATAATTCATTCCTTAACAGAAAAGCATGTCAACATTTTCAGATCACACAATAAAATATAGTCGAGTTTGGGCATAACAATAAAAAATTGAAAAGTATCCAAAATGGATTTAATCTGAATACGTTCTTAGAGACTGTATTAAAAAACACTAGAAAAAAATAAAGGGTATTATGTTGGAGGTAAATAATTTGCTGGATTACTAAAGAGAAAAAACTATGTCCAGGAATTAAATCTCGAAAGATTTTTTATCCTGCAACGAATTAAAAATGATTGAAAATATTGTTGATGATGTGCTGTTATTTATATTATTAGACATACATATTTATTTTAATACTTTTATTGAGTTCATAAATAAACAATGGTGATTAAACACTAATGCGAAGAATACAATATGATTTTTATGAGAAACTAATTCTGTTGTAAACAATAATAATATCATTTTTGTTTAATAAATTAGCATTGGTATAAAAATTGAGATTTATTTACAAGTTTACTAAACTGTTATTGGGGTCTGACTTGAGAATTATTTATTATTATAGTTTGTATACCGAAATTAGATTGTTTTATATTTTTTTATAAAAATGATATATATAAAACAAACATACATATTTTTTTTTCAACATCTTGTTACAAACATAGAAAAATGTAAATGACTACTAAAATGCAATTCAACGTCACCCGTATTTTGACGATTGATCCAAGTTTGATATATCTCATTGTTTTTTTTATTTATTTTTACAATCGTTATATATACCTCATTGTTTCGTACATATACATATGCATGTGTTTCACTACTTTCATAATACCCATGATTGCTATCTTAATTGAAAAAGATTAATCGTTTACCAAAAATAATATTTTTTAGATCATTTGAACTGAAGAATTATTTATACTTTTCATTTATTTAATTAAAAAAAAATTATAAGCACTAAGCAAATATTTCCTAACGTAATTAGAATTTACATTAATTTTAACAGTTAAAATAATTATTTTCGTACTCTATTGAATTTCGTCGTACTTTCGGTTTCAGGTCTTATTATATGTAGATCATAGTAAACACACACAGACATTTGTGTGAAATAAAGTAAACCGTAATAACATTTTCAAATTACTACTTAACAAATTATATGCTACCTATCCATTACTACATTGATGAAAAATAATCAATCAATTATTAAACTCAATGAGGAAAGCCCAAACCTCATTTTCACCTATAATGAAGTTTCTACGTTTGACATAAGCTTGGTTTTCTCTCATGACAGCTAAATTAAATGAGAAAATTTGAGTCGCAAATACAAGTCCTTCCAAAATTGGATGTTGTTTTCATTAATGTAAAAAAGGTTAAATATTATATAATGGGTAGGTGAAACTTTGAAGATTTGATATTCCTTCTATTTATTTTATTATTTATAGTGCTACTAATTTTCTGATTACATATTTAGATAGACTTGGTGGAAAACAGTTCTGTAGCTCACCTTTATTAAAATAAGAAGATAAATTAAAAATTTAAGCTTTAATATCAAATGGTTTATATTAGCAATAATTAAATAAAAATGAAGTGCCTACATTTAGTAAAGGAATATTTGCTTTCATGGTAATTAAACAAAGAGGTAAAGAGGTTAATCTGAAATACACATCCTGCAGACATTTGTTGCTTTATGATAAAGCAATGGATAAATATTGTATAATTTATCAGTAATTTGATATGATCTTTTTTATTTCCATAACAACATAACATAATTATCACTGGTCTACAACTTCTCTTATGCATGCACTTTGTAAATAAACTTTGCTCACTATCTAATGATGGAAGACATCTGAATTTTCTTGCCTATGTTATCATTTTGATGCCTTTTATTACATTATTCTTATATAAAAGAAGAAACTGAAGAAGAAATGTTAACAATATTAGATATGCTGGCAATACCCCATTTATATCTGATAAGAAAAGACATGTAAACACTCAATGATAAGATTAAAGAATATGATGAAAAATAAAATTATTGAATAATGGAACAATATTTTACATTACAATTTATAATAATATTTAAACAGCATTAAACTGTTGCACATGTGATTGAAGTGTTAGTATTCATTCATTTTATATTTAAAATCCAAAGCGCATGTGCAACAGTTTAATGCTGTTTAAATATTATTGTTTATAAAAAACATCGCGCTATATAAAATAATTGACTTATTACAATTTATAGTGAAAATAGATATGTTATTTACCAATATAACCATTCTTCAATAATATAAACCAGCTATAATATCTGATGATCTCTTATAAGCTTACTCATACATTTCCAAGAATAAATAAGATTGTGTGAACTTAGGATCAGAATGTTACAATAAAATATCATTTATTACTCACGTTTATGGCAGATTATTGTATACAAAATGAAGATAATTGCTTTTAGAGTAAAAAAAAAAACAACTAACATAAGATTTGTGCCAGAAAAATAAGATCAACATTGTTGAAGATGTAATGACATTTTTGACCTATATTAAACTAAAAGTAAAGCTCTCTTTCTTAGAATGGATAGATGAATATATCTATAACTGAATGTTTATATGTAATAATTATAGGAAAATAATAAAACAGATATTTGATGTGCTGAGAAACTTTCAAAAACCTAAATCATTTTTGATCCCATGTAGACTTGAATCACAAGTAGCGAATATGATGGGACACAAACAAATCCATTATAATATATATTATTAATTAAAATGGATTTGAACTCAGACGTTTATACAACCTACATTTATCCACTCTATTTTCTACAACCAATACACATGGCCACACAATGTGAGAAAGATAAATGTTCTATAATATATGTATTATGTGCTGAATCTATTGGAGATCATTTATCTTTCTCACATTACACAGCCATGTGTATTGGTTACATAAGATGGAGGAGATAAATATGGAAAGATTGAAAGTCTGAGTTTAAATAAATTCTAATTACATTAAGATCATTATAGACAATATACTTGTATTTAAATATTATATATTATTAAATAGTATATATGTCAGTATAATGTTTGAGACTGATTTTGTATCTTTCATGGCAACCCAAAGAAAATTTATTTGAGACAAAGTGTGTTCCATGGTGAAAATAGTTTTTTCTTTATATTAGTATAGTAATTAAATATTTACTTTTGATGTTTTAGCAAACAATAATTTGACCATAAGATATAATAAGTAATGGAGTGTTGTTTAATTTACTATAATCTCTGACATAGATTTAGGCATTATATATATATATAAAATAGAAAAATCATATAACATTACAGTATTAACCAGAAAAAAAAAATTTTTTTACTCAAATTCTTCCACAACTATGGTTTCATCTATTAACATATAAACAATTTTAAGTGAAATTCAACAAAATACATATAACATATAAAACATGCCTTTAACATCAAATGATGTCTTCATGAAATTGATGGTTTCAGATTCAAAATATTTTATCTTCCAAATTTCTTCTACTTTTCTTTTTATTTTAATTCTTTCATAAAAAATAATCTCTGCGTTGTCAAAAATAGTTTATGACATATCTTTAAATTATGAATATACATAGCTGAGTTAGAATATCTATTTGTAACTCTACTTTTATAAACTTTAACTCTTTCATTAAGTCTTAATTTATGTCAACCTATATAGATTTTATGATGACTGGAAGGAATCATATATTAAACCAGAAAATTATAAGTTAATTTGCAAGAATAGTTTTTTATTGGGTGACATTAATGTGGCCTGAAAGAAAGGCCTTAAATAAAATTCATTGTTAAATAGTTTAGAATAGTCAGTTAATAGAAAATGTATTCCTGGTGTAATTTATAAGATTCCTTGCTGTTGTTGTAAAACTTACATAGATCAGAGTAAATTAAATCTTAATGAAAGAATTAATCTTCCTAAAAATAGAGTTAAAAATAAATATAATAACTCAGCTTTGTATATTCATGAACTGAATACATGTCATAAAATATATTTGACAATGTAGAGGTTATCTTTTATAAAAAAATTGAATCGAGTAAAAGAAACATTGGTGATAATTTTTTATGAATATGAAATCAACAAATTCATGAAAACATCCTTTGAGGTTAAAAGTTGATTTTTTAAGTGAATGATGGGGAGGCTATTTTATTTTGTATATATATATATATTCTAACCTCCTCCACCGTTCACGTCCTCTCCAAAATTTATATAGGATTAAATATTTACGGGTTCTAGCTCAGTTTAACAAATAAATAAATGAAATATTCAGAATTAATTAAAAATGATTACTAGCTCTAATTTTCAAAATACAAATACAGTTATATTTGTAAATGAATTAACAAATATTTACTATTTTCATGAGACATGGAGTGACGACACGGGGAACGAGATAGACTACATTGAGATATTATCCACATGATACTATCTCAATGGCATAAGAACACTATTCCCCCTTTTACTATATTAAATAACTAACTTATAGTATTCTTACGACTTTCTAAGCTCTTTTCACTACGACTAAAATAATAATCATGTCTTAATATTCTTTGTAATAAGAATCTAGCTCAATTAAATAAATTAAGTAAATAAATAGAATAAATAAAATAAAATCAAATCTCAGGTTCATAAATTGTATTCTAACTGATTTAAAATTACGGTAGTAAACTATGAAAAGGGAATTTTATGTCATAATTCACTACGCAGTAACTAACAATAATAAATAATAATAATAACAACAATAGTATAATATAATCTTATTACTTCCTAAATGAAATAAATAATTACGTACGTGGTAGTATTTTAATAATCCGACAACAAAATACGTGTGGTAACATTAGCATATAATTTATTTTAATATTGTGGCAACCAACTTATGACCAATAAATGATATAATTATGATCTTTTAATTTTATCATACAAATAAGTTTTCAAAATTATTATAACACTTTTATGTTTACCTATTTTGTGCACAAAACTATATGTCTGTTTCAATTATAAATGTATTGTGATATCATGCATCCATGTGGAGAAATAATAACGAAGACACGAAGCTTTAAAATAAATTTACAACAAAGTTTATTAATAACATGAACAAATAACAATATTTTACATTATGTACATGGATATCCTTACTCTCCTATCACAAAATTATTTTATTAGTTTATAAAAAATGAAATCAAACTTCTACTTATCTTTCTAGTTAACTCTTATCTTTTAAATACTTAAGAAAATACAGTATTATTATTCTTGGATTTCTTATTTTAGTTTAGCTTGTTACAAAATGTATTTATTTATAATTATCATTAATACTTTGTATCCCTATTATTTTTAAAATTATATTTTTATAAAATTACATTCGTAGTAAACATTCTACAAAACAATAAGATTCTATTTTTTATATTGGTTGAATGGAATCCTACTAATTCAAACATTCTTCTACATTCGGTATTAGGTTTGATTGTTCATTATCCGATGTTTATTAAGTCTAATATTATCATTTAAGCCTTACTTCGGATGGTAATTACAATCATTAACACACCATGCCCAAATATATGTTCTTTACACACTATTGAATTATTTTCTTAATAAATATGCAATATTTATTTTCTAAATATTATTTAAAACATTCAAATTTTATTATCACTTTAAAAAACTTTGTTTTAGATTTCTCTTTTAAAAATCTTATATTTATTTCCAAATTGATTTTAAACTGTATTATATGATTCTTTCTCTCTTTATGATATTTTGTACTTTCACTTTTAAAGTTACACAATTCTAACACATTCCAGTAAATAAACTATTCTTACTTAAACGATCACATATCCTCAGTTCTATTTTATTCATTATTTCTTGGAAATATCTTTCTGACGATGCAGATTCACGAAACAAGGATAGCGAAAATAGATGCACAGGATCAAAAATAACTAGAATATTATCCATTATAAACCTTGACAATAATGGCACAGTGAATTAAAAACACTATAGAGGAGTGACCTTTGTCTGTCTACCCACCTCTATTATAGGAGTGATGCTAAAGCTATTTCTTCAGCTTTATATAACATCAAAAAGTTTAAAAGATACGCAAAAACACTGTCCAAAATATATGTGTTCAGTGATAGGGCTTAGTTAGCTATACTGAAATCACACAAACTAACTATGATCCAAATACTTTATTTTTCTTATTTCTTAACAAAACATCATCTTGGTTTCCTCTACACCAGTACTACCAAGTCACTATCCGTTCTTATTTCTCAAGATTTTTCTATACAGTACATCGACAAATTCCTATCTGCATTTCTAACAATAATAAAATTCATTTATTTCAAATCTATTCCGCTGTTCTTTAAGAAAATCTTTTACTACTTTTCTCGTATATTTATCATATACAAACTATTTTAAAATATCTGAATACTTTACAACATGAAAGTTCAAAAGAATCACACAATTGTTCTGATAACTTATATTATTAATTATACTTTAAATAATTTATTGCATGCATATTTAAAATTACTCCTATCTCATAATATGTTTTAAATGTTGTACAAAATGTGTACATATAATTTAAACTTTCACACATCATTCTTAATCAATAGACGATCTAAAAAAAAAATACATTATGCATTATAAATACATCAAAATTACCAAAACGATCTTTATCCTCTCAATCATGTTCCGTAGGCTTCACCATCCCATTAATTCTTGTCGATATAAAACTTCCATACATACTTTTTATTTTAAAACAATATTTCTATCATTCTATTAAGCTATTATATTTAAATCTCATTATTATTAAATTTATGTTTATATGTTTTCCCTAATCTAATAGCATTTTATATTTTAAATATAATCAGCAAAAAATATTCAAATTATATTTACGATACTTCTTCATCAGACTTTCTTGAACCGTTCATATTTAAGCTAAAAAAAATATTTTATTTCTTCTTCAGTCACTTAATGTTCTATTTTAAAGTAAAACAATTACTACTCCGTTTAATAAATATTCATAGATGACAATCCTTGGTTTTCGCAATATTGTATATAATTATTAATTCATGATATTCTCTTCTACTATTGTCTGCTAATATTTTCCCGTGCGACTTCTCCGATGCATCTTGTACGTACTTTTATTTAAATATTCAGTAAATTTTCTGTTTCCATGGATCCATTTTCACTCAGTAATTTAATTTTATATTTTTTTTTAATCAAGCCTTTTCTCCATTGAATTCTTTATAATATTTTTTTTACTTAGATAAAGTTTTAGGCTCCTTTCCATAAAATACATAATAGCACTTTCATATTCTTCTTTACTTTTCTTTATTTTAAAATTCTGATACTATATTTTTAATAATGTTTCCCTTTAAAAGATAAACATTCTTTCTTCATCATAATTTTCTTTATAATAAAATGCATATTAAATTTTTCCATAGAGAAGAATAAAATAACTTTAAATTAGCCTTGTAAAATTGGTGCGTCATAATTTTTTTTTCTTGACGGCAAGTAACTTCTTTTTAAGTTTTCATATAACGTCCTAATTATATCTCTCTGAGTTATAATACTAAGTTTCTGGTTGAGCATAAATAAAGCTGTTTTAAGACACTTTCCAAACATTTTTCCTTCAGCAATATTTTTAGGTATTTTTCCTTGTACTTCCATCTCTACTGTAGGTTTTTTGGTTAAATTCGAATAAATTTCCCTGGTAAGATAACTTTTAAAATTAGCAATCCATGTCGATACAGTCAAAATATATTATATGTTACAGAAGAACTTTTAAAATAAATACTAAATTTTAAATTTATATTACTTTTCCAGCTACGGTGTTATCAGCTACAAAAATGTGTTACTTTCTCTTTCACTTACACATTACTTCTCCCTCCCGCTTCATATAATTCTTATATTTTGTCTGCTAATTTACCTCCGTTGATTGGTTAATGACCTTTTAGCGCGAACAAATTTTACACATTTAGTTATATATAAGATTAGACTTTTAAAATAAAGAATTGATGACGTAATGTCTCAAATATTATTTAGACTACTATTTTTTTAATTCAATTTTAATTTTATAAAATTATTTTAAACTTTTAAAACAATTATTAAAACAATATTTAATATTTTAACCTTTACTTTAATGATCGATGGCAATTATATCTAGTTTCAAATTCACAAACTTTATTATTATTTTAACAAGCGTGTGTGTGAAGGTATATAATATACAGTCACGTGTTTACTAACTTTATCAAATGATTTTTTATTTACGTCTCGGTCTAAATTACCAAAACTGATATATTTTTATAAAAAATTTGGAAAATAATTTTAAAATTGTAGAACTAAATATAATTCTCACCATCCCAAAGCTCACTTTAAAATATACTCTATTAGTTTTGACTATTAAATATAATTATAACACTACATATAGCGTTTATTTAATTTATTAGTTTTAAAATATTATACTCAAATTATTAATATACTTTTAACTATCTATAGCTGTATTATTTTATATGGCCAGCTTTTACAACCATAAGCAAGGATATTATTAAGCTTTATTTAACTGTTTTCTCTTAAAATAATCTATTACATTTTTATATACCAGGTATTTTCAGCTTTAAATTGTACTATAAAATTTAATTATCCTACTATTATTTATATATCATACAAATATAACTTAAAATTTAAATTTTTTTAGTAATTGACCTTTCTACCTTATTATGACCTACAGACAAGGGCACAATATATATATATATATATATATACTGTAACAGGTTTCTTACCATTCTTCCAATACCAATTACATACCTTGTGACCTAATTCAAATACAAGACTCATGATAGTAATGCTCTTTATTAATCACTATATTATTAAAGATTAAAGCACTATAATTGACAAACCATTAACTGAAATACACATTTAAAACCCGAACTTATTCATACTATAAATATTAATATCAATTAAATTATAAGACACACACAGAACAACTAACCATTAGTAATTAATATCTTGTTAAGTGTGACATAGATCCAACATACTACAACAATATGTGATAAATATGATTGGATAAAGTGAACACAAACAAGAAATGAAAATTTATATTAAAGTAAAAAATAGCAAATAAAAATTTTATTGTTATTAACACATGTCATCATCATCAACAACCATTATCAATTCACTGCAGGTTGAAGGTCTATCCAAGTTCAATCTATATTCTCTGATCTTTAGTTTCTCTTCTCCATATCACCCCTGCACACTTTCTTATTTCATCCATCCATCTCACATGTGGTCCCTTTCTGGGTCTTTTATAATGTCTTGGAATCCAGTTTAAGATTTCAATTGTCCATCTCTTATCAACTCTTATAGCAATATGTTCATCCCACCTCCACTTGTCTTTTAATTTTTTCAATGAGGTCAGTAACACTTGTTTGTTCTCTTATCCATATATTGCATTTTCGATTTTTTCTTGTTATTCCTAACATGCATCTCTCCATACTTCTTAGAATGGTCTAAAGTCTTTGTATTGCTCTTCTATTAAGTATCCAAATCTCAGATTTAACACATTTATTAAAAACTTTCCTTTTCAAACACATATGCATATTTACTTTTAATATCAAGTTATTTCTACCAAAAGTACTCCAATCAAGTTTAATTCTATGATTAATTTCCTCCATTATGTTTCCATCTGTATTAATCATCTGACCAAGGTATATGTAACTGTTAACTTTTTCTAACTCTTCATAATCAATCTTTATTGTCATATTTTCAGAAAATCTATTAAACATTACTTTAATCTTTTTAACATTTATTTTTATTCCTACTTTCCTATTTTCACCTGATAACTTCTGCAACATTTCCTGCAGCTCTAAAGCATTATTTGCAAAAACAACTACATCATTTCCAAAATGTAAATGACTTAAATAATCTCCATTTACTTTCACTTCTTTAGCTTCCCATTTTAATCCACAAAATACTTCTTGCAGCACTGCTGTAAAAAGTTTTGGAGATATGGAGTCACCCTGTTTTACACTCTTCTCAATGTTGATTTTCCCAGTATCATTATGTAATCTAATTGTTGCTGTTGCATTTTTATAAATATTCTTTAAAATGTGACAATATTTTGGATCTATACATTGATGATCCAATGCTTTAATCACTGAAGAAATGTTTATAGAATCAAATGTCTTTTTATAATCTACAAATCCAAATCATAATGTCAACTCATATTCATTTGTCCTTTCTATAACTTCTCTCAATACCTGGATCTGATCTACTGTACTAAAACCACTTTTAAATCCAGTTTGTTTTCTTGGTTGGTGAAAATCCAATGTTCTCTGTAGATGAATTGTGATTATCTTCATAAAATTTTTGTATAAAACTGGTAAAAGGCTGATAGGTCTGTAATTTTTAATATCATCTTTATCACTCTTTTTAAATATTAATATTGCATTCTTCCAATCATCTGGTACATCTTTATCATTTAGACATTTGGTATATAACTTTGTTAAAGTTTTTTCTATTTCTTCACCTGCTTCTTTTAATATATCAAATATAATTCCATCATTACCTTGAGCCTTTCCTTTCTTCATACATTTAATTGCATGTCTCACTTCTTCATTTAAAATTCTGGGCAATTTGGAAGATGTAATAGATATAGGAGGTACTTGTTCTTTATTACTATATAATTCTTTATAAAAGTCTTCTACCCATTTCATGATGTTATCTCTCTTTTTAGTAATAATTTCATCTTTTTGCTTATTGCAGATATAAATTTCCTAACAATAGCAAAATATTGTTTTATATTTTTGAGACTTTTATTCTCTTCTACAGATTTTCTTGCTAGTTCACAGTTATTCTTTCTTATATCATTTTCAACTCTTTTCCGCACCATTCAATATTCGATATTCGACATATTCAATCCTTTTTAATGAATCATGTTTGTATTGCTTCATATTACTTCTTTTCTTCATAAATTTTTTAGTCTCAATATAAATTTTATTTGTCAATTGCTGCTTTTTTCTACCAGCTATCTTTATTGCAGTTTTTAAAAGTGTATCATTTATTTTCATATTAATTTCATTCAAATCTGAATCATGTTCAAAATCTACTAATACTTGAAACTGATATGTAAGTTCGAATTTTAATTCATTAGAATGTTTTTGAAGATTAGAAATATCAACTGTAAATATTGTTTTTCTTAATAATTTTTGTCTCTCTAGTTTTGCATCAACACCTATCTTACATCTTACTAATTGATATTCACTTTCTGTGTTGAATTTATTGAGAACATTATAATTTTGAAATATGTGTTTCTGCTAGTCAAAATATAATCCAATTCTGCCGTACCTTCATTTGGATGCTTCCATGTCCATTTCCTTTTAATATTTTTCTCAAAAAAGACTTCATAATACAAAGGTTTTCTTTTTCTGCAAACTCCACAAGTCTATGTCCTCTCTCACTTCTAATACCATAATTACAATTACCTATATCACTTTCATATTTCATTTGTTTACCAATTCTACAATTAAAGTCTACCATAACAATTTTAAAATGTTGTTTACTCTGATCAAAAACCTTTTGTACATCCATATAAAAATCTTCTACTACTTCATCACTTGTTGGGACATTAATCTGAATTATCTGGATTTGGTATCAGTTATTAAGTTGACTAACTAATCTTGCCATTCTAAGTGACACCCTCAATCTTTACAATGTTGTTCTTCAACTTTTTATTTATAATAACTTCCAATATTTGTGTCTTTGTAGTAGAGAACATGTCCACATTTTAAATCAATTGTCTCTTTCATGTTTCTTTTCACTTCCCAAAGTCCAATAATGTCCCATTTAATATAAGACAGTTATTTTAATTCTTGCAATATTCCTTCACTTGAATGTGATCTTTCATTGTAAGTACCTAAATGAAAAGTCACCATCAAATGGCAGGTTGAGTCCCCATCTAAGGGATTGTTAACTCTCTTTGCTTTTGTTCCCGACTTCTGTCTTAGCTGGTAACTTTACAACCTCCTCAGAATAAGGGCCATGATTTATTTTTGTTTGTCTTTATTGTATATATCTATTAGAAAAAAATCATTTAAATACACATTTATTTTGTTTTATCAGACAGACAACTGAGAAGAAAGACCATGATGTTTCTTGATCTTAAACTCAGAGCTAAAAGGCCAATAAACTCACCAGCCTGACTAATCCATGTTGTTGAACAGTCCATCCATGTTTATATACTATATGAATAATTACATAGTAATAACAACAGCAATGACAAAAACATATGGAATGGACATTAGGAATTTGCCCTGCTCGATTTCTTTAAGGTATTCAAGAAGAATCAAAGTGTTCCCTTTCAGTTAACAGCAAACTTTTTTTTGCAGCCTGTGTGAAATTGTTGATTGTTATTTACATTGGGAAGACTATGTGTTGACTGGTTTCTAATGGTTACTTACAAACCCATTTAGTTTTTAATATTATTGCACTTCTTATTTAAGTAATACTTTGGGTGCAAGTTGAAAACTATAAATGCAATTTATAATGTTATATTTGACTATTTATTCATCTGATTCAGAATATAGGTTTATTTAATTTTTTTGTATCAATAATTTTAATCTCTGTGGTCAAGTTGCAATCTTTAGTGTGTATATAAATATATCGGATGTTGCCTTGACAATAATTTAAAACTGATGATTGTTAATCTATATTGGGATTTTCTAAGTATTGATTGGTTTTTAATGGTCACTTATAAACCCATTCAGCCTCGAGCATTATTACACTTATTATTTACACAGTACTTTAGGGGCAATTGCAATTTGATAACTGCCATTTGTAATGCTATAATTAACTATTTATTAGTCTGCATTCAGAACAGGTTATATTTAGCTGTTTAAGAAGGTTTATTTAAACTTCTTTGTATCAATAATTTCAATCTCTGTGGTCAAGTTGCAATCTTTAGTATCTATATGTATATTAGATCCTTAATGAAGGTGGGATTTCACCTTTATTCTTAAAAAGAAGATTGCCATGAAAATAGTTTGAAATTGTTGACTGTTATCTGTATTGGATTATCTAAGTGATGATTGGTCTCTAATGATTATATATAGATAAATAAAAATAAATTATTTCTTAATATACTTTGAATAATTGGAGCTCAATGAAATTTTTTATATAGTTTAAATGTTAGTGTATCATTGATACACTATTTGCTACAATAATGTTCAGAAATAAGATGGCTTCCATTGAACTACTTAACCCTAAACTTGACTTTTATAAAGAATATTTGTGTGTATCACATTGATATACTCTGAAATGGTGTTCTACACACTTTATGATTTTGGACTATAACATCCCATGATATTCATGGCAAATTATTTACCTAATTTGATCTTTTCAATGTAATGGAAAGTAACCATATAGATGGTAATTATCTTTTCTTTCTTCAGTGACAAGCTCTTTTACAGAGTTACCTTTTCTATTAGTAGAAATATGCTACTATATATATATATATAAAAGTGTTCGGTTTGTGTATATATATATACACAAACCGAACACTTATTTTCTAATACGTATAACAACAGCCAAACCAAACTTAAAAAGCTATTTTAACAAACTTGTAAATAATACTAGAATTCTCATATCAACACCTATTTTTCAGTTAGGCAAAGAATAACCACTTTTATTTAATCACTACCTTTTTTTATAGTGAATATATTAACAAAGAAGCGAAACATTAAACTTATTGCGATTTTTGTAACTCAAGCCAGCATATAATTTGAAATATTAATTAACATGGAACAACCATTCGTAATCTAATATGACAATATATTTTTATGGAGTTATTATTTACTAAACTTTAGGCTTTTGAACGCTATCTTCCAAGTGACAATTACAGTTGAAAGTTTAATATTTTGAGTTATTTTATTGAACACTGAAAATTTTAGGCATATTTACTTAATTAAAAAATATGTCGATTATTTTATTTTTTATAAGTATACCCGCCTTTTTATTCAAAATTCAATATTGATCTAAGATCTTTGGATTAACAAGTTTAATGCTAGAATATTAATTTAAATCTGAAACAACGTAGAAGTATTTACTATTACGGTTGTAGACATTATCTTACCTTACGACTTGTTCTTACATTTATAGTATTAAATTACTCTGTTGGCTGTTTTGTATTATTTCTGTGATATATCCATTAATCGCGGCAGTGTAAGATCGGATGTATTAAATAGATATTCGTTTTTCTGAAATAAATCTATTTATAAAATATTTAAATTTGGTTTCATATAAGTGTTAGTTATTGTGGGCGTAAAGAAAAAAAAACAATAATTGTTAACAATAACTGAAACATCCCGTTTATTGGGAAGTGATTATGAAAATGAAATTTTGTTTCTTAAAATTGTAAAATTTACCAGTGTGGCATTATGGAGAGGTTAACGTATCAAAGCAAAATATATTAGGATGAAAAAGAAACCCCGAGAATGGTTTTTAATTACCATAATTTTAACAAGTCGCTACTTATCATTTCAATCCTATTAAAATTTTCTGAAGGTAATATAATTTTATTATAAGATCTAATACATTGCTTTTGGTTTTTCCATAGACATGCTATTATGGCAAAATATAAAAGTTAGTAAAGGATTTTTTAATATAATACTGATAGTAATGTTTCATAAGTAACATTTCAAAGGGTTATTGAAAAGTAAACTTGTTATTAACTGTAATATATATGTTATTTAAATTACGTCAATTATTATGCAATGATTTTTAGAAAACCATTTAAGTTTTCTATTAGGCGGTTTAATTAAAAAATATATATAATGCTTATTGGAAGCTCTTTCAAGCATAGGAGTAATGATTTATATTTCAATTTGATTAAATGAATGGATGAATAAAGATTAAATGTAAGTATTTTTATTTAGACTAAGGGTGATTACAAAATTAAGAAGACATGTATAATATGAAATACATGATATAAATTTAACAGTATATAGTTACTTGAAATTATATGTCATCATCATCATCATCATCAATCCACTACAGGATGAAGGTCTCTCCATGTTCAATCCATCTTCTCCAATCTTGAGATTCTCTTCTCCACATCACCCCTGCACCCTTTCTTATTTCATCCATTCATCTCACATGTGGTCTCTTTCTGGGTCTTTTACCAGCTCTTGGAATCCAGTTTAAGATTACAATTGTCCATCTATTATCATCTCTTCTAGCAATATGCCCAGCCTAACTCCACTTCAATTTTTTAATTTTTTCCATGAGGTCAGTAACACCTGTTTGTTCTCTTACCCATATATTGCATTTTATGCATTTTCAATCTCTTATTGTTATTGCTCCATACTTCTTTGAGTGATTTGAAGTCTCTGTATTGCTCTTCTATTAAGTGTTCAAGTCTCAAATTCATAAGTAAGAACTGGTAAAACACATTTATTAAAAATCTTCCTTTTCAAACACACAGGCATATTTCCTTTCAGTATCAAGTTATTTCTACCAAAAACACTCCAACCAAGTTTAATTCTATGATTAATTTCATTTATTATGTTTCCATATGCATTAATAATCTGTTAACTTTTTGTAACTCATCATAATCAATCTTTATTTTCATATTTTGAGAAAATCCATTGAACATTACTTTAGACTTTTTAACATTTTTCTTTAGTCCTACTTTTCTACTTCCATCTGATAACTCCTGCAACATTTTCTACAGCTCTAAAACATTATTTGCAAAAACAACTACATCATCTGAAAAATCTAAATGACTTAAATAATCTCCATTTATTTTCACTCCTTTAGCTTCCCATTTTAATCCACAAAATACTTCTTGCAGCACTACTGTAAAAAGTTTTGGAGATATGGAGTCACCTGTCTTACACTCTTCTCAATGTGGGCTTTCTTTATATCATTATGTAATCTAATTATTGCTGTTGCATTTTTATAAATATTCTTTAAAATATGACAATAAACAGGATCTATACCTTGATGATCCAATGCTTTAATCACTGAAAAAATGTTTATAGAATCAAATGCCTGCCTTTTCATAATCTACAAATCCAAAGCATAAGGACAACTCATATTCATTTGTCCTTTCTGTAACTTCTCTCAATGCCTGGATATGGTATACTGTACTAAAACCATTTTTAAATCCAGCTTGTTCTCTTGGTTGATAGAAATCCAATGTTTTCTGTAGATAAGTTGTAATTATCTTGGTAAAACTTTTGTATAAAATTGATAAAAGGCTGCTAGGCCTGTAATTTCTAGTATCTTCTTTATTACCTTTGTAAAATATTAATATTAAAACTGCATTCTTCCAATCAACTAAAACATCTTTATCATTTAGATATTTGGTATATAACTTTGCTAAATTTTTTTTCTATTTCTTTACCTGATTCTTTTAATATATTAATTATAATTCCATCAATACTTGGAGCTTTTCCTTTCTTCATAAATTTAATTGCATGTCTCCCTTCTTCATTTAAAATTCTGGGCAATTTGGAAGATATAATAGATATAAGAGATACTTGTTCTTTAATATTATATAATTCTTGATAGAAGTCTTCTACCCATTTCATGATGTCATCTCTCTTTTTAATAATAATTCCATCTTTTTTTTTTATTGCAGATATAAATTTCCTACCAATAACAAAATGTATTTTTATATTCTTGAGACTTTTATTCACTTCTACAACTTTTCTTGCTAATTCACAATTATACTTTCTTATATCACTTTCAACTTTTTTCAGCATCATTTTACAAAATTCGAGATATTCCTTTTTTTTAATGCATCCTTTTATATATTTTCATATTCCTTCTTTTCTTCATAAATTCTCTAGTCTCAGTAGAAATTTCATTGGTCAATTGCTGCTTTTTTCTACCATCTATCTTTGTTGCAGTTTTTTTAAAGTGTATCAGTTATTTTCATATTAATTTCATTCAAATCTGAGTCATGTTCAAAATCTACTAATACTTAAAACCGATTTGTAAGTTGTAATTTAAATTCATTACAATATTTCTGAAGATTAGAAATATCAACTGTAAATATTGTTTTTCTTAGTAATTTTTGTCTCTCTAGCTTTGCATTAACAAGTATCTTACATCTTATTAATCGATGATCACTTCCTGTGTTAAATTTATTAAGAACATTACAATCTTGAAGTATGTATTTTCTGTTAGTCAAAAATATAATCCAATTCTGCTGTACCTTTATTTGGATGCTTTCATGTCCATTTTCTTTTAATATATATAATGAGATAGCTATTTAAAACCAATAAGTAAATCATTAGCTAGTTATAGACAAGGATACTTTCTAGGAAAACATCCCAAAACTGTTTGTTTCTTTTAACCAGTCTTTTTATCATGCAGGGATTGGGATTTATAGGAAGTCATGAACAAAAACATTGAATTTGAGTTTTTTGTGTAACCAACTATTTTGATATTTTGCTAATTTTTTTTTAAAATCACAACGTTTACATATATTTTTAGGCAGATATTTTAATATAAACAAATCTAAAAGATTAACTGAAAATTTGATTACTTCAAAATATTTAGCAATGGCTTGATGTCTTTAATCCTTGTTTTAGTGTTTCATATTGCTTTTCAAGCTTTTTTGTGAAAGTGATCAAAACTTGAATTTTTGTGAAGTTTATTAAAATTTTTAATTATTTTTGCACTATAATTGTGTAATAATAGTTGAAAGTCAAAGGTATCACTATTACATATTTATTTCATACATATATGTTTTATTTATAAAAATAGAAGTTAATAATTACTATCAAAATCTTAACAAAGAAAATTGCAGAGTTCTGATAAACAGTTTTCTAAACAGATTATTAACATGTCAAAACTGTCTGTTAGAATATATTGTAATAAAGTAAAAATTGTAAAAAATAATATTTTAAGCATAATTTGATAGATTTATAAGATATTAATATTTATTTGTTAAATTTTAAACACAAATATCAATAAAAAATAATTCATTGATTTTATAAAACCAATTTGCTGCTCTTAATAGGTAAATGATAAAACTCTTCTTTTATTTGTATTATTTTTTTTATTGCAGATGTAAGTTTCCTACAAATACCAAAATGTTGTTTTATATTTTTAAACCTTTTATTCATTTCTACAGCTTCCTTTGCTAGTTCACAATGATACTTTCTTATATTATTATCAACTCTTTTTCACATCATTTTAGAAAATTCCAGATATTCAATCCTTTTTAGTGCATCATTTTTATATATCTTCATATTTCTTCTTTTCCTTCATAAATTCTCTAGTCTCAATAGAAATTTTAGTGGCAAATTATTCTAAGGATATATGTATTATATTTTAAAAAATCACATTTTATATAAAATCAATTACATCAAGATTGTTTTCAATACTTAAGATAGAGGGAATGCAAATATAAATCAATTCAATTAATTATTATAAGTTATTTATTAAACATATTTTTTCTTTGTTGAATGAATGAAGTTAAGAAATTTTTTAGTTTTTTAAACTTTGTAATAAACATTTAAACAATCCATATGTAATAAAGTAAATCATAACGTGAATATATAAATAAATAAATTTTAATGGTAAATACAATATTATAGTTTAAATTCTTTTGTAGTGCTTTCGATTACATGGTAATCCTCATCAGCTTTAACTGAATTTCAAATTTTCAAACTTAATGTTATGTATATTTCCATAAGCTGCGTATAGCCGTATTCGCAACTTGCCTATTAATAACATCATTCTTATATTTATCATTCTTATATTTATCGATTAATATTGCCTCTTTAATTTTCCTTTTTATTATATAACCGAATTAAAAATAACGTAAATAGTCAATTTAATACAGCTTCAGTATTCTTTGACGATGAAAAAACTTGTAATTATATGTTTACATTTAATAGTAATGAAATAAAAATATTAACGGAAGAAAGAAATCATAAAAAGAGGAAAATTAAAGAGGCAATATTAATCGATAAATATAAGAATGATGTTATTAATAGGCAAGTTGTGAATACGGCCATACACAGCTTATGGAAATGTATATAACATGAAGTTTGAAAATTTGAAATTCAGTTAAAGCTGACGAGGATTACCACGTAATTGAAAGCGCTACAAAAGAATTTAAACTATAATATTGTATTTACGGTTAACATTTTTTTAAATATATATAATATTTTATAACGGGTACTGTATTTTACATTTAATATATATATATATTGAACAATCGTTTTTATACAGTAAATACCATTACAGTAAATAACGTACAACCCCACTTCAATATTTAACACTATAATAACAAGAAAATGAATAAAGATCTTATAATAAATAATTTGATTGATTATTATTTACAATCTCTGCCTTAAATATTCAAGCCAATTTTCTTTATTTACAAAGAGAACCAATAAAAAAGTGATTTATTTTCTCATTATCATATCATTGAATACTGAAGTGGGAATGTGTGATATTTTCTATAATAGTATTTATTAATTAAAGATGATCGTATTTAACACCATATGTATTTATTTACATTGTAATTATTTTTACTTATATATCTAAACCACTAACAATGTATTAATTAAATTGCAATACTAATTAGAAAAGAACATGAATTTACTACAATATTATATATATATACTCTTTTTTTTTTTCAGAATATACGATTTACGGAATATTTTTAAGCTCATTTAATGATGACACTATTCTTTGCCTCGATCTAGACTTTACTGTACTTGAAGATGACTTTACTTCTTTGTTAAAACTTTCAGAAAAGAATAACATATTTTACAAATATAATAAAGCATCGGTCCAAAGTAGAAGTATTAGAAAAAATTTTGTAAATGAAAATATCAATAGAAATATAAGTGAATCAAGATATTGCTTTCCTTCAAAAGAAATTCCTAATGGAGAATTGTCATGGATTGTGTATATACAGCAAAAATATACCAATAATTATATTTATGAAAAGGAATTTAATTTTTCCTTAGAACAAGGTATGTAAAGGTCAAATATTTTTAACACACTCATTAGTTTGAAGTTTATAAATATATACAATATTTTTCCTAAACTTGATTAATTATAAGTAATAAATTTTGCACATATATGTTGAAATGCTGTACCGTGTAATTTTCTATCTATGCATTAAACTGAACAAAAAACTAGAAGTGTAGATTAGAAATTCCAAACTTTGTACAGCATATCAACATTAATGCAAAATTTATTATATACATTGAAATCAAATATTCACATAATAAGGATTATAAACATAAAATCTTTGATATAAACATTTTAGAAAATTTTAAATTATGTAAGGAAAGAATATTAAAAGAAACTTTGTATATTAATAGTTGTTAAATAATGGTGTTAATTAAAAGTAATTATATAAAAAGTAATATGTAAAGGTTTCCTACATTTGTATAAGATGTAATAAAAATTTGGTTTAAAATAATGAAGAATAGGAAGAAGTAAGTGATAATAATAGTAAATTGTATATAATAAAAAAAAATATATACTAAAGAAATGTTATTATATTATGAGGTAAATATTATATACTTATAATAATATATATGTATTTGTATATCCTTGAAAATGACTACAAGGAAGTAGTCAAAATGTTGAAAGATATATAATGTATTGGAATATATATGGATTCATAAAATAAAAAGTTTTTTTTTTTTAAAAAAAAGACAGAGAACAATTTTATTGAATTTTATATGTATGGGATATTATATATTGTGGATATTTACTATATTTTTTCAGTAACTAATTGAATCTTATCCAATCGTGAATAGTTTTAACAATTCCCCCTCCCCTATCACTACTCTTTAGGTTAAAAATAACTTTATGACTTAACATGTTGATCACTGATATTCGTGATTATAGATTATCCTGTCATCATATATACAGGACACATTCTATTTATTTTTGACATTAATTTAATTTTTTAAAACAATTTTAAAGACATCAGATCATTTTATTAGCACCCTTAAATCTATTTATTTAATTAAACTTGTTGTTTTGCCTACTATGCTGCCGTTAAAATCATAGTATTTTTTTATACATAGACATTGCGTTCTGTTCTCAAATATCAAAATGTATATATCACTTTGGGATTTATAAATGTACTTATTGTTAATGTGAATGTAATTTTGATATTTTGGCAAAAGTGCCATTAATATATATCTAGGTCAATGAGATCATTCAAGCTAATGTTACAAACCCTTTCTCATATTTTCAGACTCTACAATATCTGTTTGAGTGATCTTGATTATCCAAATAATCTCTCTGAAATATAAGTATAACTTTAACATTAATAATAATAATTATATATACAGACAAATCTGAAACATATATCTTTTGCTCCCAATCGTTACACTAAAATATATAATCAAAATACTCTCGAATAAACACTACAAAAGTTAATATGCATAATAGTATTCACTTTCAATTTGGTCATTGCAAAGACATAAAATAGTGTAAAAATAATTAGAGATTTTAAAAAGAAAGTCATGTAAAATTAGAGAATAAAATAAAACAAGATAAAAACTAGTTTACTTTCAGAACAAAATAAACATAATAATAAAAAAAACAATGAAATCAAACTTGAGATGGTGAGGATCAATTGATTGGACGTAAATTGGATTGATGGTTTTTACTTATTTGTATTAGCAGATGCAATGAAATCCCCAAACATTTAATTACATAGAAAAATTTCTGCATAAAAATAAATAAAAGTCTATTAATTGCATTTAAATCCAAGTAATCTGTCCTCATCATTTCTAGTTTAATTCTCACTCTTTGTTTATTATTATTATTATCATTAGATAAAAATGCTCTGTAATTTGTATTATTTCAATCAGTAATGTTACATATTCTATTTCTTTTATACATTTCTTTATTATTTTTTTTTACATCTTTGTATGATTTTGTAATAGTCATATAATAACTTGTCTATCTTATCTAATTGCAAGCAAAGACCAATTTTTCTGAAACAGCAATAATTATTTTTTTAATATGCTACATGGTCATTTGTAAATGTTTTAATAAGTTATATATATATATAAGAATAAATTATATATATTATAACGATCCAAACGACATATCTATATATCGTTACAATATATATACTGTAGATAATATTTAAAAAATAAATTCTATAAGAGTATGTAGGTAATTATCAATGATTATGGTAATAAATTTTGGCGTAAAACAATATTTATTACTTTTTTAAGCCAGGTTTTTTATATGGGTTATCTTTGTCAAAGCATGACTAAAGTAAATATTAACAAATATATTAGCAAATCTGTATGTATACAAATGTACATTAAACTCATTGTTGATTATAATAGATTTACATATTTGCATGTACAAATTGCATAGTTGCTATACCATTGGATTAAAAAACCAGTGTTTGCTAATAAGAATGCTATTTGTTTTTATATTTATGGACTTCTTAGAGTTAATTGTGTGCCATGATTCTTTTATTTTTCATTAAATTGATCTGGCAGTTGGCTTTGTCATTGAATTAAATAACCACTGCTTGCTAATAGGAATGCTATTGACTCTTGTAGTTATGGAGTTCTTGGAGTTAATTATGTGCCATTCTTCTTTTACTTTTCATTAATTATTATTATTATTTTTTCTCATGTGTCATACCACTAGCCAGTAAGCAAACCTGCCAATCTGGGACAACTGCTTGTAAAGCTGACCTCTCGACCACCAATGCTAGTCAAATAATAATAAAAAACAAAAAGTAAAAAAAAGCATGACACATAATTAACTCTAAGATCTTCATAGCATTCCTATTAACAAACACTAGTCATTTAATCCAATATCATAGCCAACCACTAAGAAGCATGGCACATATTTAATTCTAAGAACTCCATAACTATAAGAGTCAATAGCATTTCTATTAGCAAGCACTGGTCATTTAATCCAATGACATAGCCAACTGAAAAAATCAATTTAATGAAAAGTAAAAGAAACATAGCACATAGTTAACTCTAAGAATTCCATAAATATATGAGCCAATAGCATCCCTATTAGCAATCACTTGTAGTATAATCTAATGACATAGCCAACTAGGCAATTTATACATGCAAATATGCAAATCTATTATAATCAGTGACTAGTTTAATGCAAATTTCTATCTGTGATGATATGGTAATATATTTGCTAATATTCAGTTTAGCCGTGCTTTGATAAAGCTACACCATAATCAAATCTTGGTCTAGTAAAGTGATCCATATTGTTTTTGACAAAAATTTATTACCGTAATAGTGAATAATTATCTACATATTCTTGTAGAATTTATTTTGGTATATATATACTATAACCTAGAGAAAATCGAGATAATGCCACCAAACACTTCTTTAAGATGTTTATTAAATACCTTATAACTGATCAAAAGCCAATATGTTGGGCAAGCCAAGTTTATAACCAAAAGAAATAAGGATGAAAGTGAGATCAAATGCAAATGCAATCAGTCAAGATAATAAAATGCCTCAAAATAATAATAATAAAATAAACTATACAGCTAAGCTCATAGGGGTTTTACCACATGGTATATGTTAAATGCAAGGAGCCATTTAGTTAAGAATAGCAATAAATAAGCATTCTAAATTTAATAAGTAACATTTAATAAATTTTCAAGAGAAGAAGAACTCTCAATTCACTCTCACACATTACAGAGAGGCTCTTAATATTGGAATCACATATCACAGAATTATTAGATTATAGTAAATTCTTTTTTACAACACCCACCTCCATTACAACTCATATAATAACCATCATTATTATCTTTTTGCTATGATCAGATTCATATTTCAAATCTTCTGATAAAGAACAATAGGTTTCTTATATTTTGTGTCACATTGTTTATTACAATGATTTCTTTTGTAGCACATAATTTCTTTAGTCTTCAATTATACTATATCGAATTCTCAGGGTTCTTTAATTAAATATTTATATTAAAATATTATTTTCTTTTATATAAAAATCATTAAGCAATGACTGGAATCGTAGTAATGATATGAGGAGACATATGGATATCCATATGTGATAATGTCTACTTAAATGATAATAGTAATAATAAATTTTAAAGAAAATATTTTAATTAAAATAGAATACAGAAACTCTCTTAATTTGGAATAAAAAGAATTCCAGTATTGCATTCAGACATAATGAATGGATAAGGGATTTTACGGCATCTCAGGATATTCTATTAATAACTCCTACTACATCTTTCTTTATGAATTTAGTATAAATAATTTAAGCATTTATAATATTCTGAATAAAGCAAATAATAATTTTGTCACAAAATCAGTCCCCTTATAAATGCAATCGATTAAGGTAATCATTTAAATTTAAGAAAATGAATAAATAATTCATTTCTTAGATGCTTTCTTAACACATGCAGACTATTGTAACAAAGTAATTATTATCTTCAATTTTATGTTCATAAAGTCTTAATGACCAACATAAAATATAACAGTATAATAGATTAGATAATGTCAAGATTTTTGGATAGTATGTGATAGTGATAATATTGAAACTATATGACATATTTAACCATAAAAACAACATTTTAATAATAAGGACAATTAAATAAATAACAATTTTGGAAATTTACAATATTTTAAAGCAAACTATTTAGACACAATGATATACAATTCACCGCACATAGAAGAAATACTTTTTAAAGTTTACAAATAATAATAAAAATAAATTTACAGATTAAATAATAATTAAATATTATTAACTTTGTTTGTCTAATGAAAAATATTCTTAATATTAGCATTATCACAAAACGTTCCACATTTTACACAACAGTCATACAATTACATTATCCCAAAAATGAGTATCTTTAAATCATAAACATGTATCATCAATCCAAGTGGTGAAATAAATGCTACAAGAGATGTATATTTCTTATTGAGAGCCAAAAATATGATTTTAAGTTTTAAATAAATATTTATCAATTTTCCATCCTGAAATATCGGCAAAGCACAGAAAAAACTGACGTACACATTAAAAACATTTATAACCTACACCAGAATATTTAAGAGTGCAACAGAAGAAAAAAGACATTCTTTAGGACAAAATAATATCAATTGCCAAAAAATAAAGTCATGGCATACACCACCTATGGCTTCATACAAGATATGCATGGTATAATACATCCAAGAGATAAAGATAAGTAAGTCAATCAGCCTAAATCATTGCATAAACTCAAAGAGAGCATTTACATTTTGAGGACAAAAATTATGATAGAACTTTGTCTCTGAAAATAAGGAAATTAAGAATGAATGAATAAATATATTAGAAACAATAATAGATGCCTTAAATAACACATTTATGCTTAAATATGAGACACAAAAGATATAACTCACAGAATATACTATAGTAAGTGAAAAACACAACCACTATCTCTTTTATAAAATATGTGCTAGCAAAAGAAACATCCATTAGAAACAGACAGCTATGGTTTTTTGGATAATGTAATAATAAAATAAATATCCACAAGAGAGAGACACAGTTATGATCTCTTGGATAATAAAATGGCAAGATAAGCATATCCAATAAAACAAGAAAGAACTAATGCCTTAATCTCCTAAACAAATGTAATAATTAACTGATGTGTCTGGACTAATAAAAACATGGCTTTAAGTAAATAATAAGAATATACTACATCTTCCCTGAATCTACATAAACTCATAGATTCAAATAAAATAAATTAATTATACATGATTGGAGACAAATAACACTCTAAAATTTTATACTATTATAAAATAATCATTAAAGACAAGTCAACACTTAGACAATCCAAATATCAATAACAATCAACAATTTCCAAACTATTGTCAAGGCAACCTTCTTTTAACATTAAGGGTGAAAAGCCACCCTTATTAGTCATGTAATGTACTTATATAGTCATTAAAGATTACAACTAGACCATAGAGATTGAATTTATTGATACAAAGAAGTTTAAGTAAATCTTTCTAAATAGGTAAATAAAATCTATTTAGAATGCAGAGTAATAAATAGTTAATTATAACATTACAAATTGCAATTATAAATTTCAAATTGCACCCAAAGTATTACTGAAATTATAAAATAGTAAACATTTTGCAAACTTCTTGATAATACAGTTCATAAATAATTCATAAAAAGATATCAGACAAAATGCATAATGTAATTAAAATAAAATATATGAGAAATTATAATAGCATAAAATTAAATTTTAAAATACAAAAATACATAATTAAATGTCCTTCATCTTGGAGGTTTTATTATTCAACAAGATACTGTCATTACAATTAGCATTATACAAACACAAATTTCTTCTTTTGTTTAAAAAACACTGATAATTTAAAATTATATGTATAGCATTGAAAATATTTCCTTTGCATAATAGATTTTTGAAGAACATAAGCACAAAAATTCAATTAATAGCCATTCAATTTTTTACAATGAATATTTAAATAAAGCACCAGCAATCTCTGGTATAATATTATACTAATTTTGCATTCATTACATGCCAAATATAACTTAATGCTAAGATACAGGAGCATATATTCTTTGTATATAACATAGGTTTCAATGTACAGCATATTTATTATAAAATTAATTGGTTCATAACCATTCAATAGAAAGCATTTTATATTTATTTTCTAGAAAATGCGGCTGTTCCATTTATTTAGTACAAACGGTTGAACAATAATACTAGCAATAAATATTAAATAAATATTCCATTATTATTTTAAAATATTAATCTTAAAATACATGTTCGTGTAATAATTTTTAGACAAAAAGATAAATCGATAATTTTAATGCCACAGACTTAGGAAATATTTTTTTATCTCTAGTCTGAAATAAATATAAGACAAAAAGTTTTGTGAGCAAATATTTTCATTCCACTACTAAAATAACAATAAATAATTAAAATGCTATTTCATTCAAATGAATAATTTATTAAATTCCATTTATCAATAAATAGTTCTGCTATCCAAAATTCAAATAGTCTATTCATGGAAAGATGAATTTTCGAAAGGAAAACCACTATTTAAAGATATGACAATATTAAAATAAATATATTTTAAATACACATTTTTGAAGAATAAATGTATTAAAGTCTTTTAACAAACTTCTTATTATTTAAGCAAAAGTATTTAAAAATATTAAGAACTGCTATGTATTACTATGTGATCATAGACTCTGTAACAATCTTCATATTATTGAATAAAGAATGCTCGACTGATAATACAGTACATTGTAAGTAAAGAAATAAGAATCAATAAAATTTTTTAGATAAGCATGGTGAGCCACAGAAAATTCCCTTGACATACCAATTTTTCATAAAAATAAGTTAGCAATTGCTAAAAAATAATTATTTAAATTTCCCATTACGTTTAAAAGCAATATAGATTTCAGACTTCTTAGTAAACTTTAGCTTAGAATTTTGGCACCTAGAACAAATTAAATTATCAAAACATGTTTAACTTTAAGTAAAGTAAAAATTTGTTATAGGCAATTAAACTGAATAAAATGAATTATTAAGCAAATAAATTTCCCCAGTAAAATTATTAAAAAAAGAAGTAAGATGTAAATAGTAAGCAAGCATTTGCAGGTTTTTATCTTTTATATTCCTGATCATGTGACTGATTTTGATGGTTAAAGGCTAACATGATTTTGTTCATTACAGTTCAAAAATTAATCAGTATCTTAGAAAACAATGTTAAAAATACACCCATTTACACAATTGTTTAGACAGTATAATTTTAAAAGGTTACAATTTAAGATGATTATTTATAAAATAAAAATTATTACACTGAAAATAAATCAAAATATTATATAATAAATTTCATTATTTTAAAATAAAACATTAATTTATATTATTCTTTTTAAACACTTTAATACAATAGCTAATAAAGTTGAAGTTTTCCCAAAATATTTAAAGACTTTTAAATAAAGAATTTTTAAGAATAATTTTTAATATTGCAAACATGGAAGTGAAAAATAAAATTTATAACTAAGCACACTCATGTATATTCATATTTATATGCTTTTATTTAAAAAAACTAACATCTTTTAATGACAATAAATTAATGTTTAATCTTTTTTAGTTAACTGTTTTAAAACTTATTTAATTAAACTAATCTTAATATTAGCATTAATAAAATATACTTTTATTAGCAAATTATTTAAATAAAAATACATTTTTTAAAAGCAAGTAATTTAAATATTAATGAGTATTAAAGATTCCAAATTAGTTGTTAAAGTTTAAATTTAACATTGGCTTTCAACATACTAGGGGCTATATTTAAATAGTTTGTTTTTAATTGCTTCTAACATTAATTCACTATTACACAAGGTAAACATATTTGTAACTTCAGCAATTTGAAATTATTTAGAATTACAGATGGGTATATAGTACAATAAAAATATAAAAACTGTCTTTTAAAACAATTAAAATGACTTAAAGGATAAATTAACAATGAAATATGAAGCCATGATTAATTAGCTTGCAGTAGAAATTAACTTATGGAAACCTTTTTTGTAATACTTGAATAACTAAATGACTGCAAATTTAGTTTTACTAACAATGCTAAAGGTTAATATTTATATATATTGAAGCAGTCAATCTTAGCTTAAGATTGAGCTTCATGTTTCCACCTACTAACCTGTATTCAAACCCTATATCCCATCCCGCTCCTTTTGTCGTGCATGTATATATTTGAGATGTGTGCCTAAGTTATAAAATTTTAATGTTTCAATAACATTTTAAAAGTTATTATTAATTCTTTTTTATTAATTATTAGTTCTATAAATTTTATTAAACGCACATTATTATATTAAGTAATATTTACTAAGGCTGTAACCTTAGGAATAAAGCTGTAACCTTAGGAATAGGTGCAGCTCAAACATATATATAGGAACAAACTACTACAAAATATTGATTTTTTAAAAAAAATATTTTATTATATGTCATTCATACAACTTTTTCTTTTTAAAGTACTTTTTTCCCTATTAAACTGTATTTTATAAAATCCAAGATGGAAGATGCAACTGGTAATTGTCCAAAAATAATTAAAGGGTTGGAAACACTATTGTTTTAATCTGGGGAAGGTATTTTTAATTAAAGTTTTTACTTAAAATGGGGATTAAGATTAACAATTTTTTTTTGTTATAAACATTTTTGTCAAATCTATTTCTAATCTGGAAATAGATTTGAATTTATTTTTGGAATGTTATCTAACTGTTGCATCTTTCAAAAACAATGGACAAAGAAATGTAAAATTTCTCTTAGATCAGAGATTAGATTTTAAGGCTAAAACTAAGTAATTAAAAGCATTCCAGAAATACCTGAGGAGAGTATAAAATGGCCAGATTTAAAATTAATTCTCATGTGCCATCACTGTTATGTTATCCATTAGGTGTTGAATTTGGGGCTTAGAGAGTGGGTTCCAATTCAGGCTGGTCCCTGACCTAAATCTCAGGCTTGGCTGGGTTTGAAGTACATTTTGTGAGTTGCAGCTCATGTTAGATGGATAAACATGTTTTGACCGGTACATAGGATTTTTCCCCCAGGTTTGTCAGTAATGCAGTCACCAAGAAGAATTCATTTGGATCCTCAAATTGCCATGCTTGAGCTGTACTTTGAAAATAGTGTACCGGTCGAAAACCACCACCCCGCATGTCAAATCGGATTCAAACTCAGCTTAACCAAAACTGAATTCAAACCCAACTTAACAGCTCAGATAGCAGAAATCGACGGCACAGTGCTATGCGCCAAGAACTAGCTCAACGGTTGGTGAGGACTAGAGATTCCTGAGTAACACTCATATCTAAGAATTTATATACTTTGAATAATCTTATAAATCGAATCATATGTATGTTCGGGTTGCCAACACAGACAGCGAGTATTAACATTTAAATAATTATCAAAAGAATGATGAACTAAGAAACCAAGTATGTTAGAAAATATTTAATACTAATAATAATTTGTTTTGTTCAATAAAATATAAATAGCATTAGTTACCTCTAGTCTTTAAAAGCATTTATAAATATAATCAGAGTAGCGGTCCTTATCATATGCCAATGGAAATTACGCAATATTGGAATTCTATGTCTATGCCCCCAACAAGAAAATATAAAGGTGGATAAAGGTATTTATTTAGAACGGAAATGATTGTTCTAATTTTATTACGGTGGAATATGAGATTTATCTTCACATTCGTTAATCTATTCATGAAGAGCAAAACGTATTTTAAGGCATAACTTTAATCTTTATTTGAAAACTTATTTAATTAAACATATTTGAGAATTGGTTCGACTTTAATTTAAATCACTTCATCACGACCGACGAGTACGGAGCGGGTTTTACCGGGACAAAAATGCAACGGTGCTTGACGAATTACGAGGCAGAGAGTCAAATTTAAAGATGATCGCTAGTCGATGATCGAAGTCTTATGGCGGCTTGCATTTGGCAAGTCTTACGCCCTTTGACTAATGAATCGGAAAGGAAGTACTTTCTTCCTGGAAAAATTTAAATAAGAGAATGATCACCGACCAGCCTAACGGAGCGGAAGATGGCCCTACGTCAGCAACGTTTGATGATGATGACTACCAAGTCATCATCATCATAAAACCCATGTAGAATGCTCTACGTGATGACTTGACCAATTAATTAAAGTCAAACGAGCTTTAAGAAAACTATTTGAAAGTATTGGAAACTATGTTAACTATGCCTTAATATCGTGCCCTTCCTGAATATTAATATAAAATAACAAAAGTGGAATTAAAATACATTTAACCCTTTATCGACCCTTTTTGCAATAAGACATTAAAGATTATATTTGCATAAATAAATATTAGTGGAACAAGAAAATCATTTAACATTATGTGAATATATATAAATACTTATAACTTAGATAGGAGCTGGGGACATAGGTGAAAAATTGAGCTAATAATTTATTATTAGCTAAATGTAAAAATAGTAAACCTGTAATATTTTCTTTCGACTCGATGATTAATAGAACTTATCAATTTAGTTCTAATGGGCGAGAATTACTATTTGAAATTAATGTTATATTATTTGCGTGAGGCAAATGGAATCAAGGAGCTCATCGAGTCGAAAGATTATTGGCATATAATTTTTAAATACGACATTAAAAAAACACACTAACATATATATATTAAACGAACCGCCAGGTAAGAAAAGAAAAGTTTAAAGACTAGAGATTTAAAGAATTACCTTATATATTTACAGTAGCATTTTAGAAATAAAGGGTGTTACAAAGATTTTACATTAAAGAATAAAAGAGCTCTTAATAAGGAGGAGTGTAAAATAAAGTTCGAACTGGCCAGAAAGTTTAACGTTCATTATAGAAACATATATTACCCCTTCCGTGCTGGTCCTTAAGTCACACCTCCAGGTTGTTAAAACGTAGGCACCATTTGGTTGATTATTGGAATAGCATTTTAGTAGCTTTTCATGATGTTAGCAGAATGATCGATCCGGAAAAGGTTCAGCAGCTCCAGTGATGATTTCTTGGGACTTTAGGAACCGTAGCCAGATTCCTGATGTTTTAGCCGACTATCATGATGAAATACAATTATTATACGCACAGAGTTAACTGCACTACTCTACAACAAAGCTTGATCTTTTTTTTTCTGACTTTTCAGGGCTATATATATTGTCCAGATGCCTTAAGGCTAGCGCTCATTTTATTATCAATTAGTTGTTTTCCAATACATTCCTTCGGTAAGGCTTTCAAACTAATTATTGAATTCCTTTCCTAATTAGACTAATTTTTTTGAATTCCTTTCCCAATTAGAAAATGAATTCTTAAAATCTGAAATGATTTTAATTAGAAATTGAATTCTTATCTTTTTTTAATTAATAAAACTCTACTGTTGTTTTTGAGAATTTGAAAGCCCATGGAAGGAATGTAGCTTTTAATCGCAAACTTTAACAAATTATTTAAAAGTACAAAAAAAAAACAAGTATTCCCGACGCAATGAAACTTTCGAAAATTATATATATTTAAATATTTACAAATATATACGCACAATCCACGCAATTGTAATATATATAAATTCATGAATATTTTATCATGAATTTATTAAGAGAATTGCTCAATTTTAAACTGAAACTAATTGATTTTAATACACATTTGAAATAAATTATTCATTATGGAAATTAGCGTGGATTGAACGTATAAAGCCCCATTGCATCGGAAATTTAAGGTTAGTATTAGGGTAACTAACATGAAGCTAGGATCGAACTCAGATCCGACTGCTTCAATAGACTCTTAGTAAATTTGCACAAGGTAAATCTTATGCTACTATTTGAAAATAAATCTAGCCTAACTAATCTCAAATCCTGCTATCAAGATTTCTAATGTATTGTTCAATTTTCTCTCTTTAATCAATATGTAAAACATAATTTCCTCTTAAATGATTTCTATATATATGCTCTCACTTTCTTTAATTTTGGTGTGGTCATTTATTTATAATTATTTATTACTTGATTTTATATGTCTATTTTAGTTATTAATATGCCAATCTCACACAATCTGATGAGTTGAATTTTTTAAATCTTTTCTTTCTTTTTAAGTAAACCTTCATGAATTAATGCCCCCTTACAATATAATGCATTATTAATTAATATCCTTGCCAGATTGTTTGACAAGCCAACATTTTATTTATGTTTTAATATAAAAAATATATTTGTTTAACTCTGGATTTTCTACCTGGGTGAATCCAGAACTCGAGCTAATTAACGTTTTGAAACCTTATTTATTTTATAAATGTTATTCAATTCTGAAAAGGTAACCGATTACTTGTTTTCTATATAACTGCTAGTCTTTTTTATTTACTCTTAAAGTATCAAATATAGTACTTAAATATTCCAGTTATTATAAAATCAGTAAAGGTGGAATTGATTGATTTTAAATAGAAGAAAAGAAGGGGGGGGGTCAAATCTTAATATATATTTTATTAAATGAAATCTAAATCTTTCTATATATATTCTAGTGGCATAGCAAATTAACTATATAAATTATGGCATTCAAACTAGGGTCATTTATTTTTAAAGCAGTAAACTTATTCAATATCATTAGTGACATTTATCATTACTGTGTTACTGACATTCGGCCTTATCTTTGTGTTTATATATATTACGTGCTTCTATTCTTCTAATCTGGGGGTTGCAACAAGTTTGAACCCATATATTTATTTATCAAGCCTTGTTATGAGGATAGTTGATCTTCCCAAAACCATTTATTTCATATAAAAAGGCCTCCGGCAGTGATTCCCATAAGTCTGGCACACGCTATGCCTATCCACTTTCTTCGTACAAAAAACCTGCACATCAGCGACATCCATGGCATGCCTATCCACTTTTCTCTAAGAACTACCCAAGAAGAGGGTCTTAGACTTCATTTTTCATCCAGAAGCATGACTTTTCCTGTTATTTTTTGGCTAATTATGTCAGCACCACAAACTTCTTCATATTATAATTTCTTTTGCTTCATGACCCAGTTTCAATGCTCTAATATTAAAATTGTGCTCTGCTTAAAATATATATATATATAAATTCCAACTACTTCTAGTTTTATTAATTAAATTTATTTCAGTCTTATACAATCTCACCATTGTAACTTATTTCTGTATTTAAGAGTATCTATATGTCTTGGGGAAAATAAAGCATTCTTCTTACCAGCGCTAATTAAAAGAAGTTTCATTAAGTATTTTGTCATATAATCAAATATGTTTTCAAATGTATTTTCATGACCGTAATGGCATGAAAATAGTTTGTATTATATCTGTAATGAATCTCGGAATGCTTCCCGAAATAATGTTAGTCACCATGTTTCAGAAACGTATATAAAAGCATTAATAGCAATTCTATGTAAATTATTTCTAATAATTGATTGGCATTTAATATTGGACCCACCAAAGATGTGTGCTTATTTATAATATATTATTTAGCTAATAAAGAGCATATGAGAAATTACAGCATGAATGACACTATGTAATCATCTACCGCTTGCTCATTCACACACATACTAATGTTTGCAATTCATTTATAAATGTATGTAAACAATTTGTCACTATATTAAACTAATTTTTATTATCGAACTTGTCTGAGTAGTTCAAATTCCTCTTTTCTCTACTTCCAAATGTACAGCCATGCTTATATATATATTAGTTTAGTCATAGTAATAGATGTCTCATTGTCTTCTTTGCTTTGCTAGTGGGCCAGATTAAAATTAATTCTCATGTGCCATCACTATTATGTTATTCATTAGGTGTTAGATTTGGCACTTAGAGAATGGGTTCGAATTCAGGCTGGTCCCTGACCTAAATCTTGGGTTTGACTGGATTTGAACTACAGTTTGTATGATTACATATAACATTAAACACAATTGTTTTTAAATGCTGCTACAAAAAATAATAACCACTTCCACTTTAGTACATGACAATATTGCAATATGAAATTATTTTCCCATTGGCCATCTTTGTATATAAAAGGATTGTCTACATTACTTATGGCAGAGAGCATGAAACCTAATTAATATAATTATTTTTATTGCTTACATAGTGATCAAACTAATTGATTTTTAAAAGTAAAGAAATTTCTTATTATTTTGATATAACTTTGTAATAAAGATTAAATGATCTATATGTAATAAAGTGAACATATATAACATTAAACACATGACATTACTATAATGGGAAAATGAAATCACTTTTCCATTGGTCCTCCTTGTATATAAAGAAAAATGTTAATAAAAAAAAATCAATCTGTTTGATTACTATAAATATATATGTATGTAAACAAACTAATGTATGGACTTATTTCCACATAATTAACCAGAGAAAGTTTATGAGTGGTATTTCGAGAAAATCGTCAATTACTGGTAACGGTTTTAAGGCCAAACAACTTGTTCTTTTACCCAGAAATAGTTTTTTGTTATGAGATTAATGGAACCAAATGGGAGTTCCTTTTTCACTTTTAGTTATATGGATTTATATGAGACAGCTATTTTTATAATTATAATGACTTAGAAAATCTTATATGAATTCTTATGAGGATTTACAAAAATCACATTCCCTTTGACATGCTGTGAATAATAATTTATCTTTTCCATCAGATTATAAATGTTAGATAAAGTATTTTCGTTGATTTATTATGATGTAAAGATAAAGTAAACTATGGGATTATTTTTATATAATTTATTAAAAATAAATTTAAGCAGTATTACAATTGACTTTGCTTTAGTTCCTGATAAAAGTTGTATATATTATATCAACTATTTTTTTTATGATAACTTAGATTACATATAAAAGAGAGATTTCCTTTTTTCACTAAACTCATAACAAAATTCTTTCATCTCTTTTTTATATATAACCCAAGTTGTTATAAGAAAATATATAATATAGTATATATAACTTTACTTTTTATAAATCTCCACATATACACTCTAATGCAAACTATTTTATATAATTCCTTTAATTTTCTAACAATTTCGACTGTCCTGCAGTCATTATTAGAGCTACAACATGTAAACATATAGTCATATAACCATTATTCTATATACATATAAAAATACACATTTTACATTATTATTAATAATCATATTCTATTTTTAATCATATACCTTTACTTCCTCATTTTTCCAAATTATTATTTTGTCATTATTTCTTTATTATTTTTACTTTCCTTTCATTTTTACTTTTTACCTTTTCTTCTATAAATCATTCTACATTACTTTCTAATATATTTTTATCACCTTTTAATTTTACTTTTAATACTTACAAGTCTAATTCCTTTTCTTCCTTTTTATTATTTATTTATACTTATTCTTTTAGTACTAATTTTTATTCCTATTCCTATATTTGTTCTTTATTCTCTTTCATAATTTACTTATTTACTTTACTCATCTTTTCCAACTTTCCTCCTTCTTTTTAAATTTATAACTGACTCTTTTTCCAAATTCCTTAGTCTGTCTTTCATATATTCATTTAATACAACTACCTCTATTATCAATTTCTTTAACTTTTTGTTCCATTTTAAACTTATTATTTTACAAAATTTTATATAGACATATTTCTCTATTATTATTATTATTATTATTATTATTATTATTATTATTATTATTATTATTATTATTATTATTATTATTATTATTATTATTATTATTATTATTATTATTATTATTATTATTATTATTTTTAATAATAATAAAGAAAAAAATATATAAAGTTTTGTAAAATAATAAGTTTAAAATAGTAAAAAAAGTTAAATAAATTGATAATAGAGGGAGTTGTATTAAAGGAGTATATGAAAAAGAGGCTAAGGATTTTGAAAAAAGGGACAGTTATAAATTTAAAAAGAAGAAGGAAGGTTATGCAAAAGGTGCAAAATAAATAAGTAAATTATAAAAGAGAATAAAGAATAAAGGTAGGAATAAGAATAAAAATTAGTAATAAAACATTAAGTATAAATAAATAATAAAAAAAAGAAAAGGAATTAGACTTTTAAGTATTAAAAGTAATATTGAAAGGTGATAAAAATATATTAGAGATTAATGTAGAATGATAGATAGAAAAAAAGATAAAAAAGAAAAAGAAAAAAAGTAGAAATAGTAAAGAAATAATGAGAAAATAATAATTATGAAAAAAAGGAAGTAAAGGTATATGGTTAAAAATAGAATATTATGAATAATAATGTAAAATATGTATTTTTATATGTATTTTTATATGTATATAGAATAATGGTTATATGATAATATATTTATATGTTGTAGCTCTAATGAAGACTGCAGGGCAGTCAAAACTGTTAGAAAATTAAAGGAATTATATAAAAAAATTGCATTAGAGTGTATATATGGAGATTTATAAAAAATAATATATATATGAATATATGAAGGAATGCAAAAAAAGTAAAGGAGACAATATAAGAATATAAAACTTTCTCAGAATAATGAATTATTATTTGCAAGTTCATCTTTATAAAATTAACTATAGGCATTTAAATCCACAAACAATTTAGATTAGAAATAAAAGAATGCCTTTTTTTCTAATTAAAGTCAAGATAAAAGCCCTTACTAGATGCTAGAGCAAAGTATTTCAACCTCAGGAATTTCAATAGTAATTAATGATTTTCTAGCAACATCATTAATTACATGAAAGTACATCAACTCTCTACTTGGTTTACACCATAAGAAATTCATAAGAATAATTAATCTAGCAATTACAACTCTCTAAAAGAAATGCATTATTATTTACAGGATGTCAAAAGGGGTTGTAACTATTCTATGTCTCCTGCTTATAAAAATAACTGTATGGATATAAATTCATAAACATAGTTTAAAAATAAAAGAATGACTTATGTTTTGAATTAAAATTAAAACAAAGGGCTATTATTGGATATTGAAGCAAAGTTGTTTATCTCAGGATTGTCAATAGTGATTAATAGGTCCCTAGCATCATTACTGAATTTAAAGAAATTATCATTTGGTAATTAGTGAATACTCAGTTTTATTATAGATAGCACTAGAGTGACATTCAGTTTTTGTTTTGTTGTATAATGTGTAAATTAAACAACTGATTTGTTGTTATACATACATATATAGAATGTAAAATTACCATTTATTATAAATATATCTTTAACTAAAACTATTTTTTTGCTGGATATATATTTTTTAGTTATATACTATTTGTTATTTTTATATTGCTTTAATAAAATTAGATTTAATGGTGGGGTGCTTTCACTCTGGTTTCTCTCTTCGTACTAATTGATGTTTCCTATATCAAAGTATCTGCATGAATTTATGTTTTATAAACATCTTTCTATTTATAGATGCACCACACTTGCACAAACATTTATGTTATATATATATATATTAAAAAATAAAATATACGTAGATATAGAAATTATTATTATAATTTGTGTTGATCATATTTATTTTTATTGCAGTCTTAAGGAGCCCTCAGCACTGTTATAAGAGTAACAAATGTAAGTATTTATTGTATTTTTAGAATTCGTTTTATATCTGCACTTGCTTAGAAATTCAACATAAATCATTCCATTTCTCAAACAACAGAGATTTTCTAGAAAACAGTACCAAATTCAACCTTATAATTTTTTCTGACAATTTGCATTTCAGCACAGAGTATATATTCATAATGTTTACATTAACAAGCCATTATTTTTCATATTATGCATTTGATTACTCAAGCTTACAATAGATGTCTCTGAAGTGTTCCTAAAATTATATGTGGATGTATTGTATTTTTGATATGTTCAAACTGTTTTCCAAAAATGTTATTTGTACAGGATTTGAACACAGAATTTCAAGCTTTCTTCAGCTATCCTATCTCACCTAACTGATACAAAGACCACACACATGTAAAAAATATAAATGATCTTCAATATATTTATTTTATGTTGAACCAGCACTCATCAATTGATGCAAATCATCATTCCCCATATATATATATATATATATATATATATATATATATATATATATATATATATATATATATATATATATATATATATATATATATATGATCTGGACCAACTGATGAGAAATGATTCAGCACAAAAAATATATATTGGAGATCATTTATCTTTTTCATATTTCACAAAAATTCAGACCATTCTCTTTTAGTAAGTATGCAAATTATAAAGGAGCTTCAGTCATTAGGTGATCAAAAGGCAACAATCATTTGAACAGCTTGGAAAAATGCTGTATATTCCTAAATGCTTCATATATATACGTGCGTATATATGAGAGCATGTATTTCGCATTCATTCATATTTCCATTTTCTTGTTGTAAATATTAGTATTATATTTATTGATTAGAATCTATGAGCCATCTTTCAGGTAATAAAAGTTATTCAGGAATATCGCATCATTTCTGAATGATGGCAATATTTGTAATAAACACATGCTCATGTGAAAACCTGAAACGTATGTCATCTAGTATCCGCGTAAACCCTTGTTTATGGAGAGACACATATTTATGAAAATGATGTTATTTTAAAACGGGTATTTATTTCGTCTGAATATCTTTAGAAGTTTTACATTTTGAAGTTGTAGAAATCAATTTGCAAACTTATGTCATGCCACTAAAGGATTCTATTAATAAATAATTTAATCATCAGAATCATAATAAGGAGCCACTTGTAAATAAGTATGGCTATTCTATTATTTAGGAAAAACTAAAAAGATAAAATGTTCTATGGTTAGTATTAAAACATCTACTATTATTAATAATTATATGTTCTGTCGCTGACTATAGAAACCAATATAAATTTAAGCTTTTTAGATGCTCCATTGGAATTTCATTTGTAAACCCTTGGAAATTTTTTAATTTTACAAATTGACTTATAGAATTAGATTGTAATGTGTGATTTGAATTATTAATATTTTCTTTTTGCAGACTTATAGTTGATTGTTGATTATGATGGTGAGAAAAGTCTCCTATAAAATAACTAATATTATCATTATTATTTTGTTGCCTTTGCATGTTTTCCTTCTCAATTACTATTTCAGCTTGATGATTCTTTTTATTTGGATCCTCCTTTATCCTATTAATAGCTTCTAATATTTGATTAAATTTATCTGAAGATGTGTCTTCTTTGATATTATATAATTTAATCTTTTTACAAGCTTGTGTATAATTTTCCATCATTATTTTCCTTTCTTTTTCAAACTCATCCTTCAAAACTTTTATAGTTTGATCTACGGTAATATTTTTATTTTCCAATTGATTAAATATCTAATATTTCAATATTATCTTTATTTAACTTTACATCTGAATCAATCAAATTTTGTTTCACATTTAAACACTGAAAATCTTTTTCCATAGACTGAATTTTCTTTTCTTGGTTATTAATTTCTATGTGGACATCTTTTATTTTCTCATCTATAACCTTTTCAGTCTATTCTTGAATTTTATATATTTCAATTTGAAGATGATTGTATACATTTTTTATTTCTAAAAAAAATGTTTTCTACTTTATTTTCTATCTTTGTTTCAAATTCAAAAAATCTTTTTTGACACTACAGATCTGTTTCCTCAATGACCTTTTGAATTTTTTGAATTTCATTATTCATATTCATTTGTATCTGTGATACCTCATCCTTTAAATCTATTTTTATATAATCTAATTTTATAGATAATTCATTTGTTATATCTGTGTTCATATCTTTCACCTCTACTTTCATATTTGCATTTATATTTACCATCTCCTCTTTCATCTCTACTTTCATATTTTCCATCTTTGTATCCATCTTTCCATACTGGTATCCATATTTGCAAACAAATCTGCTTTCAGATTTGCATTTATATTTTCCATCATTTGTTGCATCATTAACATCATTTGACTTAATGATGGATTATTATCATTTGGTTTATTTTCTATAGGTTTGTCAATAATATCCATAGTTTTTGGAACATGGATATTTAATATAGATTTATCCTCAGACACACCTATATCTATTTGTTCATCAATACTATTCATAGCATCATCAGCTATATTTGAAATAAGTACCTCAGTTTGTATTTTTATATTACTATCAATATAATAAGAAAATATTTTATATAAACTAACTTTATTTTAACTATACATTTACCTATACAATAATATATTATTTATCATAGGATATTTATGCAATGCCTTTTTCTTTTCAAAGTATATATGAAAGTAGAAAAGTAGGACTAAAGATAAATGTTAAAAAGACTAAAGTAATGTTTAATCGATTTGCTCAAAATATGAAAATAAAGATTGATTATGAAGAATTAGAAGAAGTTAACAGTTACAAATACCTTGGTCAGATTATTAATACAGATGGAAACATAATGGAGGAAATTAATCATAGAATTAAACTTGGTTGGAGTGCTTTTGGTAGAAATAACTTGATACTAAAAGGAAATATGCCTATGTGTTTGAAAAGGATGGTTTTTAACAAATGTGTTTTACCAGTTCTTACTTATGGATCTGAGACTTGGACACTTAATAGAAGAGCAATACAGAGACTTTAGACCACTCAAAGGAGTATAGAGAGATGTATGTTGGGAGTAACAAGAAGAGATCGAAAATGCACTGTATGGGTAAGACAACAAACAGGTGTTACTGACCTTATTGAAAAAATTAAAAGATTAAAATGGAGTTGGGCTGGACATATTGCTAGAAGAGATGATAATAGATGGACAATTGAAATTTTAAACCGGATTCCAAGAGATTGTAAAAGACCCAGAAAGAGACCACATGTGAGATGGATGGATGAAATAAGAAAATGTGCAGGGGTGTTGTGGAGAAGAGAAGCTAAAGATCGGAGAAGATGGATTAAACTTGGAGAGACCTTCATCCTGCAGTGGATTGATAATGGTTGATGATGATATATATATATATATATATATGTTCTTACTTTAATGCCTAATTTTTTAAATTATATTTTTAAGCAAGTGATCTACTTATTTAAATTTTAAATATTTAATTTTCAAAGTCTCTATTTCATTATTTACTATTTTACAATACATTATTTTAAAATAGGTACTTTAATATGATAATATTAAATCGTGCTATCACACTTCCAAAGTAAAGCTGTAACAACAAATAGAAAACTAAATCAAATGGCTGAGCGCCCTCAAGAAGATGCACCTCTCACACTCACAGCTATATGTGATTATTATTAATAATATTTATCTCTCAAAGTTTAGTATCATTATATAAACAATATAGAATCTATGATTCAACATTATAATGGTATGGAATCTATGATTCAGAGCCCCATTTGGCTGCACTATATGTAATGGTATGCACCCTCTCAATAAGATAAGGCAGTCGCATCTCCCTATAATCAGATTTAAGGTTTTCATATAGGATGCCATGAATGATGTGATTTAATTTTAATATAAAACTATATCCGTTCCAAATAAATAATTTATTATTAATCTAAACCATATCAAATTAATCCTCACCATAATTGAATTAATCATTATGCTCAGATTTCAAACAGAGGGAAGTTTAACAATTGACTCTCTTCAGGGGTTCCTATCAATATACTAGAGTAATAATAATAAATCTCACTAATGCTTTAAAATGGGTTTCATGAAGTTAATATAATAATCAATATAGATTATATATTAAATGTTTGATTTTATCTTATAAAATCAAATAAATAAATAAAATAAATTAAAGTCTTCATTTAGTTTAATATAAAATATAACAATTATTTATTTAACAAATAAATAATTTAAATTTTATAATATATAAAAATTATTTATATATCTACTATCTTATATTTAAAATATAAATATATTCTATTTACCCATTGTAGATATATTTTTTAATTTATAACACTACATGATTTAATAGTTGAAAAGATCGCGTATAAAGATTTTGTAACTTATACAAAATATATATATCTAAATATTAAGATTACTATATTGAAAATATTATATAATAATTAGATTATACAAATAATACTTTAATTATTTGTATGTAATATTTTTATCTGTTAAAATGATTACATGTAATTTATGATCATTAATACAGAAAATATATAAATATATTTCATACCAATGTCAATCATCTATTCTACTATAATAAACAATGGTTATTAAACTATTTGAATTAGTATAAACAAAGTAGTGTCATATCATAAAAATATGTAAATTGAAGAATAATTTAATTTCTTACCTCTAAATTCACTCTACTTTTTTAATATATTTATATACCTTTCCCATGTTAATATTTCTTATCCCATATCTACATTTTTATTAAATATAAAAAATAAAAATATTTTAAATTATTGATCTTCCCTTCTTATTCATTTCTTCAATGAAATGTATTTAATGATAAACGAAATGAGATTAATGTTCACCAATTGTTATTTTTAAGAATGGTATATATATATATATATATATATATATATATATATATATATATATATATATATATATATATATATATATATAATTATTCAAAACAATACAATAATTAATACAGTAACAATATTTTAAACAAATATATACCAATTTACCATCAGTATTTTTTGATCATAATGTAACATGTAATTATGGTTTTGATTTTGATTTTAATCAAATTAAAATCATGATTTCCACATTTTATGTATACACACATTAAATTTTACAAGATTATAATGTAAATTTGTTCAAACATTGTGCGTGTTAATTTTGCATTTTAAATCACATTCTGTTTTTGCTTTTTAAAAAAGAACGTAGTTTTATTTTTAAAAGGTGAGTAATAGCAGTGGGCACAATTAAAATTGAAAATTAAAGACAAAAATAAGAATTTAATTTTTAGTTGTTAGATGAATTACTAATTACATTGTCACCAGAAAACCATTAATTAACACAACATGAGAGTGACGTTGGCGCTAGTTGTATTTCATCTTGTGAAGAATCTGATTTTTTTATCAGTTTGCAAACAAACCTGTTTACCGGCAAATAGCCATAATAATTAAAATGTGTATAAAAAATATAAATTACTGTAAATTATGCATAAAAATATATTGTTTTGAATAAAATTAAATATTATAGTTAAAAAAAGTTTGTCTTTTATCTATTTTTTTCAAATTTGAAATTTTTTTTTAGTCATATTTTATTTCCTTATTTTTTTTTTGCACGAATTTTACGTTGGTGCTTTGCTTTTACGTGAGTTTTGAAAAATCACAGTCTGTATCCCCCCTTTTTCAAGGTAAGTTACATCTATTTTTGCACAATTTTGTTTGCGTGTGTTTTCTGAGGAACCTATCTATCACATAAAACAAGACTCAGGTGTATGAGATCTCAAGTTGATGTTTAGTTTCCTCCTTTGCATATAGATAGCATCTTGCTTATATACAGTTCTTTTATTAGCAATTATAATTCTATTTTGAAGATATAGCTTATATATAATTTTAATGACATTTGACAAAAGTTGTTACTCACCCCCCCATATATATATATATATATGATTAGGCAAGCACATTTTATATATCCTACAATAAAATTGGTGTTCAATTCACTTTGCATTTTTTTTATAATGTAAGTTCATTAATTTAATTTACTTGAAGTTTTTGTAAAATGTTTTTTTTTAAAACGATCTTTATATTTAGAACTCCAACTAGAATGATTTTTATAGAATATAAAAATATATTCAAATTAAGTAATTTAGAAATTACTTTTCTTTAAGAAATATTAAAAATTTCTTCTAATAAGCTTTTTTATTAAATTGTTCATAAATATGGATTTTATCATATAATATCGAACTCAGTATAAGTCCTTGTGAAGATATTACTAAAAAGATAGAATCTTTATTCTTCGATAAATTATTTGATTTTTTTCTATTTATAGTTGCATGAGTTTGCATATATTATATATTGTGATATTACCATTCTATATTAAATTATTGAGTTAATTTCAGTCCCTTTAATTTGTTGATGAATTGCATTTGAATTTAAAGGTTATTACCTTGTCAATTGTCATTATTAATGAATTAGTATTTCAACAATTGTTTTTCATTTTAAAGAATGAAAAATACTATTTTCCTATGTTACATATTTATTTTCATAAATATAATAGAAATAAAAATGTAATGTATACATATATTGATTATATGTATGTGTAAGTAATGTATACTCATACAATATATATATATTATACCTAGCCCTTTACACATCGTCTCGTAAATTTTATAAAAACATTATTTATATAAAATCAATAAAATGTTTAATGTTTATAATGATGACTCGATCAGAACTTTGTACCTCCCTCTTACACAAAATCCTATCACGGGGCTGTCGGTACCTCGGGTAGAGTAATCAATATCATTTGCAAACATTTGCCAATAACATTAACACTCATTTACTAGATTACATATTAGCCAATCAAACTTTTTATTTATTTAAAGGAAAAAATCCAATGGGCGCCAGCCGACCTTTGTCGACAAGTCTGCTTGACCAATACGATCTAGTACTCGCTCCCACTAGCTCAGCTACAACAATCAATTAAATATAATCCGCCTACCTAAAAAAAAATCAATTTATGAATCTTTCTCTGCGCTAAATTTCTCGCTTTCTCTTTTTCTTTTATTTAATTATTTAATTTAAATCTAATTTAAGTAATCACTAACCCATGAAGTCTCCATTTACGCTATTACACTTCGTTTGGTCTTATAATATAATTAATTACACTTTCGTTCAAGTTCAGATAATATTTAATACAATCAAAATTTCATATTATAAATACAAAAAAAAATAATTATACACACAGTCACAATAAAATCTCTGGGTAATGGAGCTAAAGACAACTAATAATTATTGTTCGTACCATAAAGTTCAGAGTTTATTATTCCATTTATTATTACAGCTTTTAATTAGTGAATTAGAAATTGAAATAAACCTTACCTAGCTTTCTCCCTTATGCACGGTTCCGAGCGTTGCTTCTGATAGTATTTCATTCGGTCAGTTAGCGCTAACTCTTTGCAATCCTTTTCCCGACATCGTTGGGATCCTGTGGGCTCCACGTGGACACTCCGTCTCCTTCTTGTTTTACGCGACCATGATCGACATTTGAACTGTTTGCTGTTGGTATTGCGGGAAGGATTCGGCCGGCTGTTCACACGATGGGTTTAACAGTGCAGCATTATGTTTAACTTGAGACGTATATTAATATTCAATGCTCTCGATCTATAAAAATAATTTTAATTAATAATACAATAGAAAATTCGCCCTTTTATATTTTACGGTCTTTATCTTGCGGATTCAATCTACAATACGTAACTAATCCTCTGGTGTTTCAGTTACGGTCCGTGCTGACTTTCTGGTGTTTGCATTGGTCATTTAATTTCTTTGTACTCTCTGCTAGAGTTATTTCAATTTCTTTATTCCAATTTCTTTGTTAGAGTTATTTCAATTTCTTTGTTAGAGTTATTTCAATTTCTTTGTTAGAATTATTTTAATTTCTTTGTTAAAGTTATTTTCACTAACTAGCCGTTTAATGGAAATTTCTTATGTTCGTCATTAGCTCCCATTGTTCACTACATTCCTTTGATTACATATATTTTTCCCTTTTTTTTTTTTTTTATTATAATTATAAGACAAAATGAATTCCACCTTGTTTTTTTTTTTTTTTTTCTTAAAGCAATCTTAAATCAAATTTTAGTTCTTTAGGTTTTATTTAAATACGATTCAAAATTATATCTTATAAAACTGTCTAATTTATGCTTTTAACGATAAACCTGTCTATGAGGAAAAAAAATCCTTTTATTCTTATTTTACCCTACAAGACCTTTTATTTTTATTAAATATTTACACAAATCGTTTATCAATTTATATTTTTTTTTCAAAATTATGTGTAACTCCGTAGAAAGCACACTCCTTCCTGATGTATCTTGGTACAATATATATATATATAATCCCGATGAATCTTTAACAATAGATTTTTATTGCAATGCACAGATCATATATCAAAGGTATAGTTATGAAATAAAAGGATAATATTCAGTGTGGTTCTCAGTGATTATGTATATATTTAAATGCATGTTTCTAAAATATAGTAAAATCTTCATCATGACACCAATTTGATTAATGGAAAGTTACTTCACTTCTAATTGATTATTAGAGAAAGGAACCCATTTGTCTAAGCGTGACCTGGGTTCAGGAATGAAGTATTTTGTGATAGCTTAATGCCCATTTCTTCTTATTGTCTGTTTAACAGGATTCATAATTCCAAGCAATGTATCCAGTATTCATGAGCTGTCTGGATGAAATAATTTGAAAAATTAATAAAAGAATGTAGAGACATGATATAATCACTAAGTAACACAGTATTGGAAATGCGGTCAAACGGCCATAAATATTAAAGCCTTTTTAACATCAATATATAGATATATGATCCTGTATATTACTATGCTAAAAAATCTGTTAAACAATAATACCCCCCGCCTCATTTCAAAGTCATTAAATAAACTTATACATAGGTATTATACCAGCATTTATTCTTAGCCTGATTAATCAATAATTATCATTATTTTACTAATTTATGCACACAGATTTGATGAATATTGAATAGATAATTATATGACGAAGATCACATTGTACCCCTCTATTACAAAATATAAAAATAACAGATGCTTATATATACCACATCCCTCAATAGATATTTATTTAATAAGTATTTGGCTTGATTAAGTATACATATGACAATAAGTGCCAGGTAGTTTTCTAAAAATATAAATCAAGAAATTAAATAGATGTCTATATATAAATGGCCACGTATTTTTTCTCCCTCTTTAAAAAAAAAAAAAAACATTTAATAAAAGAAACAATTGCGGGAGAAGATGGATGGAATTTTTTTGAAAATCAAAATAACGTTTACAAATTATTTAGAAATGATTTCCATCTTTAGAGCATGTAGGAGAAAATAAAATAATCTTTTAAACTTATTTAAAGTACCTTCCAGCTCCTCCCTTATACATATAAATATATCTTACATTACCAATGAAATAATAAATACAAAAAAAAAGATCTTGTTAATTTCATATGTATGCTAACGATGTGTCAATATATATATATATAATAAGAAAAAAAAACAGAATTAGTTGATCATTAGAATACATAACTTAACCTTTTTTAAATATATGTAAAGTACTATTAGTTAACATATATTAAGCAGAACAATAATAAATAAAATGACAAAGATAAAACTTACTGATAACTCAGACACATGTATATATATGGATTAAGCTTTATATAGTTGGCAAATTAAGAGTCCAATTTTAGAGATCTCATGATGCAGTCATTATTTCTTGATGGCTGTTACAGTCTCTAGCACTCCCTCCAAGGCCATACAGGAAAACTTCTCTACTCAAGTATGACTTGGTCCAGACTTTAGCACAAGAAAATGATGATTCCCAAACAAGGCAAAACTTTATTATTTATATCTTTTAACTCTTTTTTCACATTAATTAATTAATTGAAGTCTACTAATGCTTCCATTGTTTACATGCTCTTAAAAGCATAATATGATTTTACACTATTGTTAAACAAACGATTTTATATTACCTCATTTTTCTTAATGGATACTAAGTTAAATTTTTACTAAATCTATTTTGGTAAAATGCATTAGCTAGTTTCTTTCTTTGCTGATGTAATATTTTTTTATATTTGCTGATGAAATAATTTATTTTACTTTAACTTTTTTCTACAATTTGTAAATTATATACATTTAAATTTCCTTTATAATCTACAATTTATTTTACTAGTATATACACACATATATCAATCATTTATTTTCATATCCATTCACTGTGGTTGACTTTATGGTCAGTGGTTAAATAAACAGTGAATGGTGAAGCTCACACACACAACATATATATATATATATACATATATAACTTTATTTTCAGACTTTACCTCGCGAAAACTTCTTGTAAATACTAATAGCAAGGTACGATTAGTTTTTAAACGCACATTTTCTCAGGATAGTGAGAATGTCATTCTTAGTAGAAGTAATGTAGACTGTACATCTGAAGAACAAATAGCAAAAATTAGGTGGGGTAACAGTCCTACAGTTTTTTGGATTGAAAATCATAGTGAGCAGATAATTCAACAAAAGAATGATTACTTCTTTATATATATTTCTCTCATCACAGTTCGCAAATACTCTAAATATCTTATTCGCAAAAGCATGATTCATGATGAAATATTTGTTTTTGTTATAAATAAAGGTAATTGTATTAAATGTTTCTTTTTAATTACTTCTTTTAAATATATTTTTACATAAGTATAAATATATTTAAAAAAAAAATCTGAATGATATTTCCCTTAAAATGCAACTATCTAAAATTATCGTTGATAAAGTAACAAAAGAAATTAGTTTTTTATAAAAAGCAGGCATACACACCCTAAGCACATATGCTGCAATGTTAACATAATGGATCAGCAATGTTTTGTTGAATATAGAGAATATTCTCAAACAAAAGTACAAGATAGAGACTTTGGGAAAGATAAGAGCAGCTGCCTTATTGAAGTTCAGTTATATAAGTCAATCTAAAACATCTTAGTCTGAGAGTGAGAGACACTTTCGATTGGCCCACATAATTGAATTAAAGTAAAAAAAATAAGATGACCATTCTTATCTTTTCCAAAGTCACTATCCTGTGCTTTGGTTTCAGAGTATACTTCATACGCAACAAAATAACATTAAGCTATTATAACAACATTACAGCGCATGCGCTTAGGGTATAAATCTCTGCTGGTTAAAAATTACAATCACTGCAGCTAGTAAAGAAAATTGAATATTAGATAGTTTTTGTCTTTTACTTTTTGATTTTTAATATATCTATAATTATCTTTTATTAAATGCATATAATAATGTTTTTTTCAATGGATGCGGGTTTGCAGTGACAATTTTTATGAAGGATACTCAGTGAATAATGAATACCTAATTGGAAAGTTTTCTGAAAGTATAAGTCTTTAAAAATAATAAGGATTAAACATCCAAAACTACAAAAAGCCAAAATTAGAGAGCCTATAAAACCCAAAATCCCTTTAAACATTCTACACAAGTTTTATTACTTAAAATTTAAATTAACTTTTCAATTGAAATTATGAAGTTTGTAAAAGTGTGATTAAAAAAAAGCAATTTATGCTCCATTTATATAAAGCAATTTTTAATACAATTAGAAGCAATAAAACTGCACAAATATTATTATTAAGTACCTTCAAATTTTGTAAAGTTACAAAACGTATTTCTTTTCCTGAATGATCTTTCAAAATGCTTTCAAGATGTAAATAAATTGTTTTTAATAAAAATTCGCTCAATTTTCAGACAGTTTCTTAAGATAGGAGTTGCCTATATTAGAACCAATACAAATAAACAATAATAACAATTTTTATTAGTTTATACAATGTATGCACAATACTTTCTTATTTACTTAAAAATAACAGTCAATTTCGATTGTCCAATAGACTTTTTCAGAGCTTTTACCACAATTATAAAAAATATTGAAAATGATTTCTTTAAAAACTTTTATACTTTGCAGTAATTTTTTATAAACCTCAAACTGATTATTAACATGAACATTGGAAGATTTTTAAAACAACTAATAATACCATTATTATCTGCAAGATTCTCTTAAATAGAAATTACATACTTATAACATATTTCTTATAGTCATTCTCTATAATTTTTGCAGTGTGATATGAATTCTAATATAAATGATAATAACATTTAAATACTCTTATACTCTATTAATATAATTCACTACCTTAATAAAATTGTCTAATCCCAAATAATAGTTTTAACCATACTTCAGTCTTCCTCAGAGATTTTTTCCTGATTCATATAGAAACATGGGAAAAATCATAACATTTTTAAGAGTAGCAGGAAAAAAAAAACTCCGAGAAAGTTTAACATATAGTCAAAACTGTCAACATTGTTGTAATGTTTGTGAGTAGAGAAGAAAAAAGCTATAGTCAAGCATTGTTAGCCGAGAGGTCAGCGCAGCCACCTTGCAAGCAAGTAGTTGGTTGTAGACGGTTGTTGCGGGTTCGCCTCCCTGCAGATGCTATGACATATGGGGAAAAAAGCGATAATGAAGATTGCTATATATTCAAAACTGTCAGTGATATGTAAATTATATTGGTTGTGAAAGGCAGTTTTTAAATATTAGAAATTCTCATCTGATTTTAACAGACAGTTGTCAGATGGTCTTAAAAATCCACATCATTAGAAACAGCAAATTTATCCTTCATAAAGTTTTGGTATTTTAAATAAATAATGATAAAGTTAAAATTATCAAAACAAAATTTATCTCTTCGAATATTCACTTGGATTAATTTTCTACGAATATAAAAAAGCTATTAATCCCTTATCAAATAAGGCAATCTTATATAATTCATTATCATTCTGGGAAACAATTTTTTAAAAAGTAGGCAAATTGATGTTATTCTTTTCTTAATGCCTTCTTAATCTATTTAAAGTATAGACATTTTTATAAAACAAACGCCAATAAATAAAGTAAATATAATTAAAAAAAAATAGTGGCATAATAATTACTATCTTTAAACCATTTGTCTTATTATTTTTGTCAATTCCTTAAAACCATAGGAATAGAAGTTTCTTCGTTTACAATTTTTATCATTTTTTATCTATGTTTAAGTTATTTTATCATCATGTAACCCCACAAACTTCTTTCTATCATATGGGAGAGGAATTTCCAAAATTAATCCCTTATGCCAGCTATAGCTAAGTGAGGAAGAAACCACCTAATACCTATTCTACCATTGCAAAACACTACAAACTCACAGGAACACAATTAAATCTATAACTAAAGACCACAAACCAACAATAACCACCTTAATGCTAAGCATCATAAAAGGATTGTTCCCATCCATTAAAATGACTACATTTTTACTCTTTACAATGTGGTCTATTAGATGCACTCTCATCTTCAATCAATCAGCAATTAACAATCCAGAAATATTTCTAGGGAAACTCACAAAAATTAAAAAGAGAGACGTAATATCGCCCCACCCCCAGACATTTTTGCTGCAACCTGGAGTTTGGTTTTTATCTGAAACAAACCTATATGGTCAACATTACAAAATCAACCCCAATAAAGAAAACCCAATTAATGTAAACCCTATCATATCAATAATTAATTACTGGTAAATAATGTAACAACAATCTTATAAAATAAATATTTTCTTAAAGAAATACTTGGCAAATACTTGTATTTATAAAAAATATATAATTTTTTATTGATATCTTTCATTAATAGTTATTTTTTTGTGTATAAACATGCTTATAGTAGCTATCTATATTTTTAATAATATACATTTCTAATATAAGCAGTGTTTTGTCTATTAAACGTTCTACTGAATATTCACAGTTACATTTGCTTTTTTACATACGGCACGATTTTTCTACTCACACCCATAGCAATTTTCTTGATTTTATAAAGCAGTTGCATTTTGTTTATAATCTATTGATCTTTCATATATATTTGATTTATCATATAATAATTTAATTGATGAAACACTATATTAAGAAATAGTAGTTATTATTTTTGATTTACTGAAGCGGATTTCTTTTTAGAAAATAATTTTATCAAACATGAAATAAATTGTTAGTGTAAATGCATGAGTCTAGATATAGTTACAGTAAAAATAAGTTAGAAGATGTTAAATAGTTTTTTAAACCTATTTTAGTAGGAAAATAATATCACTATTCTTCAATTAAATAGGGAGTTCTAAATACAAATCAAAAGTATCTTAGTTAATATAAAATAAGAACGGAACCGTTAAAATCTGTGCATGATTATAGAAAATCCCCGTTATAAATAAAACTGATTTAAGCCAGTAGTCAAAAATAAAACAAAATTTTAATTATTTGTAATTATAAAAAGATCACGATTCCAAATCAAAATACATTTGCACACATTATCCTAATAATAACACAAAATAAAAAAGGAGTCAGATTTTGGGGGGAAAACGACGGCAGCAAACAAATAGGAAATCACAGCTATTTGCAAAACTACGCCTATAGCTGTAATTATAATAAGATCATGACTTCCATCAAATTCCATTGACATTCAGTATCCTAATAATGACTCGCAGTAAAGAAGAAACCATGTTATGACAAAAAAAAAAGAAGCTTTAAATATTGGCGTCAGCAAAGAAACATGAAAGAACAACTATTTGCTGAACTAAGCCAATTGTTAAATACTTTATGCGTATTTTTCATTAATAAAGAAAATTATCTACCTACCTGTCTAACGTGCGATAACCAAATTAAAATTTTTATCGGTTAAAGATTATTCAATTGATGGAGTTATATCACACACACACACACACAAAAAAAAAAATGAATGTCTTAAGATAATACAGCAGAAAACTAAAATGATAAGAGTTGTTCTTTTAAATGTAAAACCGTGATAAATCTTGACCTAGTATTAATTTATCTTCGGGTTTCCAGTTTTAATTAATCGATATTTTTTCCAACAAATCTTATAAAAGTATTAGCTCTAAACGTATGCATACGAGTAGTGCTTTAAAGCATTTTATAGTTTCTAAAATGTTTATTACAGATATGGTGTATTTTATTATTCAGTGAATTAATTTAGCCTTACATGACCTTTAAGGACTATTTGAGCAATTATTTCAATAGTATTACTATAGCTCGACTTCTTCCAAAAATAAAATATAAAATATAAGATCAAGTCATCACAGTCATCATCATTGTCAATCATTATCGATCCACCACAAAATGAAATCACTCTATGTTGGATCCAGTTTTTCTGATCTCTACATATTTTTTTTCACAATACACAAACATTCTTACTTCATTCAACCATCTCATATATGATCACCTTCCAGATCTTTTTAAATTTCTTGAAATTCAATTAAAAATTTCAACTTTCCAAATAGTATCATCCCTTCTAGCAGCATATCCATTACAGATCTACTTCAGTTTCTTAATTCTTTCAATGTTGTCAATGACACGGGCTTATTCTCTTATTCACTTACTTCTGTTTCAATTTTTTCTTGTTATTTCTAACGTACATTGCTCCATACGTTATTGGATTTACCAGTAAAATAATATAGGCGCTATTGCACCTGAACGCAAAGCTATTTTATGCTTAAAAAAAAATAAAATTATACTATTCTGCGAGCGCTTTCAAGAGACGTGCTCATCTTTGTAACTCTAAGTGAATTAATGATATGCAAATTATGCAAAGTTTAAGATTAATTGCTCCATTTTCTTGAGATCGTGAAGCATGTGTCTTTGCGGTTGATGGCGTTGCAATACATCGCTATGAAGCAGGCCTCCAAAGGGGTTTGTGGTTTATGTGTCTTTGCATTGGCAAAAATTCGTGGCGGTATTGTAGCCGAAGAGTATAATCTGTAATATTCAGACTTTGAGAAAGCTTTATTACAGTGTGTGCTCAAAATCGAATGTATAAACCTTTCTCTATTTACTTTGATGTTAAAGTTCTGTATTCTCTGAAACTTTAGTTTATCGATCTGCGCGTTTACTTTCTGAATATAATCATCATTCTTCATAATTACAAAGCGGTTGCCTTTATCTTCTCTCATGCACGTGATGCTTTCATTCTTAAGAAAAAGTTTGGTGTTTGCTATTTTCTCGTCCCAATCATTCGTATGAAAATTTAAACGATTTGTAGTTTATGCATTTAGCCACCTGCGCAACATGGTCTTATTATAAAAGGATGCAGAAATGCGTTGAAGAAAGAGTCCAAACGTAGGGTCATAATGACCAATACTACGCCCACCTCTCAATATATATAAAATAAATGTTAAAGATTAAACACCAAGATTAAGCGGAAATTCGATAAGAGACTTATATTCTTGTCGAACAAACAACGCATTACGCATAGACGTGAACAAAATCAATTCATTCGTGAATTTGACAGATAAAACTCCTTCGGATGACGTAGAAGAAGTGCTGACAAAGGGACCAAGATACGTTGGTGGCAAATGAAAGCATCCTAAGATTGAATTGGTAGCTGATGTTGAGGCAGGATTGGCAGGGAATCCAGATAGAGATAATTATGTTGCGCAGGTGGCTAAATGCATAAACTACAAATCGTTTAATTTTCGTACGAATGATTGGGACGAAAAAATAGCAAACACCAAACTTTTTCTTAAGAATGAAAACAACACGTGCATGAGAGAAGATAAAGGCAACCGCTTTGTAATTATGAAGAATGATGATTATATTCAGAAAGTAAACGCGCAGATCGATAAACTAAAGTTTCAGAGAATTCAGAACTTTAACATCAAAGTAAATAGAGAAAGGTTTATACATTCGATTTTGAGCACACACTGTAATAAGGCTTTTTCAAAGTCTGAATATTTCAGATTATACCCTTCGGCTACAATACCGCCACGAATTTTTGCCAATGCAAAGACGCATAAGCCACAAACCCCTTTGGAGGCCTGCTTCATAGCGATGGATTGCAACACCATCAACCGCAAGGACACATGCTTCACGATCTCAAGAAAATGGAGCAATTAACCTTGAACTTTGCATAATTGCATATAATTAATTCACTTAGAGCTATAAAGATGAGAGCACGTCTCTTGAAAGCACTTGCAGAATTGTATAATTTTATTTTGTTTTAAGCATAAAATAGCTTTGCGTTCAGGTGTAATAGCGCCTATATTATTTTACAAGTATATTTTTTCACGCAAAGTTTTTGAATTATATTTAAATTACAACGTTATTGGATTGTAGGAATTTTTAGAAATATTCTTTTGTTATCGAGTCCAAGTCTCAGATCCGTAATTACGAATTGATAAATAACACGTTAAAAACATTCTTTTCTTTTCAAACACGTAAACAATTTTCCTTTTAATAGTGTTATTTTTATCAAAAGCACTCATCCAAGTTTAATTCTATGATTAATTTTATCCACTATATTTTCATCTTTATAATCTGACCATTAATTGTTAATTTTTCCAATTCATTAATATCAATCTTGAAGAAAATTCATTGATCATTACTTTATTCTTTTTAGAATTTATCTTTATTTCTTGTTTCTTATTTTCATTTAATAATTCTTGCAACATTTTTTAAAACAAAATCAATCATATCATTTGGAAAATCTAGATGACTTAAATAATCTCCATTTATTTTTTGTTCTCTAGTTTCCAATTTAATGTACAAAATACTATAAAAGCTTTGAAGATATGTGACTTACCCTGTCGTGTATCCTTCCCAGGGTTAATTATTTTAGTATCATTATATAATATTCCAGTTGCATTTTGATAAAAAATCTTCAGAATATGATAATATCCTAGGTCTGTATCTTGAGAACGAGTGTTTTATTTACTATACCTATGGTAATAAATGCTCTTAATTATATATACATCCAAAGCATAATAGCAATACATATTCATTGGTTCTTTCTATAACTTCATTCAATGTTTGGGTGTGATCTATTGTGCTTTAATCATTTTTAAATACAGATTGTTCTTTTGATTCAAAATTTGCTGCAGATTGATTGTAATTGTTTTGGCAAAGATTTTGTTTGGAACTGATAGAAAACTGAGAAGTTTATAATTTCTAAAAACTTTATCACTTTTCTTAAATATCAATATTCTACATTCTTCCAATTATCTGGTGTATCATTATCAATTACTCATCTAGTATATAACTTTGCGAACAATTATATTTTTCCCTTTTTTTTAAGATATCGATTATAATTCCACCATTTTAGGAAGCTTTACTCTTCTTTATATATTTAATAGCATATCTCATTTAACCACTTAAAATGGTGGACAATTCAGAAGATGTAATAAGTATAGAGGATATTTTGTCAATTTTTTTTGCACACATTTTATGATGCCATCTCTTTTTTGGTAATAGTTCTATCTCTTATTATTACAGAAATGATTTTTCTTTCGACACCAAGATGATGTAAAATGTAGTTTTATATTTTTGAGACTTTTTATCACTTCTACAGCTTTTCCAATCAATTCACAGCTGTATTTTCATATATAGTTATCAATTCGTTTTTCATAAAATTTTGCAAGCTCTAAATATTCATTTCTTCTTAAGGAATCATTTAAAATATACATATTTTTTTTACATTATTTCATTTCAATAAAAAATTCACTAATAACTTATTGCTTTTTTTGTACCAGCTAAGTTTGTTGAATCTCTTAACAGAGTATTATTTTTTTATTGATATCATCCAAATCTGAACCAACACCAAAATCTGTTAATATTTTGAAAAGATTCATAGTTCTAATTGAAATTCATTGGTGTGATCTAAAGGTTAGAAATATCTTTCGTTGGTACCTTTTTTATAATAATTTATCTCTGTCTAGTTTTGCATTAGCACATACCTTATATTTCAGTAATTGAATCGATTTCTGTGTTGAAACTAATAAGAACTTTACAATCTTGAAATATACATTTTCTGTTAGTCAAAATACAATCAAATTCTGCTGTAGCTTCAACAGAATGTTTTTATGTCAATTTTCCTTTAACAGTTTTTTTCAAAGAAAGACTTCATAATAAACGGTTTTTCATTTTCAGAAAACTGTACATGTGTTCTCTTATTCTATGTTCATAATATGCCATTCCTCTCTTCACACTAACATAATGAGATAGTGATTTTTCTCATTATATGCACATGTACTCAAAACACATATCTTACAACTAGTTCTTAATTGTCGTATTACAAACCTCTCCTACGACAATTTCAAAAAATAAGATACAAAACAATGCCAAAACTTTTTAGATTAAAAATTGGTAAACTCAAGCATTCAGTCTACAATGTAAGTGTAAAATATCTGTATATAAAAACATGACATCCAAATAACTACTTAAATCAGAATAGAAACAGTGAAGACATTTGATCCGGGATGCAAAATAATGTTTATGACTGCTAAGTTTATGGAAGATTTTTGCCACAGGTTTTAGAACTGGTTTTGTAATAAGTTTTTTAAAGATATTAACTCAACAACCTTTTTAATAGTAGTCTGTAATTGTATCATATATTAAATATTTGCTCTATTTTAGATTGATATAATTAGTTATTATAATCAAGCCATAATAGTCGACCATCATAGGAAATAATTCGTCTTTTATTGTGCCTTTCTTAATGTAATGAATTTTAGGGCGACCTTATATATCCCATATTTAAAAAAATCAATAAACTGACATGAATTGTTCTGCTTTAAACGAAATTCTTACAAATTGTCATTTTCAATATAGCAATATTAATACATTTTAAACCTGCATTTATATATGTAATATATGCGGGATTCGAACTCAGACTTTCACATGACCCACTACTCTCAGTGTCATTTTATATTGCTGACCCACCTGATCACACACATGTTGAAAATATAAATAATCACCAATATCCGTATTTCATGCTAAACCAGCAATCATCAGTTGGTCTAGATTACTATCCTCACACACATATACAATCAGTGCTTAGCTTTATACTAAGATAACCAATCTTCATACATTAATGGACATATTAAAAATAAGAAATGGATGTTGTTGCCATATGGATTAAATATGGAAATAAAATTAAAGTAATATGTACAGAAATTTGAATAAATTAATCAGTAATATAAAATACTCAGGATGGACTGATCTAATATTGTATATGCCAAGGAGTGGAAGTAATTGAACTGACCATGTATATATTGTGAGGAAATTAAGGCTAATTTTAAGGACAAAAATGACATAATTTTTGCTTCCTATACAAAAGCAAAAGCAATTCTTTCTGGTATTTTATAATTATAAAAAGAAACATAGACAGATTCAATTTGTGTATTGTTGGAAATAGTTTGCAAGAAAGAAATGATGCTAAAAAAAAAATCAAAAAATTTGATTTACTGTGCAAAATATATGACTAATCAGAAACTCCATAATGTGGAAAAAAGGGAAGAAAGGAATTTGAAAATATTATTCAGCAATAAATATTGATAAGTTAAATACCACGAGTATGACACTAATGCATAAAAGTACAGTGAATCTGCAACTATGCTGTATCAGTATATATGATGCCAGTTATATGCTATTCAAAAAACATAAACTAAGAAATATGTAAACAAACAAACAAAAAAACCAAAGACATTAAAATTAATAAATTTATAGATATAATAAACACCTCCATACTTCCCCATTCTTTTTAAATTCAAATAAAGATATAATAAAAGACAAGTGTTTCCCAAGATGCATTTTATGCTGATACAGCACTCATCAGTTGGCCCAGGTCACTATCTCTCATATATATCTCTATTATATGCAAAGTATTTATCTAGAGTAAATTGTTACATTTTCATTTACCACTGTCAAACTCCCTCCTCTCACAGCTTTGATGCCATCCATTTCAGATAAATACACTAATGATTATTACTAATCATTTTTGAAACTAGAGATTATCTTTAGCACAGATATAAACTTTAAACCCTAGTTAAAGATTAATATATTTGATTTTTTTTAAATTTACACACATGAAGTTAATAAATTTAATACATTTTATAATATATGAGCAACCATTTTTCCACCTCTGAACAATGTATATGATATTTTTTTTTTAAAAATTAAAATTTGTGAACAGATTTTATAATATGCCTGCAACCACATTATCCATATCTAAGAACTATACAAGAACATGTTTATTAATAGAATTTTTTCAATTTTTGTTGAAAGCACATATATTTATTATTTCTTTATTCTTCTTTCATAATAAATATTTTTTAAACTTATTGCTAACAGTTTTACAAAATTTAAGAACATATTTAAAGTTGATACTTACTTAAAAACATCAAAACAATGAGAGAGATCATATTTTCTTACTAATCATACTTCTATTACATTTCCATAAGAGATAAAAACTGCAATGAAAGTCAAATATTCTAATATTTATTTCATTTAAGTTTTTTCTCATTCTTATTTTTTCAGCAAATGAATGAGTAAACACACTAGTCACTATAATATATGTAATCATGTTGCTCAATTTCTTATTAATAAATATAACTATTTTAAAATTTTGTTTATACTATAATCTTAATTTATAAATGCATAGCTTATATATGAAAAGCATCTGCATTATATATATGTCTAGGTTGAAAAGTACTGCATAATTGCAGTTCAGTAAATAATATGTATTCTATCCTAATCAAAGTTTATCAACAAAACATGAGCTATTATATCATATGCGATGTATGATGTACACAGAAGAGGGTTGGAACAAAACATAGTGAATAATCATAATTCCACTGTATACTAGGTTTTTATAATTATTGTCAAATATTTTTTCATGTCCAGGAATAACAATAATAGGTCAAAAAGGAAGTAAGTGGGTGGGAGAAAAAACAGCTCTTATTGATACCGCTAAAAAAGTTGAGGAACCAAAATGGAGCTAGGCTGGTTATATAGTTAGGAAAGTTAATAATACAAGAACAGTTGAAATCCTAAACTCGATTCCAAGAGATTGTAAAAGAGCTAGAAAAAATCCATATGTGAGATGGATGGATGAAATAAGAAAGCTTGATAGATATAATGTGATGAGAGAGACTAGAGATCAGAGAAAGTGTATTAAACATGGAGAGATCTTTATCCTGCATGATTGAAAATGATGATGATGATTTATCTTTTTATATATGTATATATAGGATCTCTAAACCTGATAAATATATGTAATAAACATTATTTCAAAAGCAGTGGTCGAATCATTATCATTATGTAGTGAAATTAATAAATACAAACAACATTATTTAATAAGTTACTGATCTCCATATGTTGGAGAAAGCGAGAAAGACCATTTCAACTAAAAAAAGCAATGAACTTGTTAATCACCAATATGTCTGTTGATATTTTGCGATGCTTATTTTAACTTCTGTAGCCAACTTTTCTTTCTGAAATATTTTAACACCATGTTTAATTACCAATTTTCAATATATTTTACCCTGATCCAGATCTTTTCGACTAAAACAATCAACATTGCACTTCTTTATGACTGTGAGATAATCTTTATAACATACGTATACATGAGATCGATCTCTTCCACGAAAAATTTGTTCAAGCTCATTATAAAACACACATCTAGAAAGAAACATGTTGTTCATTTGTTTTATATATCCAATCCAATGAAATGGTGATTTTACAATGGCAGACTCTATGATCTCATGTGCAGCAAGTTGAAAGACGTATCGATTGGTTTTATGATCTTGCCTTTGTATTTTAACGCATTTCCAGAAGATTTCCAAATAATGTCTTTATGTTTTATTGGTATAAGTCTCACTTCCTTTATATTCAGATAATTGAGTTGCAGTACTTATTTTACTGTACTGAAATATCCTATTGTTTAACTTGTTAAATGCAGCTGAGCATTGGAGTCTGTAGGGCATTTAAACTCTTTCCTTTTATCGTTATACTCAAAAAGCTAAACAAGATGTTTAAATTAGCATTTTCAAAAGGACTATCCAGGATAAAAGTTGCTAAACGTTTTGTTTTTCCCATAAGTTGGTAATTAATTTGGGGTTTTTGAACTTTAATTAATGAATCAAATTTTTTATGTATTGCATTCTAAACATCAAACGTATTTTGTAGATTATCTTTTGAATTGATATGCAAATTAAAATTTTTCCATCAAATCCAAATCACGTATATCATAAAAATAAAAAATAATATTAGAGTATGTACACATTCTTACTTAACACCAGTTCGTTTGCATCAGATTTTTCACCTGTACTAATAACCCTTTCTCTTATTTGTCGCATAAAAGTTGTATAATAGAATAAGTTTTGTTAGACAACCAACTAATGCTAAACAATGCCCTAGATCTGTTTGACTAATTGATTTAAATATGTTGATCAAACGATAAAAGCAATGTGGAAATCAAATCTTTTGTTCTCGACATTATTTTTGCATTTACATGCCAAAAAAAATCATGAGTGCAGTATAATTTGATTCTCTAAAACCATATAGAGTTTCTTGTAATGATTCATCTACAATTGCAAACAAACTATTTAACAAAATATTTAAAATTATCTTTCCCGGAGTTAATAATAATAATATTCCATGACGATTACTGTAATTTCTTCTATTAAAACAAAGGTGATGTGATGTGATGTGATGTATTATGGCTTCTCCTTAAACGAAGTCAAGAATATCTCAGCAATTAAGCCCAGATAAACCTGTTAGCCACTTTCTTTTACATTCCCCACTCTAAATTTACCCATAATCTGCTCTATCCCATTTCCACAACATAATTTTTGTCAACTCTATAACCTTTATATCTAAATCCCCCTTATCTTTTCCCAAACCTAGCATAAAAACCAATAATTCACTTTCTGTATAATCACTCTTTTCATATTTATTTTTCCACAACTTCATTATATGTACCCTTTCTGTTTTCAAACATTTACATTCAATTAACAAATGCCTAATATTTTCAATTCCTTCCTTACATAATTTACAAAATAAATCACCCATATTTTTCCATTTACATGTATATTCTTTTGTAGCTAAAGATCCCGTTCGAGCCTTAAACAATAAACTACCTTCCTTACTATTATCATATATTAACTCACACCTAATATTCTGTTTATTTCTATATATATTTAAACTCTTTTTACTCTCCATACTATTTCTCCATCTCTCTAACTCCCTAGTCTTTATTAATAAATTTATTCTTTTATCCCATTCCTTACTACTATAACACTCAATAATCCTCTTAACACAATCATCCCATCTTTTGTACAAATATACTGATATAAATTCTTTATCCAAATCTTTTGCATAGCACATTACCTTTCTCACCCATCTTGTTACCTGCCCTTTACTCATAACCCAATTAAATACTATTTTAGCTATTCTTTTATTATCCATAAACTGCAATCTACCAAACATTTTCATTTTACTTTTTGCATCTCTCATATGAAAACTTGACCATCCCATTTCTCCTTGAATTGCCTCCCTTGCTGTCCATAAAACTCTCCATACAGTAGCGCCACCCTGTGCCAAACAGAGTAATCAATGGATGCCTACCCATGATTACTCTGTTTGGCACAGGGTGTTACTACTGTATGGAGAATTTTGCCTTTGTTTACAACAATTATGTGCTAGTATAGAGATGATCATGTGATGTTTAGTAATTTCTTCTATTCCATTAATTTTTAAAAATTGGAACAATAGAAGCCTTTTTAAAATTAGATGCATTTCTTCATGACATGTGAAGCTAATATCATCATCATTATAATTTTCAACCATTATCAATACACAACAGGATGAAAGTCTCTCCAAGTTTAATCCATCTTCTCCAACCTGTAATTTCTCTTCTCCACATAACCCCAGCACACTTGCTTATTTCATCCATTGATATCACATGTAGTCTTTTTCTTGATCGTATAAATCTCTTGTAATCCAGTTTAAGATTTTAATTGTATTATCATCTCTTCTAGCATAACTGCACTTCAATCTCTTAATTCTTTCAATAATGTCAGTAACACCTGTTTGTTCTCTCACTCACGTAAAAAATAAAATAAAACGCTAACATATTACCATATTTTAAAATATATTGAGATATTTTATCCTTATCTGCAGCCTTCCCATTATTAATAATACAATAAGCTGTTTTTATTTCACTAATATTGTTCAAATATAAATGAATAAATATAATAGATATATCATTAAAAGTCATCTCACTTCTTAAATCATTATTCAAAAGAGGATAGAAACACTTCTATCTTTTCAAAATATGGTGGTCGAGAGGTCCGCACAGCTGCCTTACAAGCAGTTGTCCCAGCCGATGCTATGACACATGAAAAACAAGTATCATTACTGGATTTAATAGAATTATAATAATTTTAAGATAATATGTTGCTTTTAATGTAGCAAAAAAGATATAAAATGATTAGAGAAAGTCTACATGTTTTTTACAGTTATAATCCACCAATCATTTTAAGCCATCACATTAGTCTTTGAACTTTCGTCTTTAAATTTTTATATTCATTATGCAACTCTACTTTTGATTTATTATTCTGTCAAGCACAAAGTGGCACGGGTTATTTTGAAAATTCACTAATAAAAAGATGATTGTCCTCCAACCTTAGTGAACCCAAAAATAGATTTCATGATTTAATAATATATCAATTTCAAAGATCTAAATTAGCCAATTTAGTATTTAATAGTTGTTGAAATTTAGCATGGATTGTTTGTATCCATAACTCACTTTTTAGGAGAATTCCATGCTTCAGAAATATAATAATTCTAGTATGAATGAATAATTTTAGTATTTAACTGCTATTAAAATTTAGCATAATAATAAATACAAAAAACAGTTTTCTTAGAAATATGATTATAAGACCTACTTTTTAATGCACATATCAGTTTAACCATAAGGCATGCTAATTTAAGATCTCTCCATCAATTTGGCTTTTTAATATATTATATGAATGATTCTTATATTTCTACTGTTTAAACAGAGGTTTATAATAGGTAACCTTTGTAATGCGCAGTACTTTAATAACAGCAGGTCAATTAATGTTATAGCAGCTATACAAAATATTATAATTAAATGAACTATTTTCAATAAATCAATATATAATGTTCTGTTGAAAAATATAATATTCTAATGTTTTATTATATTGTATTGCGTCTGATATTATATATTATCTTTTTTAAGCAATATATTTGCTAAAATCTATAGTAAGCCAATAATTTAATAGTTTATTTGTTCTTTGATGATTCAATAACATAAACCACAGGTCACAAAGTATTACATTAATTAATTAATATAATATAAAGGATTCGAACTCAGACTCATAGCATGTAGATAAATTATTCTCCAGTATAACACGAGGGGCCAGAATGACTAAATGGTCAACATGGGTAGGATGACAACCTTGTCCCTAACGTGGGCTTTGAATGTTCATCATCAGATTTTCAATAAAATAGATTGGCTGAAGAGTTGTGGGTTGAAGTAGTTTGAAGCCTGTCCATTAAAGTATGAAGATGGGCTATCTTAATATAAAACTGAGCACTGATTATATATATGTGTGAGGATAGTAATCCAGACCAACTGATGATTGCTGGTTTAGCATGAAATACATATATTGGTGATTATTTATCTTTTCAACATGTGTATGATCAGATAGGTCAGCAATATGAGATGGCATGGAAAGTTGAGGGTTGTATGAAAGTCTGAGTTCGAATCCCTTATATTACGTTATATATGTGCAGGTGTGAGTAAATCTGTACAGTGTATTAATTTATAAATTTAATTAAGCAATTCAATAATTAATTAGATTAATTTCAAGTCTGTGAGCATTAATTCTTTAATAGAAAAAACCATCTATAACAAAAAATCTTTTCAATGTTTCCATCTATTCAATTGATTTATGTAAACTAAAAATAAAAGTAATTATTCATTATTTTTATTCATTTTTTTAAAATATAAAAATAAAACCATATTAAAAAAAACAGTGTAGACAAAAATACTTGTGCACATACATGTTTGAAAAAAACAACAACTAGGAACTATTTGTCGCATTTTCAGTGTTGTCGAAAAAGAAATGACTTATGACTTTATGGTTCGGGAGTTTATAAGAAGTTCAAAAGACCAGCGAATCGGACATTCTATCAATTGCGCGAAACCTTGCTGGAAAAAAAAAGTGTAATGAAAAAAGGTCAAATTATAGTCATAATATCATGTCTAAAATAGTATTTTAACTTTCGATGTGTTATTCAAACAGATGTGAATTTTAGCAAGAATAAAACAAAAATCTACACCTGAATATGCTTCAAAAAGATTCCTAACATTATGATGAAAGATAATATTTCTGATTATCATCTAAAAATAAGTTTTATTCCAAGAAAAATCGGTCTTTTTTATTCCAGATGAAGTAAAAGCCTTAGAGAATCATAATTTATTGGATTTTATGCAACATTCTATTTTCAATTATTAAGCCTAATTAAATGAATTTATTGCTCAGGAGTTTATGTAAAAGTTGACATGAAATTTGAGCCCTAGAATTAATGAAATTGAATTGCAATTCATGAACTTTGAACTCTAGAATCTGGCATTTCATTATTCTTGATAATTTACACATTTCTATCCCATAATAACGTTAACCCTGCAGACTGATCTGAAAGATACAAACTTATTTTTAATATTGTTGAATATAATGGATGCATAGATTAATGCTAATCCATATTGTTTAAGCATCAGTTTGGTTATAACATGTGTGTTGTAAAGGTGTGTGATATATAATAGCAAATTTAATCACAAATTCTGGTGTAATTATGAAATTTATTTATTCTTGGATCTTAGCAATATTATTTGTGATGACTATTACAAAAATATTGCAAAGCTAAATATTAAAGTTTTTGATTAATTAATGTTATAGATATTTTTTGGTTGTATGTTTTAGTTAATATTCATGCTTCTATGAGATGAAACACTTTTTTATATACTTTTATATTTCTTTGTTTAGTTATTTTAAAATTGCAACTGACAATAAGTAAAATAAAATCAAGTGCTTTTTATATAAGTATAATAAATCCAAATTTGCAGTGTTTTCATTTTTTATTTTTCACTTTTAGCAGATAATAGTAATAAATGTTTCTCTCGAAACATGTAACCTATGCTGCTATCACATTTGATCATCATTATTCAATAGAAATTAAATAATAAAATATCAGAAATTTATTTTTAGCTTATTTTATTTTTATGTAAGCCTACTCATTTACTGACTTGCAATTATAATTTACCTCAATGGCAGATCTATCTTTCAATGGGTTGATGATACAAATTTTAATTAAGAAAAAGATTTGAGTAATGTTAATTATTACCGAAGGTAATGTTTTAATTCTAATTAAAACATAGAGATTAGCAGCTATACTGATTCAAAAATGTCAATAAAAGTAAAATAGAATAAATGTCCTGATTCTATGTGAATATAAAAACATTTCCATGTCTGCACGATTAAAATTTTTGTCTCAGCCATGGAAAAACAAAAAAATGCATCTAATTTTAATTTGTTCATTTGTTTGCTAATACAATTGTTAAATATTTGCTTCTTAATAAGAATGTGACATTTATATTTACATAATATTTGAAGGTATTAGATTTTTAGGGGAAAAGTAGAAAACATTAAATTTCAATTTTATTATTGTTTTATAATTAAAAGTTGAATTTAATATTTCAAAAGTATTTTTATTATTTAAATTATATTTTAATGAAATTTGTTCAAAATATACACATTTTCCAGAGAATGTTTTTTTTTTTTTTTTTAGTAAATTCATTTTTTTAGTTAGAAGGCTGAAATGAAGTCTTTTGTTTTTATTGCTTATTTCTGTTTATTTCTATTTAGGATTATTATTTTTTTTATTTGTAAAAGTCAATATTTTATTTTAGGTTAATTTTATTATTTGAATTAATGTTTTTAATAAAAGTTATACCAAGTATAATTAATGGAAGAAGTCAAACATTGGTGGTCTAGTTGCAGGTTCACTTCCGGGTCAATGCATTTGACATATATATATATATATATTGTAACATTTATTTATATACGTTACAAATATATTGGCATTTGGTAAAAGCTAAAAAAGTAAATTTAGATTTTTTTTTGATTAGTATAATTTTTGTTAAAACGTGCAATGAAGGTTAAAATTGTCATTCTTATTTTTTTTTATCTAATTGGAAAGAATAAATGACATGCAGATTACTAATCCAGATAAATTAAAAGAATTCCAAAAGTATAAGCTAAAAGAAAAATATTTTAGCTAATTAAAGATGGAAGAATAATGCTAAAAAAAAAGAGAACTTTGTAACTTAAATTTAAGAGAGAGTGTATAAGATTATTATCTTATACGCTGATAAAAAGACAAAAGAGTGCGCAGAAGTTCCAAAAATGGAGCATGATATAAAAAGGAGATGACAACTTCAATCTGGGTCTTCTCTTTAACTTCTAGTTACATCTCTAAAAGTTGGAGGTTTCCACGAGCATAACCTGTGGCAAGAAATATACTTCTACACAGGTATGCCCCTTGCTGTACCAAGCTGTCATGCAAGCATGGAAACGGGTCACTACAACCGTGCCTTTTCTCCAGCTATAGAACGGAACAATAATGGAAGATGCCGGCAGGAGAGACCAATGGAAATTCTCATGATCTGGGATCCCATAAACCTACATGAACTTACCTGTAAGTTAAGAGTAAATTTTCCTGATAGTGACTTAAAAGTTTGCAAACAATTATTTATCTAAGCTTAGACTACCATCCTGATATAGACTTTACTTTCACATTCAAGGGACTTTCTTATAAAGAATTTTATACAAGATCTTGGAACATTATTAAATTGCGTTCATTATTTAATCTAACTGTTTTTGTTAATCGATTCATTATCTGGATTAGCGTGTGTGTACTTTCCAGTTTAGTTAATTCATAATTTAACTTATAAATATTTTAGTTTGTTAGAATAAAAGAGATTATACTTTTATCAACCTTTTCACTGTGTGTTATTAATAATGGTTATTATTCTTTTTAGTATTAAAGTTATTATTAGTTTAATAAGATTTAAAAGTAATTTACCTTGCCAATATGTTTGAATAAGCCCAGCAATAATAATCTCAAAAAAAGATAATTCTAGTTTACCGTAAAATTACCGATTCTTAAAATCTAAGACCAATAATTTTAAAAATATTTTTTTTTTTTTTACTTGCAAGACATGCTGGCGACAGAGATCAGCGGTCTCTTTAGAATAAAAAGACCTGGTGCCTATCAAATAAATTAAAAGCTGATCTCATCAATAGCATAATTCTCAACCATCAATAGGCAAAGTTTGATCAGGAAATATAGCTGTGTTTTCTGGGAAAAGAAATATAACTTTCATCTTTTTTAACATAGCTTGATCAACTCACGCGCAGTTTATATTAGCGTGTAGAGGCCTAGCAAAACGAAAAACGTTACAATATATATATATAATGGAAGGAAAAATAAGTTTTTTGTAATAAAAATTTAAAATAAAATAAAAGAATAAGGAGATTATTTAATTTAGGAATATGTAAAAAATTAATATTTAAATGCTTAAGAGACAAGAAAATAATAAAATTTTGAAAAAGTAGCAAAATAATGTAAAGTGTATTTTATATCATTTTAATGCCAATGCCCAAAAGGTGTTATGTGGGATGTTAAAACTAATTTATTTACATGTTAGATAAAATTTATAATAAAATATTTTTGATAAATGCATATGTTTAATATAAAGTCCAAACAAACATAAAATGTGCATTTGAAAATTAATAAAAGAGCAAAAAACTCCAAAAATTGATTTGTGGTTGATAAATTATATGTGCATAATTTATTTGATAGGTAGTTGACTGGTAGCAATATATATTTGTTGATATTCTTTCAATTTAAATTATTAATTGGATGAAGACAAATAAAGACAATAAAGTATATTATTAAATGCTGGTTTATAAAAACATACCTAGGAAGTTCTACCATTAAACATCACATGATCACCATCTTTTATACTAGCACATACTTTTTATTAAACAAGGCAAAACTCTCCATACAGTAGTGCCACCCTGTGCAAACCAGAGTAATCAATGGATGCCAGAAGGCTTGTGCATAAAATCCCCATCTATTGTGTTTTCAATTTTATTCTCATAGTTTTGTAGTTAACTAGTGATAAAAGGTGGCTGCTGGAGGGTTGCATTAGATCTTAAGATCTAGGTACAGTGCTCCCAGATCCAAGGCTCCTCACTGATGAAGGCCACAAGCCAGAAGCTAGTCTGGGGATATTGGATGAGTAGGCATTAGATGGGAATTTTATGCACAAGCCTTCTGGCATCCATTGATTACTCTGGTTGGCACAGGTGGCACTACTATATGAAGTTCTACCATCAGAATTAATTGTAGAATTCCACACTCAAGAGACTGGCATTGTATCACTAAGTTAAACCACATTAAGCAATTGGGATTATACTATTCTGGTTGAAGATATCTTAAGATTGTTCAAGATATTGAAAGACTGAAGATGATTAGGAATAGCAAAGTAAATACATTATACAATAATAATAATGATGATAATAATAATAATAATAATAATAATAATAATAATAATAATAATAATAATAATAATAATAATAATAATAATAATAATAACAACAACAACAACAACAGAGGGTGCCTTAGACCTTGGATAGCATGGATCAGATAAAAACGCTACACATTTCAACCATTAAAAAGCTAACAAAAACTATCAGAAACAAAGTGAAAATATATATATAGCATCAAAAATTATAATATTAATTTAATTTATATCAACTACCAGAAAAAGTAAGCAGAATTTAATTGAGAGTTTTTAAATTGAAAACGAACTTTAACAAATTAACAATGCAGGCATAGAGGCTCAAAGGTCACATGACCTAATTAATGGCAGCAAAAATTGGAAGGTAAAAGAAAGACAAAAAAGAAATTCATTTATCCTAACAAAAAAACTGAAAGACAATTTAATTCCGATATCAGCAAAGATATAATAAAAAAACAATGCAACCACCTTTCAAAAAATCAATCCTAGATATAGGAAACCAACTGACAGTGATGTAGTTAACTTAGAAATTGAGAACCAAAAAAATTGAAATCAACCAGAAATTGTCTGGAATGAAGAAAAATTGAAGATTGCAACTGAATTGTTCAATAAATCAATACCAAAGCATCTTTTTGCAATATTCAAAAGATCTCCCCCAAGTCCATGGTGTTGTCAGCAATAGACAACAACATTTCATTATATAAATTTCCAAAACAGTTGTTGTATGAGGCAATAATAGTACATGAATTCTGGGACACCATACAATAAATTGCAGAACATCCTAACGACCAGTATCTAATGCTGGAATTTTATGAAATCACATAAAAAGAGAGATTTCAAAGACAAGTCAAATCATTGGGTATCTTTGCACTGATCACTATACACCAGAAATATCACAATAGTATTTTAGGAATAATTAAAAACATCTACCTGGGATACACAGAACAAGACTTCCAAAAGATGACAGAACTGTTTGGCAAAGTCATTATGTTCAAAACAGTATACCGGAAAAATAACATCAATACTAATAATGAGTAACACTTATGAGTTCAAAATTAAAATGCATACTGATATTGATCCAGATGATATACCAACACAAATACTAAATCAGGAAGCAATGCTCACTCTATATATTACAGGTCTGAAACTACAGTGTTATTCATGTAAACAAAGGGGACATGTTATTGTATAATGTCCAAATCACACAAATTTAACCAGAATAAACCAACACAGAAAAATAACAAAATTTCAACACTAACATGCAAATGGAAGAAAAGATAACTATTGCTAAGGATAGCAGTGCACAAACTACACGAACAAATAATAACAAAAAGAAATAATAACAATAAAAAGGCAGAAATACCAAGCTTAGACCTTAGAGATTTGTTTACAGAAAAACAACAAAACTCCAAACCAAGGAACATGATCAAAGAGAAAGTGGAAACCAAGCAAAAAATAACATAACAACAAATGGAAATGTATATATGCCAGAAGTTGACTGCACAATAGATAAAGTCACACAGCATATGATTATCAATAAGACAGCCATAGACATTATAAAGACACTCTTACCCCCCAAGCAACCCTAGCACAATAATGCAGCTAAAAAACCTAGTCCAACCAGAAAAAAAAAGCCTGGGAGACTTACCAGAAAGAGCTAGAAAAAAAAAACAAAGACAGATGATGATAATTCTAATTCACCAATCATTGATCCAATGGAAATAATCACAAATTTATTTGAAAACCATTTAATAACCACAGAATTACAAAATGAAGAAAAGACTCAATACAAAAACTAAACAGATGAATTATACAGAAGTCCCCCCCCCCCAAAAAAAAAAAAAAAAAAACAGACCAAAAACAAATGGAAATAAAACGAATTAGTGAAAATACACAATATAAATCTCAAAAACAATCACAATAAAAAATATAAACCAATCTCAGGTATACATAATGACAAATAAAATAGCAGCACTGAATATCAGAGGCATTAATTTAATAGCAAAAATATATCAGATTAACAAATGGATTAACATCATACAATCACAAATACTAGGACTACTAGAAACAAAAATCTATAAGGATTATAAATTAATATAGCCACATACCTATGCAATGAAGGTTTTTCCACATACTCCAGGGGCACATCATCACCCTCAGTGGACACAGGCATACTTATATCCCCAACTTACAGCTTTCCTTCATAATTTTTTACATTGATTCACATCTAATTACTACATTCCAGCATCAAATTCTCACACTCAACATTATTTTTGTTTATGTATCCCAGATCCCAGCTTTAAAGCACATATAATTCTCACAATAAACTACCAACTCAAAACTAGTCACAAAACAACAATATTAATCAGTTATTTCAAGTTAAGTTATGCAAAATTGAATACAAAATGGGTACATCAATTAAACCATCAACTCTTGAACACCAGAGCTTTGCTGCTGCAGATGCAATATCATTTTATAATTGATGGCATGCCACATTTAACATCACCTAATCATCTTCCAATTCAATCCATGCCTGTTTTCTGACCATATTGCACAAACCATTACAATAAATTTCTCAGAGCTCCAAACAACCTTCATTCATCTAGAAAAAGCAATCAGACTCTTACTTCCAATTACCATTACTGAATTCCTATTCACAAAGACTTACATCATGCTAAATAAAATTAACAATATGCCACAAGATCCAATTTCATAAATACCAGTCATTCATCAACATAAATCACATAATAAGATACTCACTCTTGCTCTCCAGATTAATAGCACTAGCAGACAATATCTGCAAGAGAATCACCATTACCATATCCTTGCACTACAGCCCCCAATACATTAAAAAAAAACTAACAAAACTATATCACAATACACATAAAAAATTAAAAGTACATTGTCACACAGAAAAGAAAAGTATGCTTCATCCAACAACACACATGAACATGTCAATACATTCACTCAGAACTAGCCTATCATAAACCAGAAAAGTACCCATGGCAATTGAGATAAGCATCATCATCTATGCAGGACACAACATGCTGGACCATCTATACCAACATTTCAAGCAAAATCTCAAAACATACAAACAACACACACCATCCACTGATCAGTTTGATATGCCTGAAACAGGTAGTCCCATTTAGATCCAACAATTTTCTGAAAAGCTTAAAAAGTTCCCCAACAGTTTCCATCCTGGAACCAATGGCATACCAGCATTTGTTTTTTCACATTTGAGTCAGCTTACCATGAAGCACCTTTGCAACCTTGCTAACTTCCTACCATAAAAATATACAATATAAGAGGACTATATCCATTAGCAATAGTGCAATTTAACAAAAAAATAACAGCCATTTCAAATCTCAACAATCTTTGACCTATCTCCATGGGGCCATTGGAAATAAAATTTTAAAAAAAGGTAATCAAAGTTAAAATAGAAAAATAATACTATCTCTATATGAAGCATTCAGTATGCAAAGAAGGGACACTCCACCACATAGGCTGCACTTGCATTCAAAATGGTATAAAGTGCAGGGCAGCAAGATAAAAAGCATGCCCAATTGTGATTCAACTGAATATAAAGGCAGCAGTTGATTCTGCTGCAATAGAGATCTTAATGAACATGCTTGAGAATATAGCAATTCCACTCACCCTACTATATATCATTGCAAATATCTTACTCAACTTAGAGATACACCTCACATTTACCGGCAAAAACACAACAGCATTTACTCCCACACAATAAATTTCATAAGCACCCCCACTCAGTGTGCTACTGTTTATTCTATACATAAATCTACTCTTAAAACAGATTGAAAATAATTTACCATGAATATTAATACTATGAACTGCCAATGTATTCTATGTATTGCATACATGGATGTTGTGACAGTATTTCTAACATCACATAAAGAAATTCCAGTATTAGAAAGGATATTAGAAAATTACACAGATACATACAAACTACAATTCAAAACTAAGAAAAACATCAGTGTGGTTCAACTATACTAACAAATTCTACACACAGATATATCAAGGAACACTTACTCCATTTCTTGGATTTCCATTTTACCTAAGAGCACATTAAATGACTGCAAAATAAGCCCAAACAGAAAACAACAAACATAGCCACATGTTTATCAAATCCATACTTATCATTATATTCAAAAGTGCACCTATTTAACATACTCATAATAATAAGAATTGCATATTATTTACCATTGTCACCATTGCAAAAGCTTTTACAGTGTCCATATCATCACTTTGTAGCTGTAGGAAAACATAGACATTTTAATCAAAGAACTCAGTCAACCCATTATACAGAATGGTTTGGTGCTACCCACAAAACATATGTTTCACACACACAAAAAACAATAAGCCTATTGGCAAAGGTCACTGAATGATTTCAGCAGTTACAAAGCCTCCTCAACATAATCTCTACAGATTATTCACCCCCCTCCCATATCGATATCTAGTATCATTAGCACACTCAGCACAAATGAATGTTGGAACTACAACAGTCACATCTGATAGCAAATACACATACTGGCAGACATATGAGTTGATCAATCCAGCCACAAACAACCAGACCCTTAGCTCAATGATTGAAGTAGACAACAAGAAATTCCTTAAAAGTTTTAAAAAATAATCAATAGAAGTGAACTTCTTTGACTTCTCGATCAAGCTAAGCCTATTTGCTATTTGCACTACCAACATCCTATTTCTTATGATATTGTCATCTTTGTTGGTCAATAGACCCATTTTGCAACTTGTATCATGCTGCTGAAGAAACACATGCATATTTTACAATTGCCCAGCACTAAATACTACACAAAACAATAGTCTAAACAAATATAAGGCAAACTATACAGCAGCTAACAATTTTACACACAACAGACAACCCCTACAGTATAAGGAGCAATCTTTGGACTTTATGCATATTGATGCACATGATATATATTCAGCCTGGTAAATAATACCAAAAGGCATTGGGCAACATTTTACAACAAGTTACAACAAGTAAGGAGCAGAGATACAAAATTGCAGAAACAGATATCTATGTGGCCATCTGGTGACTATTAAAATTACAAGCCATTATTTAAGCACAGACTATTCAAACAAAACCATCAATGAACAAAAATCTAAAAGGATAATATGAAATGTGGATTTTAACACAGCTGAACAAATAAATAAAACTTTTGACCAATAAACAAAGACAATAACAGAAAATTAATGAAAGATTGAAGAAGGGAAACTAACTAACAACAAGATCAGAAATGAATAACAATAAAAATTAAAAAGTGATAACAATAACAAAAATATCATAATGTAAAAAATCTACCATGTACACCCAGGGTTTTTAAGATATTGTAATTGAATAGGTTAACTGATGTAGACTCCTACTCAACACTTTAATATCTATTAAATTAGCAAATGTGTAAAAATCATCATGCTACTGTAACCAAGGCATAAGTATGTAAACATCATGAAACCTCTGTTGACATTAAAGTACATTATTGAAAAATAATAATAACAACAGCAACAACAATAAAATAATAATAACAACAACAACAACAACAACAACAACAACAATAATAATAATAATAATAATAATAATAATAATAATAATAATAATAATAATAATAATAATAATAATAATAATAATAATAATAATAATAATAATAATAATAATAATAATAATAATAATAATAATAATAATAATAATAATAATAATAATAATAATAATAATAATAATAATAATAATAATAATAATAATAATAATAATAATAATAATAATAATAATAATAATAATAATAATAATAATAATAATAATAATAATAATAAAAAGTTATGAAATGATTCACATATTGGTTTAAAAATGGATATAAAATATTAAACATTGTATGGTTTGCTAAGATATTAAAAGGCATTTTAGATATAAACCAAATTTATATTTTTATGACTTTTATCAAATATTTTTATGTAATAAATAGAATAGACGCTCAAATCAGCTGCACATTTTTTCTATGAAGTACATACTTGTGTTTATATTATGTAAAACATTGTATAAAGTATTAATACCCTTTGCCCTTTGCAAGAAATAAGGGTATTAATACGTATAATATAAAATAAAAAAGTAATACATTTTTAATAAAATTATATATAACAATTAAAAATCTTTATTTAAAGATCTCCATTGATTTAAAATATTTTACCATTAACTTATTGTTCAAATGGAGGAAGGGATGAGCAGGCTTTTACATTTCATTATTTTTATAATATTTATTTTCTAGCTCTTTTGATTAACTAAATGTATCTTTCTAGACTGGAATGGTCATTTTAAATAGAACTAAAAAAGTTATTAGTAGGAAGAGTGAGATGAAGTTGGATAATTATTCCATATTTGTATGATTTATTAAAAAAACAGAGGCAATAATTTTTAATTGGATTTGAAATTTATATAAGTTAGAAATAATAGAATAATTTTTTGTCTAATAAATTATGAATAATAATAATTAATATATTTATGTCAAAGTTATGAGTGTAAGAAGTTTGATATTTGTAATTCCAAGTGTACCTGTTTAAGTGTATATATATATGATCATATATATTTTATCCATGCATTGATCATGAACATGCATGTATGAAATTTTTTTTAATGTTTAAGTTTCTTACAATAGTAATCAAATTTAAATATTATAGAACAACCAGAATTATACGTAACTGGGCGGTCCTGGGCGGTTGAAGGAAGCAATATAATTCTCTATTGCCAATTTAATATTATCGTAAGCAGTATTCAGTGGTATTTAAATGATACAAAAATTAAAGATTCAAAGGACCTAACAATATCTTCACTCACAACTAAGGACCAAGGTTATTACTTTTGTGAGATTACTTCACCAAATCAAGTATTCAAATCTCTACAAGTAAACCTGACAGTTAAAGGTAACCATGCATATAATTGATCTTTTTTATATCTATTTAAGGTTTTTGTCACGTAATATATATATATATAACACATAACCCCCTCTCTTACTCTTTTACGCACACGTATATATAGCTAAATAATAGAACGCTGTACATAAATATTTGATAACATTATTAATAAATTGAGCTCACATCCTTTACATAAAATTATCATTATCATTCATGTGATAGTGTTTGATAAAAAGAAATCAATTAATTTCTGTTTGACATGTTTTTTTCATATTGAATATCATTAGATGTTAGCTACTAGTTAGCATTCAAGTAAAAATAGCAACTCAATCCCTATTTAAACATTATAAAAATGTTCAGTTTAATATAGTAAGTTGGAACATAAGTTTAATGGTGATTTGACTGAAGTTTTTTTTTTTTTTTAAATGTTCAATTTTAATATAAAAAGCAGAGCCTTTAATTAACTACATTATTTTTGCTTTGACTTTATCATTAAGCCCATACAAAGGAGTGTAAAATCAAAATACCTTTAAATCTAAAGGTCAAAATTAGTTTCAAATTGATCATTATGATGGCAATGGTTTCAAATGGTTTCCAGGATACTGTTGGCATCACTTATTAATTAATATCCAATCCAATAGAAATTGATTTATTTATTTATCAAACAGTACCACCACTACTCGAAAGCCTATGGAAGTTTCTATTAGACATAATACAGTCTATTCAATATTACCCGATACACATGATCACACACATAAGAAAAAGATAAATGACTGTAGGAAGCTTGAAAGTTTGGGTTCAAATCCCCTATATTACATCTAGGTTATGTATACATTATACTTGTATTTCAATATTACATACTAGACATAATAGTAACTTTATTAGTTCTTTCATACTCTATATGGTGAAATTCAAGCTTAAACAACTTATCCATAATGTTACCTTTTTTAATATAAAATTTTAAACAATCATTTAAAAATAAAATTGAAATGGACCACTAAATAAAAAAAAAGTATTTACTACAACCAAACAGGTTTTTATCTCTTACTGGAACCTTATCAAAAAGTTTTCTCTTTTATAATCACATAAATAACTCACCTAATGATCATTATTTACATTGTATTGCAATAAATATAATTAGTAAATTACACACACACACACACACACATATATATATATATATGCACTTAAAAATGAATAAACTTATTGCAATCCATATATATATATATATATATTAAAGTGTGGCCCTTATATTCCTTTAGTATCATTACATACACTTTTTGGCCTAATTCAAATTCAAGACCCCATATAATAACATTATCTACTAAATATTCCATTAATAAAAATAAAACAATGTAATTGAGAAACCATTAGATGGTATATAAATTTAAGTCTCAAACAAAACTTAATGGAATCCATGGAACAAAATAAGAACAGTATTGAAATTTTATTGGAAAATCACACTAGTATATTAAATCAAATAAAAAACATTAATACTTCAGTAAATCAAACAAATACAAATTTAAAGGAGGAATACGATAGGAAATTAGATAGAATAAAAAAAAAACAAAATCAAATTTCTGAAAATGTTAAGCTTTCCTAAGACAAAATTGAAACAATAACAAAGAAATTGAATCATATTTTGAAAACTAGTAATAGAATTGATGAAAAAAAAATCAAGATTGGAGATCAGCATGAACCGGGTACTGAAATCGAAAATATTCATTTAACACAAATTAATAATGAAAATATCTTTTACATAAGGAAAAGAAGATGTAAATATCCACATCATCCAATCACCTGAAAATATCCAAAATGAAGCTAAATTTAACCACAAACTCCAAGAATCAAAAGAGAAAAAACAATTCAATTAATTCAAACTTTTATCCAAAAAAAAACCCATGAAAAAAATCATTTATCGGAAAAAGGATCAAATGAACGCCTATATTATAGCCATAAAAACTAATACAAAACAACACACAAATAATAAATACATACTAGGAATTCAAAAGGTTATATGTTCCATAAATTATGTAACATCTATGAAGGTGTTTATTCACCTTTATTATGTGTGCAACTATAAAAGCTTAATAAGCTTAGAATGAAAATGGACCCATAGGAAACAACCACAATATATGTAAATCAAATAATGAGAAAACAGAATAATCCTATTTTTTGTATAGTTATAATTAAATCAGTTTAATACTTAATAAAAATCCATAGAATATGAATTTGAACCCAGCTAATAAGTAAGTAGAATTATGGTTAATTAGACTGCAGGATAGAAATGTAAAGAGAATGACACACTATAAAACTTATGTCAGAAAATATATTTGGAAAATAAATTTTTAGAAATAAATTATAATTTTATTTCTAAAATAAGTAATGAATTATACCATTATTATTAAAAATGGAGACTGGTTACTTCAAAACAGGTTGCTTCATTTATAAATTAATGACAACTATCACGTTTAACTGATACTGAAGAAAATTCAGTACATCTCAAACTAAAGAGCAGGATAGATACTCTTAGAAAGATCCTTATTTAAAATAATGCATAAGTTATCTAAAATAAAACTTAGCTGCATATCTAATCAGATCATCCACTACAAAAGTCTTTGGCATATCATTATATAAGTAATAAATACAATCTTAATTTTTTTACATCATAATATCAAGTATACTAAGTAAAGGCATATTGTGTGAAAATACTCCTGAAAGTAGAACAAATCAACAAATCAAAAATCATAGTACTACATGATGAGCTAATTATTATACACAAATTTTAACAAAGATACCCTAGCAAAAGTAAATCATATCTTTTTTTAGAAAAAAATAATTAAAAATAAACCAAACAATCCCTAAATAAAAATCACAGACCTATCTTAGTTTAATCCTTAAATAATAAATAGCAGAAAAGTAAGTAATTAACTATATCATTCATCTTTAACATCTTTTTACTGGGGGGATAATGTAAGGTATGGCCCTTACATCTCTCCAGTATTATTATACATCATTTTTGATATAATTTGAGTCCAAGATCCCATATAATAACACTATCTACTAAACAATCCATTAATAAAAATAAAACAATATAATTGAGAAACCATTATTTGGTATATACCTTTACACCCCAACTTAATTCTACAATAAATATATATTTGAATTAATATATAAAATGCATACCCAACAAATAACCTTTGTTAAAGTTTGTTAAAGTTATCTCATTAATTGTGATGTAACTCCAATACACTACAACAATATGAGAGATATATGATAGAATAAAATAAACATAAGGAAGAAAAGAAATTATTTTAAAGAAAAAAAACAACAAATAAAAACTTTATTGTTAGTAACATACTATCTATATATAATAATCATTAATAATGACATAACCAATGGATCTAAATCAAAATCATGAACTTAATATTTAAAGTCATCTAAAATTACCTTTAATAGAACAAATAATGGGAAAATGTAAAAACCAATGAGATTTTCCGAATTCAGATAAAAATTTCTCCGGGCGTAAATTTAAACAGAGAATTCGAACTTGCAATTTGAATAGAAACACCATCCACCATTAAGGTGAAATCACAATAAAAATAACTATTTGAATATTCAAGAAAGTAATAAAAAGCACATAGAGTTAAAACTAGCCAACTGAGGAATTCAAAATGCAATCTTCAAAATTAAATTCGAATTATCCAAATTTCCAAAGTGTTTATAATTTTTAAACCATAGATCGAATTAATTTTGATTAAAGAGATCTAATAGTAAAAATATTGCTGTTATTTCATCAAAAATATTCTAATAAAATTATATAAATAACGATTTAGACAACCATGCGTTGCTAATTGCAACAGCGACATTGGGGAAAGAAAGTTGTCACTCATGAAGCTATAATTGTCAGAACTGGGATGAAATTGACCTAGGATTTAACATTTGTGCTATGAAACATCAAGTTAGCATTAATAAATGGATAAAAGAACTCTATACTCCAAAGCAGAAGCTCCAAGGATGGAAAATATAAGTGACTTAATGAATGTTCTAGAACACTCACATTTTACCATCTATACCTGAAATGGATTAATGAGGATTATTAAAATGATTCACTAGGACATTTTTTCTTAGGAACTTTAAAACTACATCAAGTTGATATCATGAATTTTATTTAATTATATATTTTATATAAATATTCATATTCATATTTTCCCTCTAATATGGATACAAAAGGGGAGGAAATAAGTCTTAATACATAACATAATAGATAGATATTATTGCCATTATTGTAAGTAAAATAAAATATAGGTTAAGATGAGAACTTGGTTGTTTACAAATCCGATCATTATCAAGGGAAAGCTAAGATTTTAACTAATAGATATTTATCCCCAACATTTATGCATTTACACTGTTTTATATATATACATATATATATATATATCATCATCATCATTATCAATCATTATCAATCCACTGCAGGATGAAGGTCTCTCCAAGTTTAATCCATCTTCTCCGATCTTTAGCTTCTCTTCTCCACATCACCCCTACACATTTTCTTATTTCATCCATCCATCTTACATGTGGTCTCCTTCTGGGTCTTTTACAATCTCTTGAAATCCAGTTTAAAATTTCAATTGTCCATCTATTATCATCTCTTCTAGCAATATGTCCAGCCCAACTCCACTTCAATCTTTTAATTTTTTCAATGAGGTCAGTAACACCTGTTTGTTCTCTTACCCATACATTGCGTTTTCGATCTCTTCTTGTTACTCCCAACATACATCTCTCCATACTTCTTTGAGTGGTCTGAAGTCTCTGTATTGATCTTCTATTAAGTGTCCAAGTCTCAGATCCATAAGTAAGAACTGGTAAAACACATTTGTTAAAAACCTTTCTTTTCAAACACATAGGCATATTTCCTTTTAATATCAAGTTATTTCTACCAAAAGCACTCCAACCAAGTTTAATTCTATGATTAATTTCCTCTATTATGTTTCCATCTGTATTAATAATCTGACCAAGGTATTTGTAATTTTAAACTTCTTCTAATTCATCATAATCAATCTTTATTTTCATATTTTGAGCAAATCGATTAAACATTACTTTAGTCTTTTTAACATTTATCTTTAGTCCTACTTTCCTACTTTCATCTGATAACTCCTGCAACATTTCCTGCAGCTCGGAAGCATTATTTGCAAAAACAACTACATCATTTGCGAAATCTAAATGACTTAAATAATCTCCATTTACTTTCACTCCTTTAGTTTCCCATTTTAATCCACAAAATACTTCTTGCAGCACTGCTGTAAAAAGTTTTGGAGATATGGAGTCACCTTGTCTTACACCTTTCTCAATGTTGACTTTCCCAGTATCATTATGTAATCTAATTGTTGCTGTTGCACTTTTATAAATATTCTTTAAAATATGACAATATCCTGGATCTATACCTTGATGATCCAATGCTTTAATCACTGAAGAAATGTTTATAGAATCAAATGCCTTTTCATAATCTACAAATCCAAAACATAATGACAACTCATATTCATTTGTCCTTTCTATAACTTCTCTCAATACTTGAATATGATCTACTGTACTAAAACCACTTTTAAATCCAGCTTGTTCTCTTGGTTGGTGAAAATCCAAGGTTCTCTGTAGACGAGTTGTAATTATCTTGGTAAAAATTTTATATAAAACTGATAAAAGGCTGATAGGTCTGTAATTTCTAATATCTTCTTTATCACCTTTTTAAAATATTAATATTATTACTGCATTCTTCCAATCATCCGGTACATCTTTATCATTTAGATATTTGGTATATAACTTTGCTAATATTTTTTCTGTTTCTTCACCTGCTTCTTTTAATATATCAATTATAATTCCATCATTACCTGGAGCCTTTCCTTTTTTCATACATTTAATTGCATTTCTCACTTCTTCATTTAAAATTCTGGGTAATTTGGAAGATGTAATAGATATAGGAGGTACTTGTTCTTTATTACTATATAATTCTTGATAAAAATCTTCTACCAATTTCATAATGCCATCCCTCTTTTTAGTAATAATTCCATCTTTTTTCTTTATTGCAGATATAAATTTCCTACCAATACCAAAATGTTGTTTTACATTCTTAAGACTTTTATTTTCTTCTACAGCTTTTCTTGCTAGTTCACAGTTATACTTTCTTATATCATTTTCAACTCTTTTCCGCACCATTTTACAAAATTCGAGATATTCAATTCTTTTTAATGCATCAGTCTTGAATATCTTCATATTCCTTCTTTTCTTCATAAGTTCTCTAGTCTCAGTAGAAAATTTATTAGTCAATTGCTGCTTTTTTCTACCAGCTATCTTTGTTGCAGTTTTTAAAAGTGTATCAGTTATTTTCATATTAATTTCATTCAAATCTGAATCATGTTCAAAATCTACTAATACTTGAAACCGATTTGTAAGTTCTAATTTAAATTCATTAGAATGTTTCTGAAGATTAGGAATATCAACTGTAAATATAGTTTTTCTTAATAATTTTTGTCTCTCTAGTTTTACATTAACATGTATCTTACCCCTTACTAATCGATGATCACTTCCTGTGTTAAATTTATTAAGAACATTACAATCTTGAAATATGTATTTCCTGTTAGTCAAAATATAATCCAATTCTGCTGTACCTTCATTTGGATGCTTCCATGTCCATTTCCTTTTAACATTTTTCTCAAATAATGATTTCATAATATCAAGTTTTTCAGATTCGGAAAACTCCACAAGTCTATGTTCGCTCTCATTTCTATTACCATAACCAAAATTACCTACAACACTTTCATCTTTCATTTGTTTACCAATTCTAGCATTAAAATCTCCCATAACAATTTTAAAATGTTGTTTACTCTGATCAAAAGCCTTTTGTACATGCATATAAAAATCTTCTACTACTTCATCACTGTGAGAACTTGTTGGGGCATAAACCTGAATTATCTGCATTTGATATCTGCTATTAAGTTGTATAACTAATCTTGCCACTCTGTCTGATACACCATCAATCTCCACAATATTGTTCTTCCACTTTTTATTTATAATGAATCCTACTCCACTTGTATTTCCAATATTTGTGCCTTTATAATAGAGCATATGTCCACTTTTTAAATCAATTGTCTCTTCACCTTTTCTTCTAACTTCACAAAGTCCAATAATATCCCATTTAATATAAGAGAGAGTTCTTCTTCTAATTCTTGCAATCTTCCTTCACTTGAAAGTGATCTGCAGTTGTAAGTACCTAAATAAAAAGTCGTCATCAAATGGCAGCCTGGGTCCACCTCCAGGATATTCTTAGCACCCTCCGCCTTCGGCCACCAACCGCTGCCTTGGTTGGTGACTTTACAGCCTCCTGGGATTAAGGGCCATGCTTTATTTTTGTCTGTCATAATTGTATAATTGGGAAAAATCTTTATCATTTACACAAACATTCATTCTGCCTATATATATATATATATATTGTTTGTTCATATTAATATTTTAATTAAGAATACCCTCAACCCCAGACCGCGGTTTCTGCATCAAGCGTCATCAGTGAGGTGTTAGGGATTAAAAATACTAGAACTAGCCTAGCACTTTATTTAATGCCTAACTATTGAGAAGAAAATCTGAAATTTTCAGACATTCAAATGTCCAAAAATCCAATAAATAAATAAATAAATAAATAAATAATGTGCTAGGCTAGTTTTAGTATTTTTAATCCCTAACACCTCACTGACGATGCTAGATGCAGAAACCACAGTCTGGGGTTGAGGGTATTCTTAAAGCTTGTTAAGAGCTTGTTTTTGCGAACTCTATATATAACGTTTGTAAATACGAGCTTTATTAAAATTAGGTCATATGACATCTGACTTGATTTTTTATCAATTTAATTTTAGTTTTTGCTATTAAGGCTTTGGCGATTTTATATTGCTAGAGCTATTAATATATGGTGTATCTGAACTTAGTTCAGTCCCATACGGCTATTTGAGTTAGATAGCTGGATTTTTGGACATTTCAATGTCTGAAAATTTCAGATTTTCTTCTCAATAGTTAGGCATTAAATAAAGTGCTAGGCTAGTTCTAGTATTTTTAATCCCTAACACCTCACTTAAGACGCTAGATGCAGAAACCGCGGTCTGGGGTTGAGGTATTCTTAAAGCTTGTTAAGAGTTTGTTTTGCGAACTCTATATATATGGCAAATTAAATAATAAATGTTTTCTGCATTGTGATTGAAGAGAATATTGCTTCTGTATTATATATAGCTATAATAATATAGAATTTTTATTTTAGTTAAACCAACTGTGATCTTGATGTCTGAAGAAAAGGTTCTAAAAGGAAATGACGTCATATTAATATGTAAAGCTACTTTCGATTTTTCCGAAATAAATATAACGTTTGTTTGGTTGAAAAATAATGTTAATTTGGAAACCCCATTTCATACTATTAACAGTTCATTCTCGCAGCTTACTTTTACAAATATTAACGTCAGCGAAGAAGGAAGTTATCAATGCAGGATTAAAATACGTAATTATGCAGAACAGTATACATCAAATAATATCCACCTACAAGTTAATTGTAAGTTTATAATTATTTGACCTATTGTAATTATTTTGATGTAATCAAAGATATATATATACACATATGAAAAGTGATGTAGTAAAGTTTAGAATTTATAATAATAGTGTTATTAAATATAGGTATTAATAGCATTCTCATAGTAAGTCAAATACTGCAATAGCTATGATAACTTTATTAAAATTTGTTGAATATTTCTATATATTGAAATAAAATGGATTTTCTTAAATAGATCGCAAGCAATAGTGAACAAAACTATTCATGATGATAAATTATTATGGAATGGCTGTTGTCAAATAAGTGCAGCACACCTAGTTATCTACTTACACAAATTGCTTTAAGATAAGGTTCTATAAACAACACAACAAGATTTCGGATAACATTTACTTTTAAGTAGCAAATCTATTTTTTTTACTCCAGTTCTACGTATAAGAGTAAGCTTAAGCAAATAATAGATACTGGATGGATGAGAGTTATAAGCTCAAAATTAATCTGAAAATATGGATAGTATAATATTGGATGGGGATTTATCTTGTATTTCCAGTTGGCTGTCTATTAGTTACTCAAGCTTACAGTAGGTAGCAGAACTAGATAAGGAAAAATGGATTTGATGCTTAAAAGATGTGAATTCATAAGAAATTCAATAAAGATGACAATAAAATAATTATTATTGGAAAAACAAAATTCTGACTTCGTAAAAAATATGTTTTATTTATAGATAATGGCTATCTTTAATGTAGATAATATACTAACCTTGCAAAATGCTTTTGCAACTTTTACTACTCTCGCATGAGTTTGAAACTAAAACGTCTGTTTCCATGTATAACATTGAGTGACTTTATTTTTATTCGTTAACAGACAATATATATATGAAATTTTTTTCTCTTTGCCTTTTTTATCATTTTTCTTTTGTTAAATTTGTATATTACATGACTTTGAAGACTAATGATACATTTTAAAATTAGTGTAGCATTTTATTATAACATTTATTCTCATTAGTTCACACAGCATTCTGATACATTTGTTTTAGCTTTCCAAGTAAGATAAAATTAGATCTGCCTTTACTCTTTTTACATTTCTTTAGTGTTGATACAAACCAGTATTTTCGTTAGACAGAAAAAAACTTTTTTTTTTCATCTAGATTCTATATGTAGCAGAAAGATTTAATACTTTCTTTAAAAATGTAGGTCTTATTGTACCTCAGTGATATTTTGTCTGCGGAAAATATAATTTTTTACATATCAACATCACATGATTCTCTTATGCTTATTCATGTGCTTCCAAGACCATTTATGTTCACTCTACACTAAAGCTATCTACAATAAGTGTGAAGGATTAATGAATATTGAATGATAATATTATAACATGTATATTAAGAAAGTTACTTTTAAATACTCCACAAGACTTACACAGTAAATATTTGACATTCTTTTCCTCTTATTCCACATTAGTACTTGAGTCCATGTCACTATTTTCTCGTATTTTTTCAATTATTTATTCCATGAGTATTGTATCTGAATCTTGGTCTGCTTCATCATACTCTCCACTGTCTAAGCATGCTGTATTTATCTTGCTTAAATTTTTATTAGTTTTATTATTTGCTTCTAAGTACTTGTCATTCTGCTCTGCAGATTTATTGTTTTCTTTGCTAGTTAATTTTGGGCCATCTACTTTTAATCCTATAGATACACCCATTGTATCTTCATGGATGGCTTGCCTCTTAATAATTTGAGTTAAATCTGTTTGTACAGGTTCGATTTTTTTATTGTATGGCAATATCAATGAGGAGTTGTTTGTGTAGTTATGTACTCTATTCTTTTTAACACTACAGAAGCCACATATTCTTGCTCTACAATCTGATCAGGTGAGTCTTCTGTAAGCAATAAAAGCACTGGGGTTTTATACTCCCTAAAAGAACAGGACCATTGGTGATCCCAAAGTGAAATGATGGTTGGAATATTCATCGGATTGACTCTGGATTTTAAGATAAAGAGGAATGAGTCTGTGTTGGAAAGCACTGTCTCTCCCATCCTACATTCCAAAAAGTAGTTGAAGTTGGAGGTCATTCAAAACTTTTCCAAAATATTCTGTAAGTCTTTTTCTTGAAAATTAATTAGACAGTTCCTTACTCTTCCTCATAGCACCACAGGCTGGTTGGTGTTAATGAAACTGAGGAATTTATTTCCGATTGTCCTTATGCTATTTTTAAAATTGTTTTTTTTTTCTCCCAAAGTTTGAATTCGACCGTTCAACTGCTAGATAGCAGTCATTTGGGTGAATAAGGACTTTGTGTATTACCTCTCCTTGATTCTTTTCTTTGATCAAGGTACAAAACTGATCTATTGAAAATTTATATAATGAGCACCTAGGGTTTGTAATAGCAAAAATTAATGACTTATCATTGGAAGAGTTCCTAAAGGATTTATATAGCAAGTCTGGTATTGTTCTGTTAAAATTGTTATTTAATTTCTGGTATTCTTCTTCAGTGTAACTCATTATGTTGATATGCTGATTTTTTGATGACTTTTGTGAATAATCATATATCTCATCTACATTGGTGTCCATTAAGTTAATCACAGTCTTGAATTCAATCTAGTTGATTATTTTCTAACTTTTTTAGATCGTTATTATTATTTGCAATGTTTGCATATATTGGCATTTTTTTTAAAAAATAGTTTGTTTGTTAGTTCCTTCCTGTATGTAGGATTGGTTAATGATATTTTTATCCATGTCTGTATCTCTACAAATGGCATTTATTTGTGAGTTATCTATGCTTTTTTCATTTCCTAACCTTTTAGTGAGATCGTTGCTATTACTCATAATTTTTTTAAATTTTGGTTTATTTTTAGAATTGGTTTGTTTGTTTGTCTCTCCTTGTGTGTAGAGCTGGTTAGTGGTATTTTTTTCATGTATATATCTCTAAAATTAGCTCTCTTATGTGAGTTTGATCAATGGTTTTTCTATTTTCTGAAGTTTTAGTGCGATTTTATCAGTCTTTAGTGGTTTAAAATTCCCTGCAGAAATTTTGAAATCTAGATTCTGTTTAATTTTGATTAAATTATCATTGAAAACTTTCTTTGGATTAACTTTTTTTATCACTGAGAGGTGAAATTTTGCTATATTCATCATTTGCAAAAATTTTCTAATTCATTTCTTTGAGGGTTATTGTTATTGCTAGCGGGCATATTGGATATGATAATTGTAATTAGAGTTATTCCTGTAAACTGCAAATTCAGCTTCTTCTTCACTTCTCATCAATTAAAAAGTAAGTAAAGAAACTTCCATTAATTCTGATACTCAAATTTCTCTTTCCACCCCCCCTCCTCTTTATAAATTTTGGTGACTTTCTATTTATTTCTGAAAAAGAAAACCAAGCTAAAAAAAATAAAATTCTTTGAATACTTCTGTAAATTCATTTTATAATATTATGCAAGATTATATATTACGTAAGTTTATGCTCATTATTAAGATTATTGCTAAATTCATATTTAGACATTCCCGGGCCATGAGCGATTTTTCTACTACGTCTTTAAATTTTTTTTCCTTTGCACACAAACACATCTTTATGGCTGATTTAGTAAAACTTTTATTTTTAAAACAAATTTTTATTACATTTTATTTGTATTACCTTTTTTAAAATAAAATCTTGTATCTTTTTTAAAATAAAAAGAAACCAAAAATAACTTTTGTCTCAATGACGGAAAACTTTTTCTCCCCCCCCCCCCCAAATAAAATAAAAACAAAACCTTTGACTTTTTCAACTTTCGTTTTCTTTTTTTTTTTTATTGATTTATGTCATAGAATCACAACCTTTTGCTTTGGAAATGTGTGAATTGAATACCTTTGTGTGCAGGAGTATGACTGACATCAAAATTATGAGGTTGTTTTCCAAATGTCAGAGTTTTATGGACATGCCACACTATGATGTGACAATTCTTAGTGAGTCAGTCTGCATGATTTAAGTAGAAATTAAATTACTCTGTTATGGAGATTTCAAAACTTGTGGCCACTTAAAATCCAGCCACCCTCAGATGATACAGTAGCCGACTGTGAATTGTGTGAATTCGCATAAAGTGTCATGAAGCACAAAACAGGCTGTAATATTCCTGTACAACACCATCAAGTGGCTATTACCCATAAGTCTGGACAATTAAATGGCATTCTTATGTGTTTTTGCACATAAATATGTGCATGGCCATCAGAAAAGTACCTTAAAACATTAATTATGTTAATTGATTAAAGCTGAAATCACAAATATATTTCAATATCTTCATCAGTGACCAACTAGTATTTTAATGTTTACCTTGTGGCCATAATCATCCAATCATTAAAAAATAATACTTCCGACATTATATAATATGAATAAAGTACACACTTTTTAGTGTTTTCCTAAAGGTTTGTGATGATGATGTTCTAGTTGTATTTTTATATTGGACTATTTCCATTATCTAATATATGTATTGAATGTCTAGAAAAATTTACAAAACCTAAACGTGAAATGATGAAAAAAAAACACTGCATCTATGAAAAACCATGTGAATATGAAAGAACATATATTGGTGAGACCAGTCATCCCTTTGAAAAGCACTTGCAAGAACACAAACTGATGATTAGAAGAGAGAAAACAGATGTGTCTAACATAGCAGAATGTGTATGTGCCAATAAACATATGTTCAATTGGGAAAATACAAAAATATTGGATGGAGAAGACAAGATACAAAAAAAAAGTTTAAAGAAACTGCTCACATGACAATGGCAAAAAATTCCATAAGCCAATCCAGTGTGATTATACATAATGTATGGAAACCACTAATCAACTTTGCTCTTAGGAAAAAGTGGAGAAATCAGGGAAAACCTCATAGATAAGTATATGAAATTACTACATACTATTGCCTTTGGCAGGATGGCTCAGTTGGTTAGAGTGTTACCTTAAAATTCACAATTCAAAAATGTAAGGATTAGGTTCGAATCCCATGCTGGTAATATTACTGGTTGGGCCAGCAACACCTGAAGAAGAGGATAGACTAATATCTTTTGAAACGTTGTGCATATACATACCTGTTTGATATGTTATTACTCACAGTTGAATGTATTTGGAACATTTAAATAAAAGTTAAATTTTTCTATTAGATGATGGAAATAGTCCAATATAAAAATACAACTACCCACTTTTTAGGATCAATTCTTCTTTCTTCTATAGCAAATATTTTACTTTTGGGCAAACTTGTTACATTATTATAATCTTGTCTACTTTTTTTTTTTTTTCCACTGGCGCTACTAATCGGCCGGGACGCGAACCCACAACCCTGCAGCCAACTACTTGCTTGCATGGCGGCTGCGATACCTCTCGGCTAACAACGCAAGACGCACTTTACTGTTAACCTCCACTGGCGCTACTAATTACTACAAACTTCTTTACTGCAGCATGTAATTCAATTCTTTTAAATAATATTTGTTGAAATCTATTTACAATGAATGCACATTCTTAACATTCACAGAATACTCGGTTTAAGATGTACAAAATTGTGATTTGAGTAGAAATCGATTTTGTAATTTTTTAACCTAATACAAATATATAATTGTTACAAACCAATTTTTTCTCTTTACAAATTACTTCTCAAATATGGATTGAATGAAGAGAAGTGCAACCTGGTATTCCATGTTTTCATGCATGCATGTTTTAGCTAATGTAAATTTTATATTATATTTTGTATGAATAATGCAATAAATATAAAAGTTTTATAATTACAGATTATTCATATCCCGATTGTGACTAAATTAAGCATTTGCAAAACATTCTTAAAAATAAGCTTAAAATAATCCCGATAGAGACATTAATTTCTTATTAAAGAGACTTTCATTTAAAGTATTTTCTCGAAGAAACTTAAGAAATGAACATTGTTTGTAAAATTGTTTTAATTACTTTACGTAATTATTTGATTCATGTCTGGATTAGCATGCGTGCTCTCCAATTTTATTTAACTAATTTATCTTAAAAAGTGTTTTAATTTGTTAGAATAAAATATTTTGCTTTTATCAACCTTCTCATTGTGTGTTATTAATGTTAGTTATTAAATTTATTAATGTTAGTTTATTAAGATTTGAGTATATAATTGGTGGCCCTCTATTGTTTAAAATTATAACTAAATTGTTTGGAAATCTTAAATATATGCTACTATATTACAATTACATTAAAATTTAATCAATGTAAAACATATACATACTCTATATTACAATTACATGAAAATTTATTCAAATGTAAAAGATAATAAAAAACATTTACATTTTTTGTCCTATGCATATTAGGAAGTTGGAGAAAAAAGCACTATTGCTGTGTCTACTCCGGAAGGCAAATTCATGTAGGTATGATGAAAACAAAGCTCTGCTGGTACCAGATTGGAATTTCAGCTTACGCTTTGCTCTCATCCACATATTTTCAATATTCTGGGTGTGTATGCTTTGGTCTTTGGGATGCATGAAGTTGTCCTGATGGATGACAACCAAATGCATATACACATCATTGTTGAGACTGCTGATGTTACTGTACACAGCCCAGCCCTCTGAAATAATGTGCGTACCTGGTAAAATGAACTGCTGTATCAGGCCCTCCAATGTATCAGCTGCCCTGTCTGGAACTTCTGTCAAGAAGCACTTTCTTGATACTCTTTCTATATCACCAAAGACCATTTTTGCAACTATAAAACTGTGCATGCGTGTGTGTGTAATTTGAACTGTTGAACACAGAGGGTTTCTTTTTTTTTTTGTAATGTGCTACAAATGTAGATAGTTTAAATTCTTAATTTTCAAATAAATTAAAACTAATTCTTTTAATTAATGTCATGTAATTAATCCAACATTCAAATTCTTTAAAAAAGTAAATGTTTTTTTTATTATCTTTTACATTTGATTAAATTTTAATGTAATTGTAATATAGTAGCATATACGTAAGACTTTCCAACAATTTAGTTATAATTTTAAACAATAGAGGGCCAACATATTGGGGCCGCTATAGTAAACCTTTACCATATAATTTACCATTGCCAATATTTGTTGACTAAGCTCTGGGAATAATATTCTCTAAAAAAGTAAATAAAATTACAGGGAATCATAACCCCAATCTTTTAGTTATGTCAAAATTATGGGATATAAAGAAGTTGATGTGATGTACTGTAGCTTCTTCTTAAACTAAGTCAAGAATCTCTCAGCAATAATACCAAGAAAAACTTGTTAGCTAAAAGATAAATACTTAATGTTGGTTTAATGTGATGTGATGTGATGTATTGTGGCTTCTCCTTAAATGAAGTCAAGAATATGTCATCAATTATGCCCAGATAAACCTGTTAGCCACTTTATTTTCCATACCCCATTCTAAATTTTTCCATATTCTACTCCATCCCATTTCCACAACATAATCTTTGTCAACTCTATAACCTTCATATCTAAATCCCCTTTATCTTTTCCCAAACCCAGCATAAAAACAAATAATTCACTTTCTGTATAATCACTTTTTTCATATTTATTCTTCCATAACTTCATTATATGTACCCTTTCTGTTTTCAAACATTTACATTCAATTAATAAATGCCTAATATTTTCTATTCCTTCCTTACATAATTTACAAAATAAATCACCCATATTTTTCTATTTACATGTATATTTTTTTGTAGCTAAAGATCCCGTTCGAGCCTTAAACAATAAACTACTTTTCTTACTATTATCATATATTAACTCACACCCAAGATTCTGTTTATTTCTATATATATTTAAACCCTCCCTATTCTTTATTAATAAATCTATTCTTTTATCCCATTCCTTACTACTACAACACTCAACAATCCTCTTAACACAATCATTCCATCTTTTGTACAAATATACTGATATAAATTCTTTATCTAAATCTTTTGCATACTGCATTACCTTTCTCACCCATCTTGTTACCTGCCCTTTACTCATAACCCAATTAAATAATATTTTAGCTATTCTTTTATTCTCCATAAATTGCAATCTACCAAACATTTTCATTTTACTTTTTGCATCTCTCATATAAAAACTTTGACCGTCCCATTTCTCCTTGAATTGCCTCTCTTGCTGTCCATACATCTGCATACAATGCATGTCTTCCTACTTCCCTTTGAACTTTTTCTAAGTAATTTAATACCTCTTTACTAACATATAATGCATCATTACCATATGTTAACCCTGGTACTGCAACTCCTTTCCATATAATTCTAACTACATCATATTTATTATATGAAAACACTGTTAATTTCTTTATCAATCCCTTTCTTTTCTTTGCTTCATTTATTAATTTTTTCTCCCATGCATCCAAATAATTTTTCTGAGTACTTAAAATAATTCCCAAATAACTATATCTATTCACCACACTTAACTTAATATCTCCCGATAAAAATTCTACATCTTCTCTTTCTTCAGTATTAACCATCATTATATTTGATTTTTCTTCACTAAATTTAATCCCCATCTTTTTACCCACTCTTGCACATGTCCTCAGCATAACTTCCATATCTTCTCTTCTTTCTGCACACAAAAATATATCATCTGCAAAAAAAAGACCTGACAAAATATATACTCTTTTACTACCTATTAACGGTATCTCTATCCCTCTTCCTAATCTTTCTATTGCTCTTTAAAACTAACTTCATCGGAAATTCCTGTCATAATAATTAGTAGGTCAGTTAATCAGGAAATATAGCTATGTTTTTAGAAATATGAACAAGATATTTTCTTAGCCACAGCTTGATTAACTTTCACTTTATAGTGTGTAAAAGAGGGCCTACCAGATCTGGCAAAATGTGAAAACGTTATAATATATATATATTGAACCACCCACCTTCCTTTTAAAACACCTCACTAACTAATAATACGATGACAAAAAATGACAACAACTAAAAATATCAAATACTATTTCCTTTGCTTTGCCTTACTGAATTACCCAGTCTTTGAAGGTGTTTAGTCTTCAGGTAAAGTGTAAACTAACATCAGTAGTAAACTACCAACAACACCAACACTCGACTACCAAACCAACACTGACCAAATAAACATTTTATTTTTTAAAGAAGAAAACCCTTTAGGCACCAGTTAATTATGATGTAATTAACATGTCCATCTGATCAGTCCAATTTGGTACCTGAGATCCCTGATAGCTCAATTGGTTTCTAATCACCCTCTAAGAGAACAACAACTCATATATCAAATACACCACCCAAAGCTACTACTACTATTTTAAATACTAAATAATTAAACAAACCATCCTAGCTAACAACAAAGAAATGTCCACTCTAATATTTCAATTTTAAAAACAAATAATAAATAATATTGTACTGAAATGCAGAAAACATTTACGTCTTTAAACCAACAAATCCTTATTTTAAAATAATATTGTAATTTCCTTATCCTTTTAATTTTAAAATCAATTATTTATTATCAATGGTTAGATTTTTTCCCTCCCCACTTTATTAAAATATATTATTATACTTACCTGCATGTATTAAAAATAAACATAAATATTTTAAGAAAAATAGTTTAAGTATTTTCTTTTATTTAAAATAAATCAATCGTTTTATCTTATAATTAAAAACACACACACTTTCTTTTAAAGTTAAAATAAGCATTTTAATACATCTCCATAACAAATAAAATATACACATTACATTAGTTTTGAACTCACATATATATGTGCATGCAATGTCTTTAAATATTATTCAGTGTAGAAGCTGATATCGTTTATTATTATTATTCCAAAATATTATCTCATGAAGTTTAAAGTTTTATTTTCTTAAAGATTAATTCATAAAGTTTAAAGTTTATTTAATACAGTTTATCTTTTATTTTTAAAAGGAAAATCAGGAATGAGAGGATATTAAAGTCAATAATTACCTAGGATTTCATAAGTTCAATATAACGTACACAGCACAATGGAATTACTTTAAAATCATTTACGACCGGTTAATGACTCCTCCTTGGATCCTGTGATACTGTATGACTTTCATGGCTTGTTTATCATACACATACTCTGCTACTTATTTAGTTTATTTGAACATGGTTTTCCTCTGAACTAATTGCAGATCTTGATGCATAGAGAAGCTCCGGTTGATTGCACAACCACAATGATTTAACACTGCATCATGTTTGAAAATATAACAGCTTAAATAACTGTTATATTTATTTCTTCAAGAATTATTTTTAAAACTGTCCCCAGAATAGCAAACTTTATTAACAGCAGCGTCTCTTGTCTCGTGAAATTATCAGCTTTTGCTTCTATTTTTCTTTAAAAACTTCACACACATACGCACATATTTAATTATTTTATTATAAGACAAAACAAATTTTCTTTATTATTTTATTATAAATTCATCAAAGTAATATTAAATCATTTTTATTATAAGACTTTTTTCTTCTTTTTAAACAAAAAAAAATCTTATTTTAAAAAGCATTTATGGTTTATTTTTATTCAATAATAATCCCCCCCTTCACTTTTTAGTTTTAAATTTTATTCTTTCAAATTTTATATTTTTTAAAAAATGTGATTTATAAAATTAATTAAATATCAATGTACTTCAGTACATTATCTCTGTCCCTCCTCTGAAATTAAAATATCATTCTGAGCATTTTAGTTTCCCAAAATTTAAATTTATCAACATTATATAGTTCTATTTATTTAAAGTTCGTTTATCTGTACACGTGTATTTATTACAATTTCCATCCCTTGATATTTTATCAAAATTGATCAAACGACTCTTTCTACTATTTTATTACCGATCTATCTAGCATTATTTCAACCAAAACAAACAAAACAAAACATTTTAAATTTCCAAATGTATGTACAATCAACACTCACCCTCTTAGTTCTAATTTTACACCTCATGTTCATCTATCTTCATTCATTCAGAGTGCCCCTTATTATTTTTTTTATCTTAAGAATTATGCTTCCACATTATGTCACATGAAAATCACCTTTAATAATTACACCAAATCTGACCGGTTTTTAAAAAAAACAACTACACTACTAATACATTTTCTAAACTTCTCTTTTACTCAATATCACCTATATTATCAATGGCCAACTTTGACCCACCATCTAGAAAACATCTACCATTTGAACAACCAGTTTCAGGCCATGTCAAGGTACCAACTGAATGTCCAACTACTGCTTATGTTAGTCCTATCATTTGCTATGACTATTTTCAAACCCCTTTAATGCGCCACATAAACATCCAACTACCGTTTACATTGGTCCTACATTAATGTGCCAAACGACTATTCAACTATAGTCCTATCACTTAAAACAACTAATCTTGGGCCACATTAATATGCCTGATAAATGTCCAACTATCTACATTAATGTGCTGAATGCCCCTTCAAACTACAACTTATGTCAGTTCTTCCACTTGAAATGTCTAGTTTCAGGCCATGTTGGTGTGCCAAATGAACTGCCCACCTTCCTTTTAAAACACCTCACTAACTGATAATATGACAAAAAATGACAACAACTAAAAATATCAAATACTATTTCCTTTGCTTTGCCTTACTGAATTACCCAGTCTTCGAAGGTGTTTAGTCCTCAGGTAAAATGTAAACTATCATCAATAGTAAACTACCAACAACACCAACACTCGACTACCAAACCAACACTGACCAAATAAACACTTTATTTTTTTTAAAAAAGAAAACCCTTTAGGTGCCAGTTAATTATGATGTAATTAACGTGTCCATCTGATCAGCCCAATTTGGTAGCTGAGATCCCCGCTAGCTCAATCGGTTTCTAATCACCCTTTAAGGGAACAACAACTCGTATATCAAATACACCACCCAAAACTACCACTACTATTTTAAATACTAAATAATTAAATGAACCATTCTAGCTAACAAAGAAGAAACATCCACTCTAATACTTGAATTTTAAAAACAAATAATAAATAATATTATACTGAAACACAGAAAACATTTACATCTTTAAACCAACAAATCCTTATTTTAAAATAATATTGTAATTTCCTTATCCTTTTAATTTTAAAATCAATTATTTATTATCAATGGTTAGATTTTTTCCCTCCCCACTTTATTAAAATATATTATTATACTTACCTGCACGTATCAAAAATAAACATAAATATTTTAAGAAAAATAGTTTAAGTATTTTCTTTTATTTAAAATAAATCAATCGTTTTATCTTATAATTAAAAACACGCACACTTTCTTTTAAAGTTAAAATAAGCATTTTAATACATCTCCGTAATAAATAAAATATACACGTTACATTAGTTTTAAACTCACACATACATGCATGCAATGTCTTTAAATAATATTCAGTATAGAAGCTGATATCGTTTATTATTATTATTCCAAAATATTATCTCATGAAGTTTAAAGTTTTATTTTCTTAAAGATTAATTCGTAAAGTTTAAAGTTTATTTAATACAGTTTATCTTTTATATTTAAAAGGAAAATCAGGAATGAGAGGATATTAAAGTCAATAATTACCTAGGATTTTATAAGTTCAATACGATGTACACAGCACAATGGAATTACTTTAAAATCATTTATGACTGGTTAACGACTCCTCCTTGGATCCTGTGATACTTTATGACTTTTGTGGCTTGTTTATCATACACACACTCCACTACTTATTTAGTTTATTTGAACATTGTTTCCCTCTGAACTAATTGCAGATCTTGATGCATAGAGAATCTCTGGTTGATTGCACAACCACGATGATTTAACACTGCATCATGTTTGAAAATATAACAGCTTAAATAACTATTATATTTATTGCTTCAAGAATTATTTTTAAAACCGTCCCCAGAATAGCAAAATGTTGAGATATTTATACTGTTTTAAACAATGGAAAAACTTTATTAACAGCAGCGTCTCTTGTTGTGAAATTATCAGCTTTTGCTTCTATTTTTCTTTAAAAACTTCACACACACATATATATATATTTAATTGTTTTATTATAAGACAAAACGAATTTTCTTTATTATTTTATTATAAATTCATTAAAATAATATTAAATCATTTTTATTATAATACTTTTTTCCTTCTTTTTAAACAAAAAAAAATCTTATCATTTTAAAACGCGTTTATGGTTTATTTTTATTCAATAATAAATCCCCCCCTCCCCACTCTTTAGTTTTAAATTTTATTCTTTCAAATTTTATATTTTTTAAAAAATGAGATTTATAAAATTAATTAAATATCAATGTACTTCGGTACAATATATATATAGTAATAATAAATATGAGAAGAATCTGATCTCTAACCATTGATCAGTTCACAGAGAATGTGTATATATATATAAGAAACCTTGTCAAATAAAAATAAACATATATATAATAGAGCATAAATAAATAATTTTCTTGCAAATGTTTCTAATCATTGAGTGCTACATAAATCTAGATATCTTTATAATGAACGCCATAATAAGTTCCATATATTGGACCACTATGGCATCACATCAGAAATATAGATCCTAAGATGAAATTTAATTGTTATATTAGCAAAAGTTAATTGAACCCACAATGCAATTGTAGAATATCTTATAATAATAACTGTTGCAAAAGTCGATGGATGAATGAGTGAATTGAAATGAGAACTATCAAGTAAATACAACATTTAACTTTATTTATAAAATGTATGCCAATAATTTAATATCTTTTTGAATAACTTAATAAAACTAAAAAAAAAGCAAACAATAAGAAAGTAAATAAGCAATTGAATAAATACATGACTCTACTGAGATTTATTATTTATTAAAATAAATAAATTAATTCGGTATTTTGAAATTGTTTTGTTTGATTGGAAATAAATATATGTATTTTTGTTCAGATTCTCACACATATATGGACTATAAATTATATAACGTTTAAGATAAAGACCCAGATTCCAAATTATACATTAAATTCGTTCTTCATTCAGGTTTGATTTTATTTGCAATATGTTGGTTAGTGAAAATGTTTCATTACTGAATTTGAGCAGAATTACGAGAGTATATTTTAAGATACCTATTTGCTAAATATACCTTAAAATATTTTTATGGCAAATGTGAATATTTTCCTTTATATCTGCATTTTTTATTGTATATAAAATAAATGCAAATCCATTCATTTATAGTTTTAAGATGACCAGTCATATATTAAAGACATCAGAGATCTTAGACATTCGTTAGTAATCTGATTATTAATAGATCGGGTGAATTTCTACATTAAATAGAGATATCTCTAATTATAAAATTATATTTATTCCAAAAACTTGAGATAAGCCAAATCACTATGAAAATCTATTTTTAAATCAAATATATATATTCTAACTTAATAGCAGTGAATTAACTTTTTGTGCCTTTTCAGCAGAATCATAGTACAAAATTAATTAACAATACCACCCGAAAGCAGGCTGACTATATAGTTTATAAAATATGCAAATTATTGCAGCGAGAAATATATAAAAGTCAGATATTTCATTTTTTGACAAAGTTATACAAGACGTCTTCTTTTTGATTGAATTTGGGTCTTTTTCAATAACCTATGCCTCCTTGAAATTTCCTTTACGACCATCCCTCTCTGTGCAGATGGTCTTAATAATAGAAGAGAAAACATGTCTCTTGTAGCAAGCTCCTGCTTCAGGAAAATGGACTTAAATTGCCAATCCTGTTTTGACTTTTTAATATAGCATTAAACCATATCCTCTTTAACAATCAACTTATAAGGAAGTGATAACCATCAATTCGTTTTTTCAACATATAAAAAATTATTATATTTGCCCAATTTTAAAAAAAAAAGTATATTAATCCACCTTTATACATCTCAAAAATTCCATATTAAGATAAAATATACTTGAATCAAATGTATTTTAAACACAAGCAATTAATTCTATATTATAGTCATTCCAAGTAATGGAGAGATAAAAATTGTGTTAATTTAACGTATTCAAAAATAAATTTTATGTCATCATCAACCATTATCAATCTACTGCAGGATGAAGGTCTCTCAAAATTCAATCCATCCTCTCCGAGCTTTAGCTTCTCTTCTCCACATCACCACTGCACACTTTCTTATTTCATCCATCCATTTAACATGTGGTCTCTTTCAGGGTATTTTACAATCTCTAGGAATCCAGTTTAAGATTTCAATTGTCCATCTATTATCACCTCTTCTAGCAATATGTCCAGTCGAACTCCATTTCAATTTTTAATTTTTTCAATGAGGTCAGTAACACCTGTTTGTTCTCTTACCCATACATTCATTTTTAATCTTTTCTTGTTACTCCCAACATGCATCTTTCTATACTTCTATGAATGGTCTGAAGTCTCTGTATTGCTCTTGTATTATGTGTCCAAGTCTCAGATCCATAAGTAAGAACTGGTAAAACCCATTTGTTAAAAACCTTCCTTTTCAAACTCATAGGCATATTTCCTTTTAGTATCAAGTGAGCTGATATTTTAAGTCAGCTCATATATATATAAGCTCACATATTTATAATTTGTCATAAATATTTTTGAAGTTAAATAGTTTGTAAAATGAAAAAAAAAAAAATTAACAAATGGTTTTGATTTAATGGAAAGGGTAAAAATTTTGAACTTTTATTTTGAAATAAACAAATAAAATTGAATATAATTTATTAAAAAAAAAAAAAAAATGTTAAAAGTGTTTAATTAAAAGGGAGAAAAATTCGAGAGATAAAAGGGTGGGGAAAAGAAAACAAAATTAGATTCTTGGTAGTAATTATACTCTATTGTTGAAACTTTCACAAAGTAAAAATATTTGGTTAGTAATTGCTATTACGCTAATTAAAAAAAAAGATAAGAAAGAATGGAGATAAGATCGCTTTTAGAGTTAGATCAGTTGACTTGACTGGAGAGACCAGCAAGGACAATAAAGAAAGCAGCTGTGTTTCGAACAATAAGAATTATTATTATTGAAATTTAATTTTGCGGACTCTTTTCAAATGTATAACGGCTAAAGTTATCACAACCTTCCCCTTTGGGGAATTGACCACCACTCCATCTGAATGAAGCTATCGAGAGAGTTATGGAATGGAAGAAACAGATATTGCTAGCCGGACAACCAAAGGAACACTCATGGAATTCACATATACAAGGACAAAGGCACGACCAATGGAATGTAAAACCTATGAAAATCAGGCCACTCCGCTCTGATCGATCAGGGTAATTATAAACTTTTCAATTAATGAGAACTCTAAGTAAAGCGTAATAGAACTTTATCTTTAATTTAATTTTCATTTATTATGTTTATTACGAATGTTTCAACAATAGAGGGGGGAAAATAAATTTGTTTAATATTGCAATCTATTAATGTTAATTTTCGTTCAATATTTTTTATGAAATATTGGAATAACTGTATTTTAAATTATTTAATATCTATTCGTTCTAGAGAGTAACAACAGAGTGGGGGTATAAAAGTGCGTCGCCAAGTAACAGAGAACCTTGGGGCATTACTCGTTTGTTAGTAGAAAATAAGGAAAGAATTGAAAGTATAAGAAAACGAAAGACACTTATACGTTCATTGTAAGATTTTTGCAATTTATTTATTTACCAAAGAAAGTGGAGTTTAAAAATAAACTTCAGGAAAGATTAAAAATACTATAAGTCATCTTATATACAAGTCTGCTAGAATTCGCAGTATTAGTGTAGGCGTGAGTAAATCTATGGTAAATATTTGGGAAGCATAATTAGAAAGTAAACAGAGGGAAAATCAGAAATTGTAAGTCAGTTCTTTCTGGATTGGTTAGAATTATAAGGTTATTAATAATAAATAGTAGTAAAAGAAATTAAAAGTTTTTTTTTGTCCAACGTATTCTTGAATTCTTGAATTCTTTATAATAATTAGTTAGTGTTCTTAAAGGAAAACCCCTGTGAGATTATAATCAAAGTTTATAATCAGTGAATCGTCGTTCGAAAATAAATAAAGACCAGGTTTATGTAAAGTTACGTGACCAGGTTCCAAGAGAGAAATCCTTGGTGGCGCCCTCGACGATGATTCTAATAACTAAAATTCAGTTAGTAGAGGAAGAAAGAAAGTTGTCATGTCACAGAGAAGTGAGGGGGGGAAAGTTAGAAAATGGCGCCCAACATGGGGCCTGAACCCACGACCCAACCAAGTTTAATTCTATGATTAATTTCATCCATTATGTTTCCATCTGCATTAACAATCTGACCAAGGTATTTGAACTGTTAACTTCTAACTCATCATAATCAATCTTTATTTTCATATTTTGAGAAAATTGATCAAATATTACTTTAAACCTTTTTAACATTTATAGTCATCCTTTCCTACTTTCATCTGATAACTCTTGCAACATTTCCTGCAGACCTAAAGCATTAATTGCAAAAACAACTGCATCATCTGCAAAATCTAAGTGTCTTAAATAATCTCAATTTTCTTTCACTTCTTTAGCTTCCCATTTTAATCTACAAAATGCTGCTGTAAAATGTTTTGGAGATATGGAATCACCCTGTCTTACACCTTCCCCAATGTTGATTTTCTCAGTATCATTATGTAATCTAATCGTTGTTTTTTGCAATTTTATAATTATTCTTTAAAATATCACAATATCCTTGATGCATACCTTGATGATCCAATGCTTTAATCACTGAAGAAATGTTTATAGAATCAAATGCCCTTTTATAATCTACAAATCCATAACATAATGGAACCTCATATTCATTTGTCCTTTCTATAATTTCTCTCAATGCCTGGATATGATCTACTGTACTAAAACCACTTTTAAATCCAGCTTGTTCTCTTGGTTGGAAAATCCAATGTTCTCTGTAGATGAGTTGTAATTATCTTGTTAAAAAGTTTTTATAAAACTGATAAAATGCTGATAGGTCTGTAATTTCTAATATCTTCTTTATCACCTTTACTAAATATTAATATTAATACTGCATTATTCCAATCATCTGATACATCTTTATCATTTAGACATTTGGTATATAACTTTCTTAAAAAAAATTCTATTTCTTCACCTGCTTCTTTTAATATATCAATTGTAATTCCATCATTATCTAGAGTCTTTCCTTTCTTTATATATTTAAGTGCATGTCTCACTTCTTCATTTAAAATTCTGGGCAATTTGTAAGATGTAATAGATATATGAGGCACTTGCTATTTATTACTATATAATTCTTGATAAAGTTTCTATCCATTTCATGATGGTCATCTCTCTTTTTAGTAATAATTCTATCTTTTTTTCCTATTGCAGATATAAATTTCCTACCAATACCAAAATGTTGTTTTATATTTTTGAGACTTTTATTTTCTTCTACAGCTTTCCTTGCTAGTTCCCAGTTATACTTTCTTATCTCATTTTCAACTCTTTTCCACACCTTTTTACAAAATTCAAGATATTCAATCTTTTTTAATGCATTATTTTTGTATATCTTCATATTCCTTCTTTTCTTCATAAATTCTCTAGTCTCAGTAGAAATTTTATTGGTCAATTGCTGCTTTTTTCTACCAGCTATCTTTGTTGCAGTTTTTAAAAGTGTATCAGTTATTTTTATATTAATTTCATTCAAATCTGAATCATGTTCAAAATCTACTAATACTTGAAACCGATTCATAAGTTCTAATTTAAATTCATTAGAATGTTTCTGAAGATTAAGAATATCAACTGTAAATATTGTTTTTCTTAATAATTTTTCTCTCTCTAGTTTTGCATTAACACGTATCCTACTAATCGACGATCACTTCCTGTGTTAAATTTGTTAAGAACATTACAATATTGAAATATATATTTTCTGTTAGTCAAAATATAATCCAATTCTGCTGTACTTTCATTTGGATGCGTCCATGTCCATTTCCTTTTAACATTTTTCTCAAAAAAAAAATATCATGATATAAAGTTTTTCTTTTTTTGCAAACTCCACAATTCTATGTCGTCTTTCATTTTTATTACCATAACCAAAATTACCTACATCAATTTCATCTTTTATTCGTTTACCAATTTTAGCATTAAAGTCTCCCATAACAATTTAAAAATGTTGTTTACTCTGATCAAAAGCCTTTTGTACATCCATATAAAAATCTTCTACTACTTCATCACTATGAGAACTTGTTGGGGCATAAACCTGAATTATCTGCATTTGGTATCTGCTATTAAGTTGTATAACTAATCTTGCCACTTTGTCTGATATGCCATCAATCTCGCCATCAATCTCCACAACGTTGTTCATCCACTTTTTATTTATAATGGATCCTACTCCACTTGTATTTCCAATATTTGTGCCTTTATAATAGAGTACATGTTCACTTTTTAAATCAATTATCTCTTCACCTTTTCTTCTAACTTCACAAAGTACAAAATGACCCATTTAATACAATAAAGTTCTTCTAATTCTTGCAATATTCCTTCACTTGAAAGTGATCTGCAGTTGTAAGTACCTAAATAAAAGTCATCAGCAAATGGCAACCTAGGTCCACAATCAGGGGATTCTTAGCACCCTCTGCCTTCACCCACCAACTGCTGCCTTGGTTGGTGACTTTACAGTCTCCTGGGAATAAGGACCATGATTTATTTTTGTCTATCATAATTGTATATATGTATTGGAAAAATATTTATCATTTACACAAACATTCATTCTGCCTTATCAGGCAACTGAGAAGAAATCCCATGAAGTTTCTTGATCTTAAACTCAGAGGTAAATAGCCAATAAACTCACCATGCTGGCTGATGTGTGTTGGTGAGCAGTCTATTCATGTATGAATAATCACATAATAATAACAGTTGCAATGACAAGAACATATGAAGTGGACATTAAGAATTTGCCCTGCTCAGTTCCTTTAAGGCCTCCAAGAGGAATCAAAGAGTTTTCCTTTAAGCTAATAGCAAACTCCTTTCTGGAGCGATTGGCTAGAGTGGTTTGAATCATGGCTGTTAGGGTAGGATGGTTTTTTTATACAAGAAAATTTTAGGTAAACATATATATTGCAATATTAGTTAAAATGTGTAGGCGGTACCTGTAGTGATTTATAGCATAGAATTGTTTTTGTTCGAAATATATTTGATTTAAATATTTCATAAGGCAATGAATGCAATTCTTATGAAACAGTTTAAAAATTGTATAAAAAATAGACAATCGCTAATATTGATTTACATAGTTTTTGGAAAATCACATGACATCTGCTTTTTGCCTTATTGATAATGATTACAGCCTAATTGAAAAACTTCGACTTAAATTTTTATATTATTACTGTTTATTATTTATCATTATAAAACTATTATTTATACACAATCCTGACTACTTTTTATACATGATGCATTATTTTTTTCAGTTATTTATTCACTATCAGCTTCTTTTATTATACAAGGTATCGTTTTTACTTTTATTGGGTTAAATTTTTTTTTTTTTTTAAAAAAATATCATTGTGCTAATTTAAAGAATTCTTTGGTTACAATTATTGAGCATTCTGTTATTAGAATATTTTTAAAATCGATTCTATTCAGCAATTTTGTATAATATTTTGACTTTTCATGTGTGGATCTTTATAAAAATTAGAAGGTTGATGGAAAGGAAAGATTTATCTCCTTTTATGTAAGTCTTACTTGTAAGTAATATGATCAGTCATTTTGGGCTTCTTATAAACATATGAATCGTAACATATTGGATTGTTTTCAAGAAGTTATAAAATTAAATTTCGTTAATAAATTTCTGTTAAGAGAATAGAAATAAGATAACTTTTTTTTATATGTCACAGCATCGGCCGGGAAGCGAACCTGCTAATCCAGGACGACTGCTTGTAAGGCAGCTGTGCTGACCTCTCCACCATCAACACTTTTGAATAACAAAATGCAGATTTACATAAATTTTGATTATAATATTCAATTTGTTTTAGCAAAAAAAAAAAGCAACAATAAAAACAACAACTATTTATTACAGATTAAAGATGTTATTATTAAAATACCATTTTTTTAAATTAATAATATTATTTTAACATAATTATACTTTTTTTTTATCATTATAGAAATGAGTTTTATGCAGAAAGAAATTAACCTCCGATCATGAGCTGTGTTCTCTTATTGCATCTTATTGACACGTACGTGTGGTGGCATGGAGATTAATAGCTATGACAATGACGCCTGATATCTGATCGGAGGTTAATTTTCTTCTGCACAATTACAGATTTTTCAGCTGTTTAATAGTAGAATTACATATGTGTATTTTGCTTATATTTCAGATCCTCCTAAATGCGATTTGGCTTCGACGTCTATAATAATATTGGATTTGAATAATACACATACATTACGCTGCATTTCTGAAGCTAAACCAAATGTTATCCAATACAACTGGTATATAGTGAAAATAAATGAAACAATGTTAGACGGAAATCAAAACGAATTACCTGTGAAACCTGAACAAACAGGAAAATATACTTACAAATGTTCTGCATGCAATTCTATCAAAGTATATGATTCAGATATTATTAATTGTACCTTCAACCTGGAAGTAATAAGTATGATTACACACACCCTTATATATATATATATATATATATAAGTAATAATAATAATAAATATATTTGAAGTGGTTAGTATCAAATATTAAAACAGGCAAAACTCTCTATACAGTAGTGCCACTCAGTGAAAATCAGAGTAATCAATGGATGCCAGAAGGCTTGTGCATAAAATACCTATCTAATGTCCACTCATTCAATATCTCCATACTAGTTTCTGCCTGTGGCCTTTGTCAGTGAGGAGTCTTGGATCTTAGAGTACTGCACCTAGATCTTAGGATCTAATGCAAACCTCCAGCAGTCACCTATTATCTCTACTTAACTACAAAACTATGAAAATAAAATTGAGAACACAATAATATTTTCATTCTAAATTCATTAGCTTATATAGTCATATAGGTGCGAATTCATTTTTGGTGACTTTGGTTCTTTAATAACCATAGCCAACAATATCATATTAAACAGGATTGGCATTAAAACACAAAATATCACATGAGCACCATTTATTATGCTTCCTCATAACTGTTATTAAAAACAGGCAAAACTCTCCATACAGTAGTGGCATCCATTGATTGCTCTGGCTTGAACTGAGTGATACTACTATATGGAGAGTTTTGCCTGTTTTAATAACAGTTATGAGTAAGAATAAGAAATGGTGATCACATGATGTTTAGTAGTATAAAAGATGTATGTGGATAAACTTTGATATTTTTAAGTCCAAGTGCAATCTATATATAATACTATAAAATTAAGACTCACACAAATGTTAGAATAGGTAATTGAAATGACATCTAGCCATATTATAAGACAATAATTTTATGAGATAAGAATGATCTATTCTTTTACTACTTAATTTTCTTATGAGATAGTGTAGATAGTTGGTGGACACTTGAAAGTCTGAATTCAAATCCCCTATATTTATATAGAGGAATATATGAAACGCATAGGCTATAAAGATAGAGTACTTAAATTGACCAGGAAATCTATTTTAAAGACATTTTAAAAAGGATTGATAACATTGATTGATATGCCTAATAGTCTCCTTTCTATAAACATTGTCATTTTGCTAGAGGCCATTTCAATTATTTATTGTAATAATGACACAAGAATTAATCTTAAAGTGTTGTATACATATTAAGTACTGAAAGTATTTTATAGTATATAGTTTTATTTGTTGAATCAACAATGTTAAATATGAAAAACTCATAGATGTATCACTTAATGATATCACTATATTTGAAATAACTTCAAAATAAATAAATTTCAAATAAATCACAAAGTCATTTCATATAAAACAAATAGTATATACTTTATTGTAATTGTGGTTTGATTTTCTTTTCAAATGGCAATAATTATATTAAACACATACAATTTTTGTTTACCTTTTAAGTTTTCGTTTTAATTCAATATTATTTAAATTAATAATATTTGCTAGAAATAGGCATGGATTGATGTTTGTATCTACATAAGAACCATCTATTATTATTTAACACACAAAAAGGTGCAATAAAAAAAGTAATGAAAATTATAATAGTTTCTTAAATAATAATATAAAATCATCAATACATTCGCTAAGGTTAGATCATTTAACTTAAAAAAATCTATAAATATTCTTTTCCTACTGTGTGGGATATTTATTTATTTCATTTTTCGATTAAAACTATACTCCTTTTTTTGGACTACAAGTACGAACACTTCAGACATTATTTATAATAGGGATTCTATTATGGCCCCTAAATTCAATATCTTTCTTTATATCCTCATTAATTCTGAGACTTCAATAAACACTTATCATGGATTATATAACCCTTAATACATAAAACTTCTATAAATAAAATCTAAAAATGATTCCTATCCCATATATGAAAAATATGCATATATAACACAAATATAAAATATCTACATCATGATCTACCTTTTTAAACAGATCTAATGATGAAACTGTGAATTAAATTCTGAAAAAAAAAATTAAATAATGATAAAATTATAAACCCAAATATAATACATTATGTGTATATTTATAAATGATTCCTGGGAGAACAAACGACAATCAATATTATTTCAAGCCTACATTGTCTACAACATATCTATTGTGTGGATGTACAATGTATTTAAATTAAAACAACAAGTGTTTTAATGACAAATAATATCTAATATACAATCATTTGCCAATAAATTGAAATTTGAAATCAGTTTATTATGGCGTATAAATTAAAGGACAACAAAATTTTTTAATACTAAGTGACCTTTAGTGTTTTTTACTATTAATATTGATAAATTAAAAATTTAAAACAATTTACTTATATTACGTATGAATATATTGCATGCGAATCAAAACAAAATTGAAAATTTTAATACCCAGTGAAACTTAATATATTGTTAACTATGATAATTTATTAAAACTTAAAATTAGTTACATATAGATAAATAGTTAAATTTAAAATCAACTATATATAAACAAAAAACAATGACCAAATTAATTACCATTTAATCTTCTTTGTTTTCTCTTTATTTTAAAGTTTAACAACAATTTGATGCATTTTTGTTCGTTTTGGCATAGGTTGAATTAACATGTAAAATAATTTGAAGCGATGAATGTGTGAATTCATTAGCCCTTTGTAAATGGTTGTTTCAGCGTATTCTTTAATTCGGATTAGGTTATAATGGATCAGTTGAAAGTGACAGACTAATTTTGGATATTTAGATAATGCTTATATTGGCTTGCTATATACAAATAGCTATTCATTTCATTTGTTTTCTACTCCAAATGCCTGCTTGTCAATAATTTTCATATTTTCCAATAGATGTAATAATGAAATAGGGTAAGATGCAGGGTTTAAACCCTGGATCATAATTTATAGTTTAACCTGTCATTCATAATGACATATCAAGTCCAATAAATATTGTAGCTATGCAAAAAAACTGTATAGGAGACAATAGCAAAGTTTTGCTTTCTTTTCTCAGTGGTGATTGTCAATCCTTGTCGCTATAGTATTTTTTTATGTCTATTGTTTACCTCAGTCTTTCATGCACTGCTGATATCAATATCTTTATTACAACAATCATCGATTTTTAAATATTAAGATTAAAAAAAATACATATAAAATTAGCTATACAGCAATAGACAAATAAATAAACAGCAAATAATACAATTACATCGCAAACAATTTCTAAAAACAAAAATACAATCTAAACACATTTAGTAATTTTATATGCCAATATTTTACTCATTGATATTACAAAAAAGGTAAATACTTTAAACACAAACCAATATCTAGTTAAAATCTATATATATGCATATATCTATATTATAACGATCGGGGATTAGGAAACTTAACGTATCTACACTACAAGAGCACCACTTGGCTACTTAGAACCTAGAAAATTTATAAAGTAGGCAGATACGTAAGTTAAAAAAAAATTATTTTATATATTTTGATTCTGATCGTTAGCCCATTGTCACTAGCTCAGTGGAACAGCAGATATTTATATTTTATAAATTCTTATCTAAGAATATTTTTTTAAAAAAATAAAATAAGCAACTGCCAGAAATTAACACACAAACATTTATTTATGCACATACATATAAAATTTAGCATTATTATTTTAGTATGTTTACATTTTAAAATTTAACTTACATTTTTAACTTTGATTTTAGATTTTAATTTACATTTTAATTTTTATAAGTTCGCACAGATGGATTTATAAAAGTTGTTTATAATGTTGAGTATAGATCGGTTACATAGATTACACGGTTAAAAACATTCCAAAATAAACATAAATGATCAAAATATAAAATCATTGATGGAAAGAGGGAAATTTATAAGAAACCCAATGGCATTCATAATAAGATGCCGCATTGACACCAATAACTTAAAAGACATCTGAATAAATACATTTTGGATACTCACCATAAGGTATCATTATTTACCGAATGCCTATATATTTTGATCAAATATGAAAACCAAAACACAATTAACTGACAACGAATCCATGCAAGCATCTATACCCAACTTAAATTTAATGCATTTAGAGTATCGAGTATGAATAGACTACATAGATTGCATTTGAAAAGAAAATATTTTATCTCTTATTTAACCTTAGGCCAGCTAAACCAATGTCAATCCATCTTATATATCAATGTATTCAATGTAATATGAATATGACAGCAGAAATATAGGTTAAGAAAAGAAATTGACTCTCATCCAGATAGGGATACTACATCTATCTGATGAGAAGAGCAATAAAAAAAAACTCCATAGGAAGGAACTGCAGTCTCCATCTTATAATTCCTTCCATAGGCAAAATGGGAGTGTGTGGTGTATAAAGCGATTCTGCCTGTAGCGAATCTCATACTACATCTACTAATTACACCAATATATCCAATCCATTGATCTAATTCAACTATGGAACGAATAACCTAAGATTACCCTCCCCTAATATAACTTTACACATCTATATAGCCATTCACGCCTGACTTAAATTTAACATTTATATAATTTAGTTTAATGAAAACAGAAATCATAATAAAAACTTAAAGAACAAAAAAAATAAATAAATAAATGGAAATGATTTTACAAAAGAAATACATTAAATAAAATTACTTATTAATAAATTAAGTTGGTCAGATAGGATTCTATTGCAATTATTTTAAATACGGAACAAGTTTTAGAATTAAAGTTCTTATTGTTTAGTATACTGGAGTTTTAAAAATATATTTAAAGCTTATTAGAGTTTGTAAAGTTCTTACGGTCTTAAAAAGTTCATCTTTATCCATTGCTTGCCATTTGAACGTGAATTCCCATGCCATCCTAAAGAGATTGGTATTCTGTTGGCCGTTTTATATATTCATCTGGAGATCTTTTATTTTAGCTGGTCCTCAATGTAGAAAATGATAGGTCATTTCTCTTTCTTTCTTAGCAGAACTAAAGGGATTGAAGAGTGCATCTTTTCAGTCCCTTCTTCAACTCTGCACAAACACATATCACCTCCACTATCACACATCTCTCCCAGCTCTTTCTTCACTCACTTTTTATAGTAGAATTTCAGATCCAGTAGACATTATGTCATGATGATGGTGATGGTCTTTTCGCTGAGGTCCGATTCCATGAGTGATTTCCCCTATTGGCTATTCTGTCCAATTGTTTTTCTCTCCTATCTGACCTTTGCTTATACATTTTAAATGCCCAAGGGCTAGTTTACATTTAACTAATTAAAACAATCATTTCCATTTTATGATTTTCCAAAATTAAAGATATATTTTTATCTCTAAATCTTTTTAAGTTTTTGCTTTTAAAATACTTTTTCTATTTTTAATAAAGTTTTATTTTAATAATTTTTTTCATCTGCGCGGTTTTATATATATATATATTTGAGTTTAGATGATATTTAATTTCAATTTTTAATTCTTAAAGAAAAAGAAGTTTTTATTTGCGAACTTTTATTTTTTCATGTTTAATAAAAAAAATAATGTAATGGCGTATGTGCCGGTTACAATATATATATATATATATATATATATATATATATATATATATATATCACCAATGCCACTTAAGTTTCACAATCATAAATAAATGCATGTAGCCAACAAATTGAAATAAATAATGATAAGAATAACTAACTAACAACAACATATATATCTACATAAATTCTCATATCAAAGCCAAATACAAATTTTTATTTAAACAATAGTGACACTTTGATGGAAAGAGTAGATCTTTCCAATCATTACAACATCCTCTCATTAACAAAAAAAATGTATATAAGTAACTACATATGACAATGGTAACAGTAACTCCTAAAATTAATTATACATCTTCCATTTAACTTGTTATGGGTAGCCTTCCCCATTTAAATGAACCTATTTTAACAACAAAGACATGGTAATAAATAAATAAAAATTCTAAAACATATATACATATATACAAAAGCACATAATTCTAAGCACCTGTGGTTTCTCCCCCCCCCTTAAAATATAGTGCTTGTACTTATTATATGGCAACATTTAATCATGGTTTGTACCAGGAACTTCTATTTTTCCCAAGAGCATCAAAATAAAATACCCCAGAATATAAAATAGATGTAGAAAGGTTTAGAGCCAAAATACTGTGGATTATTCACCAGACACTGGTCAAAGGCTTCTAGTAGTATATGTTTCCTTTATGCCATAAGGTGTACAAATCATATAAGATTTTAACCCCATTTTCTTTTCAATCCTGTATGGCTTTTTATAAAGGTTGAAGATTTCTTAATTTAGTGTTACTGTGGATGACTAACACAGGAGTATGAACCAACATCAAATATAGGCACTAACTCATCATTCACTAATTTGCTTTTTGGTTCATATTCATTAATCCATTTTTACCAAATCAAAACTATCGCGCCCAGTATGAAATAATAATATCAAAATCTTACAACTAAAACAACTCAACAAGGGTTTACAATGTCATAATACTACCTTCCAATAATGTAGAATTTGAGGTGGAAAAAGATCTTTAGAAAAGAACAAAGAGTATTATGGTAAGGCATATGACTCCAATTTGCTCCTGAATGCATATTTGAAAATTGAGTCAAATATATTAGGCCCTCTAGATAAATTATAAATAATATAGTTAATTCTTAAAAAAATTCAAGAATATAGACTCTAGATAATAAAGCTATTATAAACAGCTGTTTCTAACTGTCTGTGTCTTTTAAACTCCATCACTATACTCCCTATCATTTTTATTTTTGTAGAATATTTATAATACATGTCAAGACCATCCACAGCAATGGTATGAATTTCCACTGTGACATTTAATTTCTAATCTACTCAAGAATATAATTCCTGCATACACACAAAACTATAATGATCTGGTTTATTATAATGTAAAGTTTCATTGTTGTAATAATTTGTTACATCTGTATGAAATTCCTTCCTAATATTTATGTTATCATAGATCAAACACCTTTCATTGGCTCTGCCATCATCGGCTATAGAATGTCAAGAACTGCACCTACACAAAGTTTTGCCTTTCAAGTAGTTTGTTACAGTGATATATACTTGCATAAAAATTCTTTGCATCCAAGTCATATTCACACATGTGACTCATAAACTCTTTATAAGACACATTTCAAAAACAGTTAAGCATTCTCTGCAGCCTTATAATTTCTCCTATCAAAGTCAAGATTATTACTTTCAAGACCATTGTTTAATGATAACTTGCTAAAATATTCTTGACTTATCATGGTACTTTCTTTAAAAAAGCATATGATCATATTATTCTCACAAAATTTAATTTCAGGTAGCAATTTTGTGTTTTCATCTATTTTAAACCTCACTGTCATTAGAGTTGATATGTTTTAGTCATACATTTCATGGCAACAATACCACTGAAATTGTAAATTTCTTGCCTTTACATAAGAGCCATTATTTTTACAAATATTAATCAAACATGGTGGCAGATTATCACTATCCATTTTATTCTGAGTCTTTTCAAACTCAAAATTATCATCTAAGGTCTTTGAGACTATGATCCATAATTATTTTATACTTTTATTAAAATCCTTTATCATCAATTGATAGAAGGCCTTACATTCTTTTCTATATGCAACAATTTCAGTTCTATAATTTTTTCAAACCCATGGTGCATGTAATCCCTCATTTCTTAAAATTATCATCTATCACTGTTTTCAATTCAGTACTCATTTTATCAGAGTTAATATTTAATTTCTTTAATTCATTAGAGTTATTTTTCAACTCAGCCTTCTAATTCATTAGAATTAGCCTCTATTTTATCATTCATCTTATATATTTTATCAGAGTTAGCCTACAGTTTAGCATTCAATTCAGACTAATTCAAAATTCTTTTTATCAATTAATTAATTACCCCATCATATCCACTAAGTCCTGCAATCAATGCTAGCACCATCCAATATTACATTAGCATTATTCTATAGTTATGTTAAAACAATGATAGTAATATGCACTCAAAAATTAATAAATATTTTATGTAATAATAGTTATGATCTGAGGTTAATCATCCCCTCACAATTATCCTAAAATGAAAATTATCACCCAGGCAAAATACAAACAACTTGATCCTAATTATGAATTATATTTGTTACAAAGATCAAAATTTCAATTTCAATAAGTTTACAATTTTCATGGCTATGGAAAATGCCACCTGACACTACAGCATTGATATGCATAAAATATTACAGTGATATTTGAAATTACTTTACCCAAATAAATTACCTATGTATAATAATAATATCACTACATTCACAGAATATTGAGATGTAAAGAGAATTAAAGTCAAAAGGTCACACTGTACTCTTGATATGTTCTAAACATACCACAAATACCCATATGTACTAAATAAGTCTAAATTTATATAAGTTAACTACATGGTAAGATAATTTCCTTTTTTAAAGGAATGGTGATCATCTATTGATTTTATAATTTGAATAGCAACATCTAATCTATCATAGACTAAACCTTCATTACATTAATGAACCCCAATGCAAAAGAAATTTGTTTGAAATATAAATCTTACATCATCTTACAATATGTGACAGCGGTCTTTATTAATTTGAACCCCATGTTGGGTGCCAATTGCAATGGAAAGCTATCTTTTATTGTAATGTATATCATGTCTTTGTTTAATTGTAATGGAAAGTATACATATAAAAGAAAATAAACTAGCCCAATCATTGGATGGCTTAATAATTGATTACAATTACAATATTGCATCTCTGGTTAGCTATATATAAAATATGCCTGCATACCAAAGACCAATAATAAGAGACACTAAATGATTTGCTTTCAGGGTTAACTTGATCAGAGATTTAATTATTCACCAAAATATAAATTGGAAATGGAGGAAATTTTATTGAATCCAACCTATATTTTCAGATGGGGATTATATGAAAAACAATATAATGATTAGTGATGGCTTAAATAAATAATTATAAAATTGAATATTAGCAAAACACAAACTTATGATTTAAGTAATTGTAAATCTCAAGCATTACCTACTGACCATTGTACTAAAAAGAGGAAAATAAAGAAATAAATGAATTTCAAATAAATCACAAAGTCATTTCATATAAAACAAATTTTATATACTTTATTCTAATTGTGGCTGATTTTCTTTTCAAATGGCAATAATTATATTAAACACATACAATTTTTGTTTACCTTTCAAGTTTTCATTTTAATTCAATATTATTTAAATTAACAATATTTGCTAGCAATAAGCTTGGATTGATGTTTGTACTGTAACCAGTTGGATTACATAACACATAATAATATAGTGTGTGTGCATAAATATATATAAAGTTGAAAGGAAAAATAGAAATAAACATAGACAAAAATTATAGTAGATATTTTCTACATTCATAGAAATAAAAATATAAATAAATAATAAATAATAACTCTGATTTAAAATATTGTTTTATAAATTAAACTTTTAAAAGGTTTGAATATATATATTGTAACGATATATAAATATGTCGTTACATTAATTTAAAATAAAAACTTAAAAGTTCGCAAATAAAAGTAAAAAACTAAACGCTAAAATTAAAACATTGTTAAATATATATATTCGCACAGATGTTAAACTTTAAAAATATAATTTTTTCATAAACAAAAAAAAAAAGTATTTGAATGTATTTTTTTTAAATAAAAAAATACAAGATTGAAATATAAAAATATTTTAATAAAAAAATAACGTAAGTTAAAATAAAAACAGGTATTAATTAATTCCTGAAATCTATAAAGGGAAATGGTTGTTTATTGATTATCTAAAAGCTGTTTAATTAAAAAGTCAGATGGAAAGTTAGATAAGAGAAGAAAGAAATTTTAGCTTGACCAATGGAAGCACTAAGCCTTGGCTCGACCATGAAAAAACAGACAGTGACGTTTTTTCAGTGAATCCTTGTGGATGATATAAAAAGAAAAAATATTGAGTTGAAGAGCTTTTTCAACTTGGTTGGGAGACGAATAAAGACGCCTTTATCGTTCTCTCTCACTTATCTCTGAAATGGAATGACTGATACCATGAACCAGCAAATGCCACCTCCTGAACATTAGATCGATCTTTCAATTAAAGACTCGTGGACATTGACACAGAACGGAGTTCTGCTACTAAGCTATAGAAAGAACAATTTTAAAATCAATCAAGAACTTTCGCAAGTTGAACAAATTAATAAACAAGCACTTATTTAAAATACTTTATCTATTTTGTAAGTTTTAAATCAAATTAATAATGTTAATTTTATATCTTCCGATTGTTAAAAGAATCATTTCCCTTTTAATATTTTTATTGTAGTAATATTTTATTGTAGAAATTATTAAATGCATTACATTTAAGTTGTCTATAGACGCTTGCATGGATCGTTTTGTTAATTAGATTTTGGTTTTATATTTGATCAAAATATATAGACATTGATAAATAATGATACCTTACGGTGAGTATCTAAAATGTATTTATTCGATGTCTTTTAAGTTATTGGTGACAACCAAGTATCTTATGGTGAATACTATTGGGTTACTTATATTTCCTCTATTGTCGGTATCAATAATTTTGTATTTATTTTATGTTTATTTTGAAATGTTTTTGACCTGAATCTGTGTAATCGATCTATACCCAACATTTTTAAAAAATCTGTCGAACGTATATAAATGTTAAAATTAAGTCGGGGAATGGCTATATAGTTTTGTAAAGTTGTATTAAGGGAGGGTAATCTTAGGTTATTCATTTCGTAGTTGAATTGGTTCAATGGATTGGATATATTTGTGTAATTAGTAGATGTAGTATGAGATCTGCTACGGGCAGGATTATAGATATACGCCCACACCCTCTTTTGCCTATGGATGGGTTTGTAAGTCGCAGAAGACGCAGTCCATTCCTATGGAGTTTTTAGTTTATTGATCTACTTGCCCACAGATGTCACATTCCTGTTGGTGGAGAGTCAATGTCTTCTCTTTTATATTGTTCAGATGTACATCCTGACAATATAGTATTTTGTGTTGTAGTATCATGCTACATTGAATACATGAATGTATCAGATGATTGGCTCAGTTGATTGCGAAATTTTTGCCTAAGGTTAAATCAGGGAAGAATATTTTCTTTTCAAATGCAGACCTATGTAGTCCATTCATACTGACCCTCTAAATAAAATATTAAACATTATAGCAAGCTATTTAAATGTAAAATTAAAAATTAAGATAAAAATCTAAATGTTAAACTTATTCCTCGAATTTAGAATGATTTTATATGTGCGTAAATAAATATTTTTCTGTGTTAATTTCTGGCAGTGGCTTTTATTATTTTTTTTTTATATTTATATATAAAATTTATAGATTTATTATCTCTGCGTCTCCACTGAGCTAGTGACAATGGGCTAACGATCTAAATATGTAAATAAAGTGGAATCCTAACAGCGCGTATCTGCCTACTTTATAAATTTTTCTAGGCTCAAATGCCTAGATGGCCCCTTGGTAGTGCGGTGCGTGTGCATCTCCCACTCGTTTGGATCGTTATAATTGGCCCCAACTGGGGCCTTACCTCAGAGATTGACCCTGAAAGGGGATTGATGCTGAAATTTCCTATCTTGAATAAACACAGTGCCCTGAGAATTTAAAAATAAATGAGCCCGTAATATTTTTTCTGAAATCAGAATATATTTTTGTATTATATAAAGTTATGAATTTTGTGTAAAAAGTGCTGCCAGTAAGAAAAATTGGATATGTAAAGAGAAATACGAGGAATAAAAAGTAATAAATAAAACGTAATAATAATTATAAATCATAATTTTTTTTTTTAAAAAAAAGTCTTGTTAAATTAAAATCTAATCGTTCAACTTGCCTAAGTAATAGTTAAAGGTAGAAGAAATGAAACTTGGAAGGGAGGGGGCAGAAATTTAGCTGGTAGTAAGGAATCATCAGTCAACTTTTTTTTATCATTATATTTGTAATTACTGTTTTGTCTTTAAAAAAAAATTTTGTCCTTTTGAAATTTCATATATAACAAATTTGTATAACGTAATTACTAACACTAAGTAAATTCTTTTTTTTTTTTTAACGATCCAAACGAAGTGGGAGATCGCATCGCACCGCACCGCACTACCAAAGGGCGCCATCTAGGCATTTGAGCCTAGAAAAATTTATAAAATAGGCAGATATGCGCTGTTAGGATTCCACTTTATTTACATATTTAGATCGTTAGCCCATTGTCACTAGCTCAGCAGAGACGCAGAGATAAAAATCTATAAATTTTATATCTTAAATATAAAAGAATAAAATAATAAAAGCCACTGCCAGAAATTAACACAGAAAAATATTTATTTACGCACATATAAAATCATTCTAAATTCGAGGAATAAGTTTAACATTTAGATTTTTATCTTATTTTTAATTTTACATTTAAAATAGCTTGCTATAATGTTTAATATTTTATTTAGAGGGTCGAGTATGAATGGACTACATAGGTCTGCATTTGAAAAGAAAATATTCTCCCTGATTTAACCTTAGGCAAAATTTCGAATCAATGGGCCAATCCATCTGATACATTATGTATTAATGTAGCATGATACGACAACACAAAATACTATATTGTCAGGAATGTACATCTGAACAATAAGTAGAAATTGAGAAGACATTGACTCTCCACCAACAGGAATGTGACATTGTGGGCAGTAGATCAATAAACTAAAAACTCCATAGGAATGGACTGCGTCTTCGCGACTTACAAACCCATCCATAGGCAAACAGAGGGTGTTGGCGTATATATATAATCCTGCTGTAGCGGATCTCATACTACATCTACTAATTACACAAATATATCCAATCCATTGAACCAATTCAACTACGAAATGAATAACCTAAGTTACCCTCCCTTAATACAACTTTAAAACTATATGCCATTCATGCCCGACTTAATTTTAACATTTATATCTTCACAGATTTTTTAAAAATGTTGGGTATAGATCGATTACACAGATTCCACGTCAAAACATTCAAAATAAACATAAAGATCAAAATACAAAATTATTGATACCGACAATCAGAAGGAAACTTATAAGTAACCCAATAGTATTCACCATAAGATACTTGCGTTGTCACCAATAACTTAAAAGACATCCGAATAAATACATTTTAGATACTCACCGTAAGGTATCATTATTTATCGATGTCTATATATTTTATCAAATATGAAAACCAAAATCTAATTAACGAAACGAATCCATGCAAGCGTCTATAGACAACTTAAATGTAATGATTTAATATTCTACAATAAAATATTACTACACATAAAAAATATTAAAAGGGAAATGATTCTTTTAACAATCGGGAAAGATATAAAATTAACCATTATTAATTTGATTTAAAACTTACAAAAGTCAGATAAGAGTCCATTTTAAATAAGTCGGCTTGTTTATTAATTTGTTCAACTTGACGAAAGTTCTTGATTGATTTTAAGAATTGTTCATTTCCTATAGCTTACGGTAGCAGAACTCCCGGTTCCTGGTGTCAATGTCCACGGAGTCTTTAATTGAAAGATCGATCTAATGTTCAGGAGGTGGCATTTGCTGGTTCATGGTATCAGTCATTCCATTTCAGAGATAAGTGGGAGAGAACGATAAAGCGCGTCTTTATCGCTCGTCTCCCCAACCAAGTTGAAAAAGCCTCTTGAACTCAATATTTTTTCTTTTTATATCACCCACAAGGATTCACTGAACAAAACGTCACTAATCTGTTTTTCGCCATGGTCCGAGCCAAGGCTTAGTGCTTCCATTGGTCAAGCTAAAATTTCTTTCTTCTCTTATCTAACTTTCCATCTGACTTTTTAATTAAACAGCTTTTAGATAATCAATAAACAACCATTTCCCTTTATAGATTTCAGGAATTAATTAATACCTGTTTTTATTTTAACTTACGTTATTTTTTTATTAAAATATTTTTATATTTCAATCTTGTATTTTTTTATTTAAAAAAAATACATACAAATACTTTTTTTTTTTTGTTTATGAAAAAAAAATATTTTTAAAGTTTAACATCTGTGCGAATATATATATTTAACAATGTTTTAATTTTAGCGTTTAGTTTTTTACTTTTATTTGCGAACTTTTAAGTTTTTATTTTAAATTAATGTAACGACATATTTATATATCGTTACAATATATATATATTATTATTATTATTATTCTGATTTTGAAATTTAAAAACAAGTATGGTATTTTGGAACTTTTTAAATTTGTAAATTTTTATTATCTAAGTGAAAAAATATATATCACACCTTAATAAAATTTCAAACCTGTTTTCAAAAGGGATTAGAGAGATAAAAATAAAACTCTGTTTTCAATCAAGATGTTATCACCTCAGTCTGGATAGTAGTTTTTGTAAGAATGGGTCAGCTGAAAAGTTGGTTACAATATTTTGTTGCAGCTTGTTGAAGTTTGCAGCAGCAGTTGGTTTTAGCTGACCATAGAGTTTGCAAAATAACTACCATAAACTGATATAGGTGAAGGCAGGACAGTAGACTGTTTTTCTTCATAGGAGTTTGAATTCACATGGAGAAAATGACCCACTTTTTGTGCTGAAATTTATAGCCTTAAATGTGAACAGAACAGTTGCTTGCCTGAAATCTATAAAACCAAGACAGCTCTTGCCTGGAACAATCCTAGATAGAAAGAGACCAATTACAGACCAACATTTTACATAGATTACATTTTTCCTGATGATGACAATCACTAAAACCAAACTCACCAAGAAAAATCTTCCAGCTTGCCCAGGGAATCCCAACCATTTGAACAATTAATTATATGGAAGCTGGGTCAGATAAAAGCAGAGAAGCACAAATAAACATATAGACAGCTGGTGGTGAGTAGCATTATATATGATAACAAAGTTTTAAATAATTTCCTTAGTAAAATGACATTTTTATAACTGATAGAAATATATACAGCAATATTACTTTAAAATCATTCATTAAAGAAGAAAAAATTGTTTAAAGTTATATTTATAATTTAGGAAAAAAAAAAGTACAAAGAAAGTTATAATTAATAGTCAAGAAAAAGATTTCCCAAAAATCTTTTAGACTAGGAAAAAGAAAGATATTTTAAATCAATTAACTGTCAAAAATTTGGTAGTTCTTATTTTTTTTAGAAAAGACTATATTCAGCAAAGAGATTAAATTGTGAAAATAATATTTAATAATTTTATTGTGATAAGTTCAAATGTTATATAGATAAATTAATATATCACACATTGTGCAAATTATATATATAGGTGTTTCAGTAAACCTACTATGTAAAATGTACATCATTTAACTGAAACTTTAATCATTTATTGAATTGTTATATAACTTAAGATTTTGATAATTATTTTGTAACAAGTCAAATATGTTCAGAAATCACATGCACACACATGTATTTGTGCATATATAGATCAATGCTTGTCTAGTACAACTTATATGTAAAAATTAAATATTTTTTATTTATTTATTAAATGTCTATTCATTTTTTATATTAATTGTATGTTAAAAATCGCACATCTGAGTGCACATATATGTAAATCAATGTAACAATTTGAATTTTGAGTAGCAGTTATGTAAATCGTAACATGATCATTTGAAATTTTGTATATTAATCAAAATGCATCTAATCTTATTTTTATAGATCTTAATTTCAATCGTTTTTTTATTGTTGTTAATAGTCAATTGTTAAAAATTGTATTGCATCATCTTTTGGTCACATACAGTAATAGAGCTTGTGTTCTCTGAGCTAGATTCATGCATGGGATGAATATATAAATGGGGATGTATCTAATGATTTTGGGCATCCAGTGATGATCAATCATCATTCTGGTTGGCACAAAAGAGAATATCCTTTAAAGCCCATGCACTACCTTTAATTTTGAGTTTAGTCTTATTAGAAGTTACATTTATAATTGGCCAGAACAAATGGCCAGAGCATTGATGATGATCAGCATGTTTTAACATCCCAGCATTGTTGTTTTGATTTTCTGATTGTGTATTTTAATGGATGGGCACTAAGCTGGTGCATCCAAGTTATGTTTAAATAATTGCCCAAGGTGACAAAGGCTCAATAGTTAGCCTGGTCTACAGAAGATCCATTTCTGATCCAGTCACAAGGGAGACTGATGATTTATATTTTTTAATTGTTCAAATCCAGCTACAATATGGACTGTTGATTTTATTATATTTTGATTGAATGATATTCATGATGATGAATGGTTTATTTTGAATAATACTTATACTTACTTTTTAATAAAACTGGCTGATCTCTCAATGATCTCATAGACTCATAGAGATCTCTTGATCTCATGCTCTCCTTAAATATTTACTTATATATACTTTTGTAAATATTAATTTTGTATTTACTGGGGTTGATGATGATTTGCCACCACACCAAGTTCACCTCACCCCCCATCCTATTACAGTATATACATAAGAACCATCTATTATTATTTATCACACAGAAAGGTGCAATAAAAATGAAAATTATAATAGCTTCTTAAATAATAATTTAGAATTATTGCCACAATTTCCTAAGATTAGATCATTTAACTTAAAAATAATATAAGTATTCTTTTCCTACTGTGTTGAATATTTATTTGCTTCATTTTCAATTAAAACTATACTCCTTTTTGAACTACAAGTACAAACTCTTTAGATTTATTATTTATAATTAGGCTTCTATTAGTGCCCCTAAATTTAATATCTTTCCTTATATCCTCATTATATATGCATGTGTGTAATTATGTATTTGAAATATAACTATGCTCAAATTGGATCATATCAATATTTGAAATATATTAGTGCTTTAGTTGGGTAATGCTTGTCATTATCCAAGTAATGGAGAATGTGTAATTCCAATATTAACAAAATACAAATATACAGAGCATATTTGAAATATATATTTATGTTTTTTACATATGAAGTATTCATTTTAATATATGTATGTATATATTATTTATTTTACATAGATAGAAATATCAAAAGAGAAAGAAGTTTAGAAATGAAAAGTAAGATTTAGGCCAGTTACATATTATTTATGCTGTTTATTGCATGATATTTTCCAAATCATAAACAAATATTTATATGCATACAAATAGATGAAAATAAATTACATTTCCAAGAACTATGATAAGTCAATTATATTATATAGCATGATGTTTTTTTTTATAAATAATAATATTTAAACAGCATTAAACTGTTGCACATGCGCTTTGGATTTTAAATATAAAATGAATGAATACTAACACTTCAACCACATGATAAAGTCTTTGGAAATCCAAAGCGCATGTGCAACAGTTTAAGAACTATGATAGTAAAAGCACTTCACATCAATGTATTTTGACATAAAATGTTGCTTATTCATAGCTCTGTTTATTTTATACAAATGTTACACTATAAATGTTTAATATTCACACACATACATGCCAATATATATATATATATATATATATATATATATATATATATGACAAAATGATATTGTTTCCATAGAAATTCTATATAACAGATTTAAATATTATATATAAAAACCAGAACATCATTTTAAAATTTAAGATATTCTATACAAAAGCAATAGAAACTCACGAAGGCAAATGACATAATTTTATAAATAAACAAAAGAGAAACCATTTGCAGATCACAATATTGGTGGCAAAAATTGTGTGATTGTCTTTTCAGGATTTCTAAGGATGGCTTTGGTTATTTTTATTACATTATGATATTTTCCAATATATGCGATTGAAAGATGTTCTATTTTTAATGATTGATATGCAGCATCTTTACATGATGGTACTGAAACAAAAACATGCTATAATACAGCCTTCATCATTTTGCTTCACCCAAATAATAGTTATAATATAAAAGTTTATTCAATTCATCTTGAAAATGATCTATTTTGACAAATTGGCAACAGTAGTAGCTATTAAATTGATAAATGTATGCCATTCTCTTCATCTAAATAAAAGACCAAATGGATTGTTTTAAATCAAAATTGTTAATTTTAATTCATATCAAAAATTATTTGTTTTCAAAGCAAATTGTTTATTTTAAAAATTACAATGAATAGTGAACATTGTTTACTGAAACAATTTAAAAATATATAGAATATGCTATTTTCTTTTGTCCAAATACTCCTTGAAATTTTAAATAGAAGTTGTAATTTTAACTCATATCAAAAATGATTTATTTTTGTATTTTAAAATTTTTAATTAATAATGAAACAATGTTTATTTGCTTTTTTATTTATTAATAAACATCTTCTGTACGACTTAAATGACTTTACCTGGTATGTAATACACTGTTTTAATTCAATTATATTCATTTTAATTCTCTATGGAACAAATGATCATAAATCAAACGTATGCATATAAATGACAATCGCTGCTGGTATTGTTGCTTTGCCATTATTTCTTAGGTAGGAAGGCAAATATACAGAGATAGTTACAATAATGTTGATAATGACTGTAAACAAATATCATTTTAAATCTATGTATGATTTTACGATGTGGCTGTAATTTAACACTATATATTTGTCTTATGCGTGTTTTTATAAAGATGTTAAAATGAGTAGAAGGGAATTTTACTGTATAAAATTTCATTGTTAGCAAGGGAAAAAAAACTTGTTTACATTTGCTAGAGATTTGAATTTCAGCATTATTTATAATTTATTAAATTGTAATCTCTTTAAAAATTGACATTACACATGTAAGTAGCCATTTTATATTTGCTTTATTATTTAACAAATTATGATTTCCTCTAAGTTAGTCTTTTTTTCATATGTCAAAGCGTTGACCAGGAAGCGAACCCTGGCCAGCTGGTTGGAAGGCAGCTATGCTAGCCACTAGCCACCAACGCTTGACTGTGTCTTTCCAAGAGCAAAGTAACAAAATGCAAAACAAAATATATTCAATCTTATCTTCCCACAATTCCAAATCACATTCTAGTTACCTTTAATTTCAAAAAATAAAAAAGTAGTTTCAGAAAATAGAAGAGAAAATTAAACAATCTCTTTTTAAATGAATTTATTGATTTTGAAGCTAATAACTTATGTACAAGTTCTCTTAACTTTAGAAGTAATTCGAATGTGAACTGAAATTATGGATATATTAGATAGTGTATATATTTGTTTTCTATTATGTTTGCCTTAGCAGGTAAATTATGATTTTGGCTAGGGATTTAATTTTAATTGGTGTACTAGTTTATTATAAACAAATTTAGATTGGGTTCTAGAATAATAATTCAAGCAGATGGTTGTGATATGAATACTGTGAAAGTTAGGATTTTTTTTGCTTTATAGCAAAATATGTAATTCTAAAAATATATTAAATTTAGCTCTATAGAAAGTAAAAAATATACGTATTGTATGTTAAAGATAACAATAGGAAATAATTTTAAAGTTTATAGAGAATCAATTATTTTATTAAACAATAATAATAATAATAACATGAAAGCTGTTATATCCACACTTATGACTGTGCCAAGGTTATAACTGCAAGTCATACTGTGCAGTCAGCAAATAATGTTATACAATTCCCACACTGTTCTTTTCCAATGAGTGCCCTCCAATGAATCGGTCTGCAATGAAGCTCTCCAACAAATTGGTCTGCCATGAATGCTGTCCAATAAAATGGTCTGCAACAAAGCTCTCCAATGAATTGGTCTGCAATGAAGCTCTGCAATGAATGCTTCTACTCTGCAACTAATGCTCTGCTCCGCAACGAATGCTTCTACTCTGCAACTAATGCTCTGCTCTGCAACTAATGCTCTGCAATGAATGCTTCTACTCTGCAACTAATGCTCTCCATATCTCTGTGGCAGTCTCCTTCAGCTATACCCATGAACTACATTTCCACTGGGTGCTGGTCATTAACTGCAAGCATTAACACGAGATATCTCTATTGGTGTTAAACCGATGTCTACTCTAATACTGCTACTCAACTGCATGACTGCTCTCTACTGCCCTCTATGTTACACTGCTTTTTATTGCTTTCTGATAACTGTAGCAATTAATACACCGTCCAATAAGGTATCGTCTCTTATCCAGAAATATTTGCAATCAGCAAATATCTGTTGGAATAGTCGATCACCATTACGTCAATGCCTTAATTAAATTCCACAGCTATCAGCATGCGATCTAAAACAACCTCTTGAATACATTCTAGTTTTTTCTGGAGTGCACAAACATGTCCGCCATTTTTTACAAAACACTACAAAAGCTAAAACCTTCGATAGTTGCATCTTAAAAATGCTTATGTGACAGCCAATCAGATGTAATAATGACTGCATGTGGAGCTCTCAATTCAAAGACAAGGCTGTGTCTTTGATTTGAGAGTTCCACATGCAGCCATTATTACATCTGATTGGCTGTCACATAAGCATTTTTAAGATTCAACTGTTGAAGGTTTTAGCTTTCATACTATTAATATATCATCTACTTGACTTAATAAATTTCATATGTAAACAATTATGTAAAAAATTATCAATCATTTTGGAAGGTGAATGTTTCTAGGTCAACATGTTATATCAGCTACCATTGTTTTTATTTAGTATTTTTGATATTATACAAATGTATTATAAAGGAAAAATAATCTTCATACTATTTATTCAGAAATAACGTAGTAAAAGTAATAATAATTTGAGGCAAAGGGTTCATAAGTGTTATATATGATTCTATATATTGAGTTTGGTAAAAATATAGTATCCCAATGTGATAAGAATTTACAGATAACTCACTACTCACAGACGTATTACAGGCAATAAACAAATATTAATGCTTTACATTTAAAAGTTTAATGCCTATTTATTTCTACACGTCATTCGACAGAACACATAACATTCAATATTATTTGAATTGAAAATATTAATTAAGCTATTACAGATTTATAATTACGTTAAATCATAATTGATCTAAATAACATTGAAGTAATTGTAATGTTGACTCAGTTACAAAAATGATATTAAACATTATGTAATTAACAATGAAAAACCCTCAATTAACTCGTATTAAACTAAGACATAAAATATATTATAGCCAAATTTTACATGTGAACTATAATGATATAATGGTCAAATAATTATACAATTATTTATTTGAAATATGTTTTAGTTAAACTTTGCATTTTAGTTAATACTTTTTTATGGCAAATAACTAAAAAGGATTTATGTCCTTACACAAACACGCATTTCTAATATCCATTTTATCTATGCATAATTAATAGTAATATTTTTATGGTAATTTGGCTTAATTTTACCTTCATTGCCTGGGTAAATAAAATTATTTATAGGCTATATATTATAAGTGTGACTCAGATATAAAGTGGAATGGACTGGTCAATTTCTCATGGATGAACCAAAATAATACATTTATTATATATGTTGTCTATAAAAATCTTTATTTTAATGTCTATACTTATTGAAATATACAGCATTATATAAATTTATGTAACATAATATTACTTATATATATGTAGAATTTACAATAAGTCATTTTTATAATTAAACATATGTAAACAAGACATTTATTTTTTATAAAGCGCGATGTTTTTTTTTTTTTTATAATCTATAATATTAATAAGCCAATAAATGTCTTGTTTACATATATTTAATTATAAGAATGACGTATCGTAAATTCTAGAAATTTCATTGGCGTCATTCATTTACGTAGTAAAAAAGTAATTTATATATATGTATATAATTTTAGTTAATCTTGAACTGATTATCACGGTAGTAATCTTTTTTATTATTGGATTCTGTATATTTATTTATACACAATGGAAAAAGAAAAATCTTTTGGTAAGCTTTGTTATTTAAAATGTATAAAATTATATTTATCCAACATGATGTCTATTTATTTGCTTATCTAGGTATCTCTCTTTGTGTTTATATATCTATGTACTCATCCATCCATAGTTTCATTTTCTATATATTTATCTATCTATTCATTAATGTACTTATGTATAAATTTATGCATCATTTATGTACATATCTATCTGTATATTTTGATATGGATCTGATTCAGTGGCTATCTATCTATCTATCTATCTATCTATCTATCTATCTATCTATCTATCTATCTATCTATCTATCTATCTATCTATCTATCTATCTATCTATCTATCTATCTACTTATCTACCTACCTACCTACCCACCCACCCAATTATCTATCTATCTATCTATCTATCTATCTATCTATCTATCTATCTATCTATCTATCTATCTATCTATCTATCTATCTATCTATCTATCTATCTATCTATCTATCTATCTATCTATCTATCTATCTATCTATCTATCTATCTATCTATCTATCTATCTATCTATCTATCTATCTATCTATCTATCTATCTATCTATCTATCTATCTATCTATCTATCTATCTATCTATCTATCTATCCATTCACCCACCCACCCACCCACTCACCTATATATATATATATATTGTAATGTAACAGGTCCTCGTCTTGCATAACAGTAAGCCATTACAGAGAGTGAGAAAGCATATCTAAGATCTCTGATTTTGTAGACTCATATCCATGCCAATCTCACTCCTGGGGGATGACATATTAGCACATGAACATACATCAAAAATGTACATGTATACTCATCTTTTTTCTCCATCCTTAACTTCTATTTATCCCAGAATTCGAGCTTAGGGAGAATACACATAACATTTTACTTTAGGGAATATTTATATTACTATCCTGATTGTGTGAGCATGTGATAAATTGATAAATGAATAAAAAAAAGTACAAATGATAGTCTTTAATTTGAAAGCATTAGTTTAAGAAATTTATTATTACAATTTATGTAATGAGAGATTATAATAGAAGCAATTATTTTGCATAGAGATCTATAGCTATTTTTCGATTAGTATGGTTAATACTTATTAATCCAATCTCTCTTTTTCCCTCAAAGAATAATCATCCAATACCAATACTAACAAAAAAATAAAACTTGTTATTATTTATATGTACCCTTACTTACTAATTTAGATTTTTATTAAAATTGTAATCTATTGTCTTCAACATGTTTATTGATTAATTCATACTAACAATATGATGAGGATATAGGATTCCTCCTATTATGATTTGTTTTTACAATGATAGGAAAGCCCATCCACACTAGAAATTATTAATCATATATACTGGAAAAAACAATAAATGACAAAATGATTAAAATCAACAAACAAATAATAAATAACAGTAAAACTATTCAAGTGTTGATATTTAATGTGTAAGAATATAAAATTTTACTTTAACCCTGATAATGAATAATTTCATCCATAAGCATGCTCACACCTAATGCTATATATTACTTCAATTTAAAAATAAGTCTAATAATGTTTTTCTCTTTTCTAACATATCAAGAATTTATACCACCCCTTAACCTATGGTAAAGAAATAAACAAAAAATATAGATACATAAAATAAGAACATGACATCAACCTAAAATGTAAATCGGAAGGGATAATTCCTAAAGGTTTGCAATTAAAACCTCCAATTCACTCTCAGAATTAATGTGTTTTTTATTATATTCTCCTTTCTTGTTTTATTACAAAACTGTAGTCTGCTGGACAAAAAGTGTGTTTACTATCCTTTAAGATTAGAAGTTATAAGTAGAAGTTCTGAAGAAGATTGTTGGGGCAATTGAAACTATCAATAATGGATTGTAAAAAGTATTATAAAAGTAACAAAGCTGTAAAATAATGCTTCTATATTTTAATAATAAATGGGATAAATATTTGCAGGGAATGTATACTCATAAATAATTATGGGCAATAGGAAAAGAAAATAAATTTTGACTAGAATAATATAATTACAAATATGGAAAAATGAGTATGAATAAGAAAATGTTATGTCACATCTTACCTTTCAAACCATTACAAATGATGATTCAACTATGGGCCCCATGATGACACAGTTCTAGTGATCATTATATAAATTGCCACATAACTTGAAGCTCAAATATAATGAAACCTGAGAAATAAACTCTGTACATTGATGCTGAATTAATTTAAAAAGTGTATTATTGTGTAATATGTGACAAGAAAATTGATAATGATTAAGTTACAATTTGATTATAAACTATAAAAATTATCAATGTGAATATATATTTAAATTGAGTTCATATATAAACAAAAAATTAAATGTGTGCTTTAGATCCAATATGTAAAACTTTAATAAGTGTTAGTATTAAATGCGCACATTATATAATTCGAATATGATATATTGAACAATTATATTGAACAATTAACACTTATTAAAATTTTTCATATATAAAGTAAAGTATGAAAGCAAATTATGATATTTTGGGTTTGGATAGAGCTTTTGGCTATTGGAGTTTGTTTAATTGTACATTCTGTATTGATGATGGATGGAGGAATTTGTCATTGGGTTGAGAGTGCAGTGTTTTGGGTCACTCTATGTAATGTTCTATCTCATCACTATATAAATACATTTTCAGATTTGACATTTTCATTTGTGAGTTAACATAGTCCTGTGCCATGGTGCCATAATCTTCAGTCTCTGAGCAAGACATAATTTTAAAGATTAGTATTTATCATCCCTTAAGTATCAAATGAGCAGGACTTTACACAGATTTTGCATTATTATTTTTGTTACAAGTTATAGATAGCTAAATTGAGATAGACCATCTGGTGTTCATGTTGAGTTGCATACTTATAATCTAATGGCTGGATTCTGCATCTATATCAGGATTTTGGTCATATCTCTGGAAAAAGTATTTCTTTATAAATTTTGATTTTATGCATGCACATGCCCTTTAAAGTAAAAACAAACATTAATAAAAATGATGGTGTACAAGAAATCAGTCTCCTGTGCATGAGAAGAATAGCATTGAAAAATAAAACAAGGGAAATAAATTAAAAGTATATAAGTTAAGTTAGGTATTGAGATAGTCATGGCAAAAGAAAGAGGGATTAAGTGTAATAATAGTTGTAGTTGAAGTATGAGGAAATAGTGAAAGAATGCATGGAAGAGGAGGTGATAAGAAGCTTATGTTATGAGATGTTCTTTTAAAAAGTTCATATTTGTATTTTTTATCTGTAAACATAATTTAATACAGTTTTCTATAAGATTAAAAGCAATCAAATAGACACTATCCCTGAAGTAGCCTGCAAAAAGTCTAGTTTCATCCAAATTCATGACTTTTTTTTTCTGCGTTAGCCTAATTGGAAATTAGTAGATTGAAAAAAATGGAATAAATATGTTAGTCTGACCTAAAAAGTAAAATATTGAAAAGATGCATAAATTCAGTCTATGGAAATCTGAAAATATTACATTGTAAAATAAATAATTTTACCTATGTACATTCCTCTGAAAATATGGATGGATGGATGGAAAAGTTTACAAGAAGAAATGGCCAAGAGCTCTGCCTTCAAAAATTACAACTATCAAAGAGGAACTCAAAATAAGTAAATCCATTACAAAAAGTGCTTTAATGTATATATTGCATCAACATTTACAGATTTTTCAAAAAAGTGCAATAACTAATACTAATAAATAATTATTATTTTTTTTTATTGAAATATGTTTTTTTTAATTTTATTTTCCATCCAAAATTTAGTTGCATAAAACATTTTCATTTTTATAAGAAAATGTTAAGAGGTTTTTAGCTAATTTAAATTCTTTTGTCTTTGAAATGTTGCTTTTTAATTTCAGTCATTAAAGGGGGAAATATTCTATTGAAATTTAAGTAAGAATTATCACGATAAATTACAATTCCTTGCTCTGTGAAATGATATTTTTATGATAAAATGTATGAAAGTTTGAATTATCATATTATTATGTCATTTTTCAATTTTCTTAGTTATTTAGGTCCTAACCTAGTTTGCAGACTGTACTGCCATATTTAATCACTTACTACGTATTAATCTGTGTTATGAGTTCTTAGTTTTAGAAAAGTCACTAAATGGGGGAAGGGGATAGTCATTTTGAAACTACAATCTGTGATTTAAATCTATATAACAGTGAAAAACAATTTCTTGAACAAAAAAAAATGCAACAAGGTAATTTTTCCATCTTCTCTTTTAAACTTACTATAATTCTATTTAATTACTTACTACGTATTAATCTGTGTTATGAATTCTTATTAGGTCTGTTACTTAAATAATCTTAAAATATTGATACCATTTATTATGTTTTCATTAGTGGGGAGGGGTCGGTAATGATTGGTTTTTGATTATTTAAATATTACTGCTCCATTTACATATGCTGTAGTTTGAAAGCCAGAGAACAATTAATTGCTTTTCAATATGAACTTAGGTGCATATTTATGTTGAAGGCAAATGATTTGATTTTTTCATATTTTCCCGCTTTTTTTGGCCGCCATGTTTTGTGAATTGTCAGATTGTAGTGGGAGGTATATCTCTTGATAGAATTTTCATGGTTTTTTGGTTTTATTATTTGAATTTTTTAGCATTTTCTTGCATTTTTTTTTAATTTGTTGTTTTCGATTTATTTGCTGTACATATATTGTCTGAGGCATTTTTATTTGTCGATTTAAGGGAAGACATTTTGATTTGGGGGGGGGGGGGGTATAGCTCGTAATGGAATTTTCATGATTTTTTGTTTTTATTATTTGAATTTTTTAGCATTTTCTTGCATTTTTTTTTAATTTGTAATTTTCGATTTATTTGCTGTTCATATGTTGTCTTAGGCATTTTTATTTGTCGATTTTGAAGCGTTTTTTTGATTTGGGGGGGGGGTATAGCTCGTAATGGAATTTTCATGATTTTTTGGTTTTATTATTTGAATTTTTTAGCATTTTCTTGCATTTTTTTTTAATTTGTAGTTTTCGATTTATTTGCTGTACATATATTGCCTTAGGCATTTTTATTTGTTGATTTTGAGGCGTTTTCGTAAAAAAATTTATCACTTGCCATTTTCAGGTTGGTTGTTGATGATGTCGCCGTGCCCTCTGGTGGTGGCAGTACAGTCCGCAAACTATGACCATTATTTATTACTTAATTTATTAAATAATAGTTCAAAATAGTAGTGTTGATGTCTTTATTTATTCAGCTAACTATTCTTTGATTATGCAGTGTGTGTGACTGAATTTTATTCTAGCATAGAGTAAAGATGAGTAAATTATCCAAGTAAAATTATTCAAATTAATATAGAGTAAGCATATACATTTATATTTCTCTTGTTCACAGTCCCTAGGATCCTTATAATCTTGAGCTAAGTTGACCAATAGTGAGCTATTTTTATATGTGGGTGTTAATGTTTGTACATCCAGATAATTTTTTGGATTTAGCAATGGTATTATTTTAAACGTCCATTCTCTGCAATTTATTTCTTTTTGTTAGAGAAAAATTTGTTTATATTTGACTTGTATGCTAATGGTATCTTATGGCCAGATCAGCATTATCAGCATACTAGAATTTTATTTTATGAGTGACATGTGAATACTTAAGTACATGCATCTAAATAATTGTTGTATATCATATCCAGGATGTGACTGTATGTATTGAATCTCTTTTGGATCCAGTCATAGGAAATGAGTGTTGATTGTTAATTTGATTATTCTTGCATAATGATGGTGATGTAGTTATAACTAATTATTAGCTTAATTATATTCTTAGTTTATGCTGACTCTCATGCTACTTATATTTGTATTTTTTCATATATGCTCATTTATTATGATTGCAAATATTCTATAGGGATTGTGATGTGTCTCATTTTCACTCCTATATTTACTCTTTTGTTTTCTACCATTATAACATGTATATCCAAAACAAGTTTAATATCTATATATTATGATGCATTTAGTTTTTTAATAATGATACACCTTTATCCTTTGACCAGTAGTAATACAAATGACAGCATAGTGTTCATCTTAGTATAAACTTCATAATCATTTAATAACATGGAAATATTCAATAAAGATTTATTGAGTAATAACATCTGACATATCTTGATTACAAATGTTATACTATGTAACAAATATTTCATGAAAACAATATGCTGCTGAATAGCATAATATAAGCAGAGATCATGTGAATGTTGTAATCTTTATTGTTTAATTTTGTGTGAAAATTCTATACAAATCTAATAAAATGGTTTGTTGATTAGAAGTTTAAATAAATTTTGTGCATCAGGAATTACAAAAGTGTCATGGATTAGTTGACTGCATTAATTCTCACAGGGTTAGAAATTTATTAGTTTTTATAAACACAGTTATTGAAGTATAATTTATTTGGAAATGGGAGTAATTTTTTATTTCCCATTTTTATTTGTTTTTAAAGTAAAACTTTTTAAAATCTTGTTTTGATTTTAATTTTCATTATTTATTAAATAATTATTAACTTTAATTAAATGTACTCTTTAATTTATGGCATTAAAACAGGAAAAGCTCTTCATACAGTAGTGCCACTCAGTGCAAGCCAGAGTAATCAATGGATGCCAGAAGGCTTGTGTATAAAATCCCTACCTAGTGCTACTCATTCAATACCCCAGACTAGTTTCTGGCTTGTGGGGATATTGGATGAGTAGGCACTAGATAGGGATTTTATGCCCAAGCCTTCTGGTATCCTTTGATTACTCTGGCTTGCAATGAGTGGCACTATTATATGGAGAGTTTGTCTATTTTAATAACAGTTATGAGAAAGCATAAGAAATGGTGATCATGTGATGCTTAGTGCTTTAATACCAATCCTGCCTAATAGAATAGTGGTGGCTACCAAAAACACCAAAATGTATGGGTACTGAACTGAGTTGAGCCCTATATGACTATATAAGCTAATGAGCTTGGATTAAAAATATTGACAATTTTATTCTCATAGTTTTGTAGTTAAGTAGAGATAAAATATGGTTGCTGGATGGTTGCATTGGATCCTAAGATCTTGGTGCAGTGCTCTCAGATACAAGACTGCTTCCTGATGAAGGCCACAAGCCAAAAACTAGTCTGGCAATATTGGATGAGTAGACACTAGATAGGGATTTTAGGCACAATCCTTATGGCATTCATTTATTACTCTGGTTGGCACAGGGTGGCACTACCGTATGGAGAATTTTGACTTGTTTAATAACAATTATGTGCTAGTATAAAAGATAGTGATCATGTGATGTTTAGTGGTTTAACACCAATCCTGCCACATAGAATAGTGGTGGCAAAGGTTGTTAAAGAACCAAAAACACCAAAATGTATGGGTACTGAACTGAGTTTAGACCCATATGACTATATAAGTTATTGAGCTTAGAATGAAAATATTGTGTTTTAAATTTCATTCTCATAGTTTTGTAGTTAAGTAGAGATAAAAGGTGGCTGCTGGAGGGTTGCATTAGATCCTAAGATCTAGGTGCAGTGCTCTCAGATCCAGAGCTCCTCACTGATAAAGGCCACAAGCCAGAAACTAGTCTGGGGATATTGGATGAGTAGGCCCTAGACAGGGATTTTACGTGCATGCCTTCTGGCATCCATTGATTACTATGGCTTGCACTGACTCACCCTGCTGTATGGAAAGTTTTGCCTATTTTAATAACAATTATGAGCAAGCATAAGAAATGGCAATCATGTGGTGAATTTATGGCATTATAAAATAATTAGTTTACAATTTTCTGGCATTATTAAATTATATCTCACTTTTATAAAATAAAGTTAAATTTGAAAAAGACAATCTAAATTTTTAATTAAAAGTTGCATTCCTGAAAAAATAAATATGTGGTGAGGATGCAATAGTGGTATTCAGTATTAAGCTTCCCGATGAAACAGTAGCAACTTTCTTCATACTATAGTGTCCTCAATGCAATTCATAATAACCAATGGATGATAGAAGATTTGTGCATCAAAATCCTTATCTAGTACCCATTCATACAATATTCCCAGCCTAGTTTTTAGCTTGTAGTTTTCATCAGTGAGGACCCTTATGTCTGATAAAGGTGCATCTAAATCACTGGATCTAATGTGACCCTCCAGCAGCCTTTTTTATCATTTATGAAGCTATGAGTCCAAATTAAATACTCAATAATAATTTCAATCCAAGATAATTAGCTAATATATTCATATACATCTTAACCCAGTTGACTATGTATAAATTTTGGTGTTTTTTATTTTTTAATAACATTAATCACCATCATAGTTTGGCCATGATTGGTATTAATGCATTAAAGGATAGCATAATCATCATTACTTCTCCATACACATTCTGTTAAAACAGTAACAAATTTCTTCTTCCAATAGTGCTATCCAGTGCAAGCCATACTAATTAACATATTCTAGAAAGTTCATGTATCTTATCCAAAATTTCCAGATTAATTTTTAGTTGTGGGATTCAACAATGAGAAATCCTAGATCTGAGAGCTCTGCACCTAAATCCTTGGATGAAAACTAAAACAGAATTATTTAGCTGTAAAGTGAAAACTGCCTAACCTAGGAAAGAGTTCTAATAATAAAGGCTTATTGATAGTTTATAAATGGAGTATTTAAAATGCATGGAGAACTTCTTTATTGATAAAGATGATAGTTTACCCATTTCCTTGGATTCACCAGTATTTTTACTCTGTTATTAATGAAGTATATGTTTTTATTAATTATTTTTGATTTTTAATTTTACAAGATTGCCAGCACAAAAAGTTATGGAATTTATTTTGATCAATATTTTAGACAAAATATCAATAATTATGCAACATAGAAAAGGTTAAAAAGTGGCCAAATGAAGAAAAATGAGACAAAATGATAAAAAAGAGAGAAAAAATAAAATATAATTATGAAAGAATGAACAGTCATAAAAGAAATAAGTAAGAGGGAAAAGAAGGAATATAATTAGTAATTAAAATAATAAAGATAAGACATGAAAAAGAAACATGTGAAAGATTCAAATTAAATCTAGCATTTTTTATAATTAATTAAATTATAAATGAAATTAAATTTAAAAAAAAAAAAGAAGTTATACTTGTTAATAATTAACAAAATTTCTATTTGGTATCACTTCTTTTATTATAATACAATATACAATATCTGAAAGATTATCCAGTGATCACATGTTGCATAGTTAAGAAATTATGAAATAACTTACTGCAGAAGCTATTGATAATATTTTATTAAATACATTTGAAAATTATAATAAAATTATAAAAATCTTTAATTAATTTATAAATAAAGTATATATATTTTGATTAATTAATTTGCAAACATTTTTTATTTATCAAAAGTTCCATTTAACAACAAAAGTAACAAATAATAAATATAAATATGACTTTTCATTAAAATATTTATTCATATTTCGGTACTTACGGATAATTTTCCTGATGACGTATTACCCTGAAGGCATACCGGTCTAATGTTGCGATTTTTAAGATAACGTCTCCAAGTGATCTGCAGACACATCTACTCGATAAGATGTGTCTGCATATCACGTGAACACGTCACGTTAAAAAGCGCAACATTAAATCGGTATGCTTTCAGGGTAATACGTCATCGGTTGACCATGTGATAAAAAACAAAAGGAATGGCATGTGATACACACCGACTGAACACCAGCATGTTTCTTGGTCCTGAAAAAAAATACAAAAAAAAAAAAAAATTAGTGAAAATTTAATACTGTGAATACAAAATATAGTAACACAAAATTATTTAAAATGTACATGCATGAAAACTATTCAAAAATCTTAAAAATGTGGCCAATTATAACAGCGCGTAGTGCTGTAGTTGTTGAGGGGGGGCCCTTGGTGTTTTTGACAAGCGAAGCTTGTAGTACAAGATATAAAATACAAAATATAGCCAAAGAATTTACGAAAAATAATTTGATATTTGTAGAAAAAAACCCAACAAATTAGTGAAAATTTACATGCATGAAATACAAAATAAGGTCAATACAAAATATAAAAACAAAAAATTATTGAAAATGTGCCATTAATGGTGATCACATAAAAATGTGCCATTAATCGCGATCACATGCCCTACTTTTACATACATTGGCTAATTTTAAAAGCGTACTGTATAGCCAATGAATTTACGAAAAATAATTTGATATTTGTAGAAATATTAACCCAAAAATTATTTACAAATTAAATGTAATTAAGTGGAAGTTTGATAATTGAAGAAATAAAAAAAAAAATTTTTTTTGTAAATTTTAAAAAAAAAAAGTTAACGCGAATCTACCATTAATCGCCACCTTGTATAAAATGTGGTGTAAGAGGCCGTAGTTTCTACAAGCATTTGGTAATTTTAAAAATGGACTGTATATTGGTAATTTTATTAAAAAAATTATTGAAAATTATTTACAAATTAATTGAAGAAATATTAACAAAAATTGTTTGTACATTTAAAATAAAGATTTAATGCAAATATGGCATTAATGGTGACGTTACTTTTACATGCATTTGGATTACTTATTGTCTATATTCAATAATATAATTAATTCTAAAATTATAATTATTATAAAAAAAATTAAAATTACTTACAAATAGCATTCACTGTGGAGGACTGAATTGGGATATATGTTCTAAAATTGCAGCTTTGTACGACTGCCTCCACATAAACTCGCTCAAATATGAGTCCAGGTGCTGACGTGCTGAAAAAAATCACTGTGATCAAGTGGATAGCAAAATCACAATAGACAGAAAAATCAAAAAATTTCCCAAATCTCTCTCCGAATTTTAAATCTCGCGGTTAAAAAAAAAAAAATTGACTCTCTGATGGATTAATCACGCCAGTCACTTCGTTGCCATGACAACATTGTCATACAAAGATCGTCGATGCCTACCGGAAGGGAAACCGATGGGTCAAATACGTCATCAGGCAAATTATCCGTAAGTACCATTTTCAAAGTACAAATATACATTTAAATTAGCTTTTTAATAGTGTTATTTTGGGGTACACTAATATTTTTTGTTTGTTCGTTTCATTGCTTCTTTTTCTTTCAGTTACATTTTAAAAATAAGAATAAACAACTTATTCATGATCAATTGTTTCTATTTAATATCATTAAAATCACAAATCCAAATAATAAAAATATTTTGCAAATAAATAATCAATTTTTTAATTTAAAAATTACAATAATGTTATTAACAACAAAAAAGAATTTCAAATCTGAGTTTAAACTTTTAGAATGTGTTAATGAAAAAAATTACTATTCATCAAATTCATTTATTTTAGATAAATTTTATTAAAATATAAATTTAAATAACAAGAATAGTTTTAAAATACTTAAAAACCATTTTTCTAATTAATAAAAAACATACTGGCTATTGTATGTCTGGCATCTTATGATTTTTCAACAGGAAACATTTTTTTAAATTGCATATTAAAAAAATACTATATATAACTAAAAGAGGGTTTTATAATTAACATAAGAAATAGACCCCATCTATGATAACAAGGAATATCTTAAAGATATTCTAAACAGTGCAATGTTAATTGTTTCCATTGGAAAGATATGGCAGACAATGGATTACATTGGAGAGCTACAATTAAACATGGTTTCAAAGTATTTCAGAAATAAAAAGTTTCCTGCTGAAGAAATTAAAAGTTAGCACTGTAAAGTATCAAGTAAGCAGAGAAATGGACCAGCATGTTGTATATGTAAATGTATTTATGATTCACAAATTGATTTGTATAGTCATTGCAAAACTCATTTTTAGTGTAGTTTATCTTAGTCCCTTTCCTTTATTTTTTTGAAATGGAATGGTCATACTTATTTTTGAGTAGTTTATTATTATTATTATTATTATTATTATTATTATTATTATTATTATTATTATTATTATTATTATTATTATTATCATCATCATCATTATTATTATTATTATTATTATTGTTATTAACAACTAAATAGATAATAATTAATCATAATAAAATAGTTTATTTTCAGTCAATGTCTAATAAAAATAGTCCATGTTGCATTCATCCAAAAATGTAATTTTTCTTAAGAAAAGTTTGATGTCTCTTTAAATAATTGCTCTCTTGTCTTGAAACATTGAACATTCATGACGTGCAGGCAGGCACATTATAACTACAACTATAATTGTAATAGAATCCCTAAAAGCTTAAAATTTAACCAGAAGCTTTTACTATCAAGTAGTGAAAATGTATGCTGGCTATTAAAATTATACATTGCATCAGTTGACAAAAATTTAGTTAGCACTAAACAATCCTAATTAACTTTTTAAAGACAAATAATGTATTCAAATTATGCTTTAATTTGCCAAATTTACTTTTTAATATAGTTGACCTTAGTTTAAATAATTGTATGTAAAAATGTTTATATTAAAATTAATCTTACACATAAAAAAACAGAACAAATAAATTGCAAAAGTTTTAAATTTACTTAAATATGATTTACTTTAGCTAGAATGCATAAGTATTTTTTTTTTAATTTTCCATGACATAAGTTTAAATCCGTTTGAAAATATAATATAATTATAAAATCAAAGATACATTATTTTATATTTATTATATATATAAACTATTCCTTTATCAAAAATAACTTGAAAGCAAAAAAAAAAAACGCCTTTGCAAATATTTCTGCGTGACAAATAAAATTTTAACGTGCGACCATTTTGTATAAATTATTGTCTGCAACTAAAACAGTCACTGAAATATAAAAAATATATTTTGCTAATAATTCCTACCATGTTACTACTTGTTTGGAAATATTTAAATACATAATTGCAACCCAACCCATAAATATAGAGAACTTTCAAATGGTATCTCATAATCTTGACTGTTGATTTTAATGAAAAATATTTTGTTTTAGACTGACATGAAATTTTCAAAAAAGAGTTAAGTTACCCGATGATATGCAAATAAATGAATAATTAATTCCAACATGTATTATCTAAGATTTGAATCCATTACTACTCCAATATGGATATTAAATTTACAGTGGAATATAAAAGATAATGAGAGTTCAATTTTCTCTATAAAATACTACTGCAACATTTAAACAGAAGTCAAGAATGGCTTCATAATGCTTCCTGCTAAATTCATAAAATGAGGTTTTGAATTTAGAATGATAATATCTTGAAGTTTTTTTTATATATTTGGCTCATAGGCAATAAATTGGTATGTAATTATTCTGCTGTTTGTAGAATTAAATGGTATAATATAACATGGCATCTGTCACTAATCGAGCAAATATATTTCAGTGACTGATGACTCATATATATCTTTTAAACATTTTCGTTTAAAAGAAACAGCATTTTTTTATTTAAAAGTACACACATATGTATGCAATCTATAGTTCAGTAAAGCAAAAAGTTCCCCTGTTCTCGTATTTTATAGACAGTAACAAAATATATCCAATAATAATCACCCACTTATTTATGTTGAATGTATTCAACAATTCATTCGGTAAATTCTTAAAAAATATCTAAACGATGAATATTAAATTTGTTGCAAATTTTTCAACTTCAGTTTTTAACCTACTAGAAGTCATATGTAACTATTTGTGATAGAAAAACCCTAAATTTGTCTTGCATTGGTGATCGAGAGGTCAGCGCGACTGCCTTGCACTTGCAGGCAGTTGCCCGGGTTGCCGGTTCGCGTCCCGGCCGATGCTATGACACTTAAAAAAGGAAAAAAAAAAACCCCCTAAATTTGAATACAATAAATGTTTTGACTGAATGCTGGTAAGTACTCAGTAATTTCAAATAAATTTTATATTTTGTAAACATTTGTCTTCATGTTGATTTATTTAGCAGTTTTGTAACAAGGTGAAGAAATATTTCATGGTGATGACCCAGCATGTATTCATGTATAAAAGAAAAAAAAATCATTTTTGATGAAAATCAATGTTTTTAAGACCACTCTCGATAACCTTAGGAAATTGAAAGCAATATTTTTACTGAACAAAATTAGCATTAGTTTCTTATTAAATTTTAAATGTATTGCTTTAATTAAAAGGCTTGATATCAGCATCAAATTCTTCACCGGGCAGTCATCTTAAAATTGAATGATATAGTTATATTCAAATTGCCATATTTGTAGTTAAGCAGTGCAGGACGCCCACTCAATGCAACCTTCCCCAAAATATTACATATACGAATAAATTATTTAAATAATGTATGATTCCCCTTCCCAATGCTTACCCATAATGATAATTTATTAAATGAATTATTTAAACAGAGTGCTAACACCAAGTCAATTAAACATAAGAGTAAATTATTTAACCGATATCTGCGTTTTGCTTTCTTCCACACACACAGTTGTTGATAGTATTAAATTATTTAATTAAAAACAATGCACGATTACCCAGTCCAAGTAATTGTAAAAATAATTTATTTAATAAATAATATTTATAAATAAGTGTTACAATAAATTAGTTTTTTTTTTCAGAAATATTTCTTTTTTTTTTACATTTTGGTGCACAATGATAGAGCAGATGCTATTCTAAGCAGTTTACAATTTACTTAGTGCGTTGATGAGATAGTTATAAAGTTAAAAGATTAACTCATTATTCCTGCTGTTATAAATTACATGACCTGATTGACCAATCATTTGAATACTCTTTTCCTATATAGATCAATAGATACAAAATATTCAAGAGCTATAAATATCTGAAGTTCATAATTCTTAAAAAAATGTATGATATCCAAAAAGATTAATTTTATTTAATTATTTATTTACAAATAACTACAATAATTCCATTGGTAAAAGGTAAAAAAATTGAAAACAATCCCAATACTGTTTCATAACTGGCTGAAATATTAAAATTGACTATAATTATAACCTTAATGCATTTTTATTATTGATAATTCTTGCTAAAGATTACTGTTGTGTTCAAAACAAAAATAAGATTAAAACACTTATACTTTATATTTTCCAAATCTGATTACAGATTCACTTTGTTTTACTTTTTTGGTAGTATAATTGGTCATCATTCAGACCAGAAGCATCTCACATTTGATTATTCTGTATACTGACTTATATCATTTAGAGAAAAATAAAACAAAATAATGAGTTTTCAAATTAAAAGATAGGCATAATATTGTGCTAAAACAATCTTAGCTTTTGCACAATCTTAGCTTTTGTTAAATCCTTGAAATTAAAAATTGAAAGTTTAAACATAGGTTCTTTATTTTTAATTTTTATAAAATTAAATGAAATATTTGTTTTTTAATAAGTATAAAAAGTGGACATTTAAATTTTTAGAATACTTGTTTTAGTCAGAAAATATGTCAGAATTAGTTTAATAATATAAAACAGAAAATGATTAGAGACAAAATAAAAAAAGATATATAAAAATAAAAATAAACAATTTTATTGATATATATGGACTAAAAAAGTAAAAATTATTTTTTATTTAGCTTTCACAGTATATTTGATATTACATAACCAAAAATAAGTGTTTAGAAACAACTAAGAGTATTTCTGAATATGAGTGCTCCATGCCTTTATTCTTGATTGTATATGACCAAGAGTTTTATAAAAGCTGGAAATAATTTACTGCTTAGTGTGTTTATGTAAAAAACATTAAAATTTTATATATATTATTTTCAATTTTTTTAGTTATATATATGCTTATCACTGTAATTTCAGTTTGTCCATTTTTGTTTGTTTTCATTTCCATTCCTACAAATATAGCAATCATGCTGAGAAAACTAAGTGTATACTTATTAGATTAAGATGCACAAAATAAAATGCACTAATGAAATGAATTTATGTAAATTATATTTTAAAAATGTTAAAGTTAAAAAATCTTGATGAAATTTTATATGCTTTTAACAAACCATTCAGTTTTAAATTATAAGGAAAATTGCTAGATATAAGTATTATTGTTGAATATAAAATTAAAATTTTATTTTTATTTTTTTGCTAAAATTATTTGCAAACTTTAAATAATTGCATTATTATTGGGAAGTGGACGACATCGAATTATAAGATTTCAACTTGACCAAAAGACTAAAAAATCAAAGTAAATTAAGTAAAAACATATAAAAAGAAAATACTCATTAAAATATTGTAACTATTATTTTTAGGCACTTTTTCAAGTATAAATGAATTTTTAAATTTAAAAAATTATGTTCATTTTTCAAATATATTATTAACTGATATGTGGTATTAATAAACATTGGATGCAGATTTATTTATTATTCATTGAAACACATTTTTTGGTATGGTAAAAGCCTGAAATCTGGGCACGGCCGCTTGGGGCATTGTTTACGTGTCAAAACACATAAAAATGCCATTTCGGCGGCCGCGGCCTTACAGGCTAATACAACATTTACGTATTGTATTAACCCATTGAGCTAGGCCACTTTACATGACATTGCACAAAAATATTATGGCCTGTTTTGTGCTTCGAAGCTATTTACACGTATTCATTCTTTTCATAGCTGATTACAGTATCGCTTGAGGGTGTTTAAATTTCAAGGCGGTACGACTTTTTCAAATCTCCGTAATAGAGTAATGTCATTTCAATTTAAAAAATGTTGTTAATTATTAAGAATTGTCATATGGTCCCCACCCTTCCCAAAAAAAGGTTAATATGTAAAAAAATTGGCAAAGTGTATGTTCCAACAGGCTTCGCCAAAGCTCACGTGCTAAGTCACATTTCAGCGTGGTGGGGAAAATATTCAAGACCACTAAAAGATCTGAGATGAATGTGCAATTTTGAAACTTTTCTTCAGATAAATTGCTGAGTACAGAAAGTGTGTGAGATTGTGTTTTGTTTTTTTTTATTTTGTCAGGCACACATAATGTCCACTTTTTATTACAGCAATAAAATCGAATAAATATAATTTTAAAAAGTCCAAAGTTTGTGTCCTTTTTTTGTTTGTTTTTTATTTCATTCGAAATTGACAAGTATTTGGATTCAATTTTTTGCAGCGGGGTTAAAATAAATGACGACTTCGGTTGACTTTTTGTTAAGAATAACAAATTACGAAATACACCCCACCCCCACCCCCAAAAGCAGTTTATTGTAGAAGGCTAAAAAAAAAGGGGGGGGGGGTAATTCGAACAAAATAGAAATCAAAGTAAAAAGTGAGAAAAAGTTGTTTCAAAAAAAGAAAAAAAAGGTTAAATTCTTGACTTTTTGGTTACAATTCTTTTTCCGAGTGTGGGTGGGGGTGGGTGTTTGAAAACAATTTTTGAATCGGCAAAAACACAAAAGTAAATTTGGATTTAATATTAGAAAAACAATTACGTCAAACGAAAAGAAATCAAAATTCGAAACAAGTCCCAAAGTTGATTCTCTTTTTTCAGCGCTGTTAAAATAATTGACTATTTTTGTTGTTGCCTTTTTGTTAATAATAAACAGTACAAATTTCCCCCCCACCTCCCCTGCTCAAAAAGCTGTTTCTTGTAGTAGCCAAAAAAAAAAAGGTTAATTCAAACGTAATCTAAATCAAAGTGATAACAAGTTGTGTTTAAAAAAAAAGTAAAATTAATAATAATAATAAGAAAAACCGCATTTAGTCAAGACAAAAAAAAAATAAAAGAAAGGTAGAATTAAGTTCTAAACAAGTCGCAAATAATTGTATTCTATTTTTTCAGTGGTGGGATTCAAACAAATTTTTTTGATGTGGTGAAACGGTCCAAAGTTTTCAAATGATAAAAAGAAAAAAAAATACAATTAGCAAAATTTGTTGAAAAAATATCAGGTTCCAACAAAAAACCCACAAAAAGTAACGAAAATGAACATCAAAATTTGTTTAATAATCAAGAAATCATGTTGTAAATGAAATAAAAATTATTCGTTTAATCGATATTAGAAAAAAAAAAAACCCTTGTTGTATAAAAAAAGAAAAAAGTTGCGGTGGCCCGGTAATGTTATATTTCATTGATTTTGTCTAGCATCAATGCTCCAAGCGGCTTTGCCCGGATTTCAGGCTTTTACCCATTTTTTTTATCTTGAAAGTTAAATAAACTTCTTTTGTTTTCATTATTTATTTCACTACACTATTCCTTTTATCTACTTGCAAAGTTGATATTTTATTCTAAGATGATTTTCATTTTTTAAAATTATAATTTTAATAAATATTATGAAACATACATTTTAAATGGGGAATATTAAAAAAAAACATGCCAGTAAATTACTAAATATGCATGTTTGAAGGATTAAGCGTTCCTATTTAAAAATACATTGAATGGCTAAAAAGTAAGTAACTGGAAGAAAAATTAAAAAGGCATGGTTCACTAATAATATAGTTTTAATAATAAATAGATAGATTAATAGTATTCAGGTGAGTGCATTTTTGAACATACATTTAATGTATAATTTTATGTTTCCATTATTTGTTTAAATATGGCAATTACGTTTCAAATATTCCAAAATACAATAGGATTATATTTAATGTTTTGAATATTTTCTTTAATGTAGAAAGCAGTTTAGTATTACAATTAAATTTCACAGGTGATGAAAATTAATTCTATCTTTAAGTGTGTGCTTTATACTGTCAGTGGCGAATTTAGCCTTTAAGTCACCTGACAACACTTTTTTGGCTCCCCCAATAAATGAAATCAATTATATATATATATATAAAATTATGACACAAACATAAAAAAAATGGACAAGCGTTGTTAGCCGAGAGGTCATCACAGCCGCCTTGCAAGCAAGTAGTTGGTTGCAGACGGTTGTGGATTCACTTCCCGACCGATGCTATGACATATAGAAAAAAAACATAAAAAAACAACAACAAAATAACAGCTTACAAAAAAACAATTATACACATAATTTTAAATATAATAAAATATTGTACATATGGGCATATTAAAAGCATTTGACAAAATCAAAGATACTAATTTTAAATTTTAAACCAACATATAGATATAATACTTGCTCATGGATATTGAGAGATGAGTTGTATTTAAATATTGTGTAGTGTCATGTGAACTAATGTGGTAGTATGGGGTTTAATCATAAAGTAATGATTCTGATAGTACGGGGTGGGTGGGGATAATCGTAAAAAAGTAAATAACTCGTTTTTTCACAGCAATAAAATAATGAATGATAGTCACTTTACTTAGAATATAATAGTCATTTTATTTAAAATTATAATATAGTATAAAATTTTATTACTGTTTGAGAATCTCTTAGCTTACCTGAGGTAGGAACCTGATATACTAAGGAAAATTCGCTACTGTGTATTATTATATTTAACATCTTTAATTGTTTACAGAATAATTAAAGAGCGATATTTACAAATCTTCTTTAATTTTACAGATATATATATTTGATGTTTTATTTAAAGTTCATGAGTTCTGAATCCTTTAAAAAAAATTAATTATGTTTACGATTTTATGTAAGTAAACTGTTGAATTAGTAAAGAAATTACTTTTTTTTTTTGCTTCTATAGAGACTTCAGAGCCCTCGTGTGACAATGTTTGAAACTAATAAGAATGTTGCAAGTCTTTATGATGAAGTGCTGTTTCCGATAAAGGTGGTACGTTTCTCTAATCAAAATTATCATTACCCATGCACTGTTATTTAACTTGTCTTTTTGATTATATTTTTCCGATTATCTTTTTTTTAAATTATTGATTATTAGGAAGTTTATTTTATTATAGTTATATTGGTAAAATTGTCTTCCAGCTTTTAGCTTACTTTATTATTCTAAAAATCCTTTTAGACATTTATTATCATTCAATTAAAAACTATAAAATCTACAAATTTCTATGCCCTCTACCCTCTAGCCTTTTGTTTTAAGAATTGCACATCCCTTTTTATTATTGCTATTATTATTACTTTAGGTATTTGTTATATACATCATATAAAAAACAATGGCACAATTAGTAGTGTTCAACTTGGAATCGGGAGGTGCCAGGATCGACTTTTGCCGCATCATTCTGGTGCTCAAACATCTTATGAACTCCTGGCAACAACATGCCTTTAGTTTTTACAGATATAATGAAACTAATAATAAGTTGTGCATCGGTTAATAATAAGTATAATAATGCCAAGGCTAAGTGGGTTTATAAGTAACTTAACAAGTCGACTCTTAGATAATCCCAACAATCAAAAATTTCAAACTGTTGTCAAGGCAACCTCCTTTTAGCAATAGAGGTAGAATAGAGGGCTTATAAATAAATTATTATTATTATTATTTTTCTACGATAAAAATTATAAAGTTGTTACTTTGTTTATGTAAGATTTCTTAGTCTACCATCATTTATGGGAGTAACTTAAGTTCTCCGCGACATAGGCTGGCATTACAAATGGGGCTGTGTTAATTTAGATTATTATATTAAATAAAATATTGTTTTAGATACACACGTGTTAGTTTGTTTCCCGATGCTTAAAGCCAAGCTGTGCCCGAGTAATTTATGTAAATAAATACAAAAAATGGAAATTGTAAAATATCCTATTACTACATAACTCTATGAAAAAAGTCATAATATATTATGTTGGCTGGTCTCCAATGATTTTGGAAAGGTTGCTCTCAAGTAAATTGAGGCTGATAATGTAATGGAATGTGTAAGGGTTCATGTAAATAAATAAAAAAGTTTTTAAAAAGAAAAGGGAGTTTAACTAATTCTATTATAATTCTTATATATGAAAGATCATGTGGAACCATATTTTTAAAAAGAAAAGAAGTTTATTGCTATTAATTTTTTGATTAATAATGATAGTGATGGTTTTAAAGAATTTTTTTGAATAAATATTAATAACAAATAATATATATAAATTATACAAATGCAAAATAAACCTTTGTTAATTTCGTGCATACGAAGAGCGATTTTTTAAAGTAAATATTTCAATTTTTTGTACTGAAAAATTAATATAAAAGTCTATAAAAATAGTACATGCGGATACTCTACAGAACCCCTCTCTTTGGGTTTTGAGGTCCCAGGCATAAATATGGAGTAGAGTTCCCAGTAAATAAAAACGTGAATAAATAAATAAAATATTTTTATTTTTTTATGTATAATAACTTGTATCAAATGTCGATCTCAATGTGCAAGATATATATTATGTTGTTGATTAAAATAAGATAGCTCTGTGCAGGGCACCATTAGCCTCAGGGCCCAGCTCATATGCCTGGTTGACAAACCTTAGAGATGTGACTGAATCTACACTACATTCCCCACTTTTTTCCATTCTAATTTTTTTAAAAAAATGTACGTGCCGGTATAAGGCTCTACATTACACTCTCCATTTTTTTTTCACTCTAAAATTAAAAAAAAAAAGTACTTGTTAATATATGAGAGAACGTAGAGTATTTGAGTTTAGAAGATATTTATGTAAATAAAATATATTTTTAAAATTTAATGATGGGTCAAGCATTAAAATAAGTATAACATTATTTTCAATATATTATCTAAAACTGCATCGTTTTAAAATTTAAATGGCTAATTAATAATATATTCTTAATGTATTTCAATTTTTAAACATTTCGGAGATAAATTGTTACAAAATAAATATACAACGGTATTTTTTTTATTTTTAGAATATGGACCATAAACGTGTTGAGAGGACAACGGTAACACTGACTAAAAGAACATCCACTGATGGAAGATTTAGTATATACGAAGGATATGAGGATATTGACAACCCGGTACCGTTTATTTCTATTCAATTTTTGAAATTATTAGGAAAAGGATGTTATGGAGAAGTCTATCATGGAAGATTACTTAATCCAGCTTCTCAGGATCAAGTGGCTGTTAAAATAGTAAAAAGTAAATATATAATATTTAGATATATGTATATTATTTAGATAATAAAGCTCATATACAAAGTTAGGTGGTGTTCACGAATACCATCAAATATCAGTCTAAGTTTATCTAAAACTTTTTTTTTCATATGTCATAGCATCGGCCGGGACGCGAACCCACAACCGTCTGCAACCAACTACTAGCTTGCAATGCGGCTGCGATAACCTCTCGGCTATCAATGCTTGACCTAAAACTTGAACCTTTAATCTGTAGTCTAGGCAATTTCTACAAATCAAAGATGGATTCCACTTTTCACAGTGACACAAACATTTAACAGAGAATTTTATATTTCTATAAGTTTAAATAAGCTACTTAATTAGGAATTTAAAAATTGTTTCGAAAATATACTAAAAAAGTAGTCATTTTTAAAACTTTCAAACACTACTGTTGGTAATTGTTACTAAGAGAACATTCTTGATTTTGAACAAAGTGATTATTTATTAATCTACTAATTTCAAAATAGATTATATATTTCTAATCAAATGGGTTTATTTAAATTTGTAGAAATATACGAATATCAATGTGTAAAGTTATGTGAACTCTCTTTGTCTTTATTAAGATCTTAAATCAAAATGAAAGCAGGGATTCATACTGTTCTTTTATAATTTGCTTTGACAAGTGATTGACGATTCATGGTTTATATAATTTTGGGTTGTTATCATATTATTAACCTATAAAAACATTAAATTTGTGTAAAATTAGGATTATTATCTAAATATTAATTAATAGAATTGGCATTTGAAAATTTAAAATATGATTAGTTTACTTTCAAACAATATTATATATTTGATTTTAATGGAGTTTATTTAATCTTCTAAAAATATAAAATTCTCAACCTGCTAAATTCCAGTGTCATATCTCTTTCCTATATTAAAATCTTTGACTAGGGTAGAAGATAGAATGTATACTTGACCTGAGGTTATTTTGATAACGGTTTGAAGATTCATAGTTTAAATAACGATGACGTTAAATTTAAAGCTGCTTGGTAGAATTTTGTTGTATGCATTTTTATCAAAGGTAAACTGAAATTCATTATAATATAAAGTATTTATAAATACTGACTGCAAGTTTAAAAAACAACTAGTATGTAACATATTATGGTTTAGCGTTAAATACAATTTAGAGATTATTTCTGTCTTTCCAATGTCTTTGTTTACATTTCAAAAATGAGAATGTGGAATAGAGAGAAGATATTAAGTATATCTTACAAAGATATTAATCATGGAAAATGAAGTTGCATTATTACATGTGTTTATGTATACTTTAAAACATATTATTGATTTTTAAGAGGATTAAAATTGAAATCTGATCTGGGAATAATCTCTACTTTAACAAGTGATTGGCAATAATCATTATGTATTTATATATAATAGTTGATATCAATGTCATGCATGAAGAAATTTGACACTTGTATATCAAAATATTGTTATTGATAAGTATTGAACAAATAATAAAGACATATATAAGGGATTATAGTCTGGTGCAACTTATTAGGATTGGCGCAACATAAAATGTCCATATTGGGGATTTTTTTAAAGATGTATTTGTTTATATATTTTTTATTACAAAAAGATAAAATGAAAGATTTAATGTACATTTTATGTAAATATTAAATATAAAACTTGGAAATAAAGAAGAGTTATGTTTTATATTTAGATAATGTTTAGGTGATATTTAAATTTTTTATTTGAACTAAGGATTATCTTTGGTTTAGTACATGATTAGTAATAATCATTGATACATTTAACTAAAGTAGATGGTGTCAATGTTGCAGCCCAGAAATTTTGATACGCGTAAATCCAAACGTAATAGAAAGAAATAAGTTGAATTAGGTTTCTATGTTTTATTTTTAATTAAAAACTAATATATTAGTCTTGCGTTGTTAGCCGAGAGGTATCGCAGCCGCCATGCAAGCAAGTAGTTGGTTGCAGACGGTTGTGGGTTCGCGTCCCGGCCGATGCTATGACACATGGAAAAAAAAAAAAAAAACTAATATATTAATCTTTAATTGTGTTTAAAATTTATACCTGTCCTAAAATTAATATGATAATTTCTAGCCTAATAATTGAGTAATAATAATTAATAATATATTTATCTCAAGTGGATGGGATCAAAGATGTGAGTGCAAAAATTTGACACTTTTAAATCATTTATGAGTAACACTATTAAAAAGAATAAAGTAATTATGTTTATTCCAATTTCAATTTAAAGGATATAAACATTGTACCAGTGAATGTCATAATAATTTTACTTAAGTTCATGATAAAATAGATGAATAAAGGATAAGAGAGATAAACAGTTAAAATTGTTAGTGAGAATGACCTGAAGATAAATAAATTCTTTAATTTTCTACTCTTGTCTGTGTTGAAAATCGTTTCAAATTTCATAGAAAGTAAATCTAAACATAAATATTTAAAAAAATTAAAGATTGATAATCGATGGTTAAAAGAATATTTCAGATATTTTGGTGAGATTATTAATGAATATAAATCTGGATCCTATGATTTTGGTAATAACTTAATATTAAAAAAAAGGATTTCCGTGCCTTTTATTTATGGATCAGAAAATTGAAAAGAATAATTCAGTGACTTTAATCTCTCAATGAAATATGGAGAGATGTAGATCAGGAGTAAAAAGAAAAGATTGAAAATGAAATATATAGGTGAGAGAACAAACAGGTGTTACTAACATCATTGAAAGAATTAAAAGACTGAAATAGAGATAGTCTAGACACATTTCTAGACGAAAGGATAAAAGATAGGAAGATGAAGTTTTAAATTAAATTTCAAAAGATTGTGAAAGATGTAGAAAGAGACCACACGGGTAATAGATGAATAAATTAAGAAGCTTACCGATGCGTTTAGGAAAAGATACACTACTGATTGGAGAAAGTAAATTAAACTTTCAAAGATCTTATTTTACAACGAATAACAAAATGATTAACTTTCAAACAAATTATTCCTTTTTAAAAAATTTCTCTTCATTGTTTGCAATAGATGTATACTACTTATTATCATTTTTATTATTATTACAATATATTTCTATATTTTATCATGTTCTCATTATTTTCAAATCCACACACGTTTTTATTTTGTAATCATTCCATAAATCACTAACATATTTATAACCATAACTCAATAAAATGATCACAACATTCTATTTTCATTTAATAAATTCTATATACCACATATTATTTTTAAATCGTGTTTGGTTCATTATATACTTTATAAAACTTTTTAATTATTAATTATTTATTGGGCTATTTCAGTAATCTAATATTAAGAACTGAATGTCTTTAGGAAAAAAATAAACTTTATTTAAACTTTTTAATTAAATAATTAATTATATTTAACATATAACACAGTAAAGTTTATATTGAGCTAAAACGCAGAAACGTGAAACTATAATAATAAACAAAATATAAAGACTAAGCGTTTTCAGGAACGTCTAGTTACCTACTAGACTATGAACGAACCGCATTAAAGATGATAAACCATGGATGCTACTACTGTATATATCTTCTTTGTTCAAAAAATTCTGCAAGACATTTACTACTTCGTTTAACTTAAGTTTTTGTACACCACCTGCAACCAATAGACTTATTAATAATTCCAAAGATAGAATATCACCCCGATATCATGAGAACAACTCTTCAGGCTGTTTACAAAATCACATGCCTCCAGAACAGATGCAAAACAGTCTATTATGGGAAAACTTGTGCCACTCTACCCACTAGTTTTACAACATAGTTATATATATATATATTAGAGCACAGTTCCGAATATAAGTCGATATTTTTACAGCATCAAAGGTTTACAGGCCATGCGTTTGAACCCTCATCAGCAGAAATACTTTACGTAGAGTAGAACAATGGAACAATGTAAAACAGAAGGTAAAAGAAGCATGCTTTATAGCAGACGATGCCAACACCATCAATCGGAAAGAATCCTGCTTTTCAATTTCTAAAAAATGGGCCATTTAAATACATTGCATAGATTTGCATACATTAAGGTTATACATAACGTTTTACCAGCAATTCCATCATATGCTGTGAATATGGGAACTAGACGTTTCTGAAATCTTTTAATTATATTCAACTGTTACTAATTGCACACAGGTTAGTATTTAACACATCGTTTCCATTGGTATTATTTTCCCTTTTCTTCAGATATCGCTGGGCTGACCAATGAGTGACAGTGCTAACCTGTGCGATATTACTAACAGTTGAATGTATTTAGAAAGTTTAAATAAAGTTTAAAATTTTTCTAAAAACATTCAGTTCTTAAGATGATGTAAATAGTCCAACAAATAATTAATACTAAAATGTTATTATCACAAACCTTCAATATCAAGTTATAGATCAGAAATTACATATCATTTAACATGTTACATTAAATAATTAATGCCTTAATATATTTAATTCCTTGGATATTTTTTTTTTAAATGTCTCATAAATGCTTATTATTATGTTATAAAAATATTTTATGATAATGATTAAAATATTGTTGTGAAGTAAAAATAAAAACTTTTTATTACACTTATTATCCAGCTTGCATATTGATTGATTATCTTTTTAATATTTATTCTGAGCATTCTAATATGGTAAATAGTAGCCCATATCAAATATGATGTTTAAACATACGCAATGCATTATTGATAAAGAGTAAAAATAATGCAAAGAATTATTTACCTTGTGGGATTTCATGTACTACTGAGTATTAATGCTTTTCAACAAACGGATTGAAACAATCTGTATTAATTACCATATGGGATAGTTAAAGCATAAAAGTAAATAACGTTCAATTTTTTTTAAATTTTATTCATATATAGTGGACAATTTGTATGCAGTTTAGATAAAGACAAATCGTTGTATAAATAGAAAAAAATTAGAAAAAATAAAAGACGCAATTTTTATCAATCGTAAATTAATTTCCTCAATTAACAAGAAGATATCGAGATAATCCATGGAATGTGGGAAATAAGTGAATCGAAGCTATATAGGAATCAATTTATTCATTTGAAGTTGTAATGCAATAATTTACTTATTATTTATATTCAAAGGATAAGTTTGCATTGATTGTATAAACCAATCTGCAAATCACAAATCCTCACATAGAGAACATGCTGGCCCATTTTTTATTTTATTTTATTTTTTTTTCATATGTCATAGCATCGGCCGGGACGCGAACCCACAACCGTCTGCAACCAACTACTTGCTTGCAAGGCGGCTGCGATAACATCTCGGCTAACAACGCTTGACGGCCCATTTTTTATTTAACTGATAAAATTTTCTTATATTCTGAGTTCTAATTTTGATGCAATCCATTAAATGCCAATGTTTTGAGAATGGAGGCATCCATGTTCCTTACTTAATCCATCTGTTAAAGAAAAGTTTAATAATAAGAGACCATTTGAATTTGCAGTATCGATATCATTATTTTCAACAACTTTTGGCCAAAGTTTACTCTTTGTAACAACACATGCATTAAAATCTCCAAAAAAGAAAAAAAACAATTCTTTAATTGTATTACTATAATAACACTATCCATCTAGGAATATAAAGCTTCTCTCTCTAAGCTCTTTAGAGTTCATGTTGGAGCATTTGGGCTGATAAAATGATAACAAGTGTCTTTCTGGAAAAATATGTTAACACCTTTAGTTTTTCAATGACATAAGAAAACTTCTAAGACTAAAAGAGACCATATTCTTTTCAAAACACTAACAGCATCTAGGTCGATCTTTAATCTTAGCAATGGCTTAGACTTTAGTGTTGTCCTCCAATTCGATCTTGAATTGTTTGTATCAAGCCAAGTTCACACATTAACCGTAACATATTTAGAAAAATAAATAGATTTATAAAACTTACTATTGGTATTAATTTGGTCTCATATTTTACTATTATTACTGAAAATAATATAATTTTTATCACTTTTGTGAATAATCGTCCAGGCATAACAATCTAGCCAAATCAGATTACTTTTAGATCACATTTTCTAGGTCTTGGCACTTTAATGGCATATGGAAAGATATCTAAATAGAGCATTCTAAATATATAAACTTTACCGGATGAATCTTCTGTTTAAAATCTGGTTCCAAATTGACTTATTCATTTCAAGAAAAGATTATAATTAAGAAGTTTCCCCTAATAAGTCTGCCTTTATTTTTGTTTTCTTAATTCTTAAGGGTTTGAGCTAAAAAGAATAAAGAGGGAATTGAAGTGAACAATGCTGTACATGTAGTTTAACAATGGAAATTTGATTGCACAAACATGCATGATCATTGTTACAGTTAATATAGTCAGATGATATTAGCAGTAGCAAACGCTTCATATAGTAGTGCCACCCAACAATCAATGGGCAGAGATTATTGACACCATGAGATACTTATAATGAATTTGTTCATATATTAACATGAATGATAGAATAAATTATAGGGAAAGACCCAAAAGACTATTTGTCTTGGAAATAGTATCTAGCTTTTGATGAACTAACATCTTATTTTATACGATCACAAATGGTATCCTTATCAGGTACTATTTATTTATGATTCACAATTAGCCCTTATATTTCAAAGTCAATCCACTATCTGAAATCTGTAGATATATTAGTAGTCTGAGCACAACTTCCATCTCTTAGGCTATGCATTATATATTGTCATCATAATCTTTAATATTATGAATTTGTCTCATAAATTTATAACTTTCAAGAGAAAATTTTTTGAAGTCCAACTGTTATTTTACTATGAAATAAATTAGATGTGCAGGTTTGATGTGCCTGTGTATCTGCCTAGAAAATGTATAATTGTATGCGATGTAATAGTAAGCATTATGTAATATTTAACATGGTAAATAATGTCACAAATATTAAATGAATATCTTCAACTAATCTTTTAACTGAACAAACATTTTTATCCTATGATATATGTAATTTTGAATAGTTGTTTTAGCCATTATACCTAAAAGTATTTAACAATAAATACAAGTGTAAAGTAACTTTTCAATAGCTCAAAAGGAGACAACCTTATATATATATATATATATAAGATATATATATATATATATATATTACGTTACATATATATATATATATATATATATATTGTAACGGAAAGAAGACATTTGTAACAGAAATAATAATAAATTGATAGAAAATGATCCATTATTAACATAATAAACATTGTCACAGTATAGATAAATAGATGAGTGATGAAATGATAGTTGCCATAATTCAATAACCAAACACTAAACAGGATAATGATATGTTGCAGCGGTTCATCATTTGTAACCAAGTAAACTAAATGAGAAATGAATTCACTGGGTTAGCCAAAATACAATTTATAATTAAATAAGGATGATGCTAACATATAAATAAGAATATATGCATATCATGCTCTATCTGGATGTCTGTTTATAATTAATTAAATATAACATTATAGCCCATTTGCAACTATCCTAAACATTAATTCTGTCACATTAGTAATAAAATAAATAAGTTATCTCATTTCTCCATATAAAATAACAACAATGACAATTAAAACTATCATCATTAAAGATTTAATAATATCTAAATATTGGGGATGTCATTTGAACAATAAAACATACTGGCCATTGTCATCAAATAAAAGAATATTAAATATAGCAACTGAATAAAATTACCCACTTTGAGATTCCTGGAGTGCATTATGCTTATCTCCCATACTAGGTTCTTTTAACAAAGAATCCTTCCTATTCTTCTTTCCAACCATATAAGACCATTCATGGCCACATGCACACACTCATGCTATTCATGACAACTTATAAAATATATATTATATAAAGTAAATATTATGAAGTTGGAGAGGGATTATATCACTCTTTATTCAGTTTAACTAAGTATATGTGTTTTCCCACGAGCGCCACTAGATTGTTTTAAATCTAGATAAATATCTGTTTAGAGTGTACTGAGTTCAAACTCATTCGGTACATTTTTATCACACATGACTTGGATGATTAATGAAAAAATGACATTCTTACATTTTATCTATATCGATAAAATTACAAGATCCCAATATTACCAAAATTTATATTATAGATCAAAGACTCTTATAGACATTGCTAGCTCATTTTATGTATATTGATGAACAGACAAATATCATCTTATTAATGGCTTCTAAACAAGCATCGTGAAAACCATTATTAATATTGATGGCCATTTAACTAGATTATTTATCACAATATAAAGGTGATAATGATGATGATAATAATGATGAATGATAATAATAGTGATATGATGATAATAATAATGATAATAATAGTGATGAGGATACTAATGATGAATGATAATAATAGTGATATCATAATAATAATGATAATAATAGTGATGATGATACCAGCCGTAGCTTATTAATAAACTCACAACAATAAATTAATCTTTATACACTCATATGCATTTATTAAAAATTATCCTATTTCAAACTGAGATTTAAATATTACATTTACTAGCATTTATATAAGTTTATAGTTATTTACTAAAATACTTTTATAATTAAAACCAGGATTTAATAATACTAGTGATGATGAATGATCATCATGAATGCATGATATTCATCTTTCTATAAATCTTTATTTACTACATATATTAATTATGCTAAACGTTAGATTTAATGATTATAATTTATTAATGATGATGATGGCAATCATAACTCTTGTATAATATTATTTGAAACATTTTAATCAATAATACGATATCCATCTTTGATGAGGATGATCATAATTCCTGGACACAACCCAATTTTAGTTTTTCTACTATTGAACTATAATTATTAAAATTTGGTTATTATCAAGCCTAATCCTTAAATATTTAAAGATAAATCAACATTCTAGTTTACTTAACATTTTGCGAGCGCTTAATATTAGCCAGTGATTGCTCAATATTTACGAATGATGATTCTTAATATCTGTGAGCGATGATGATGAATTAAAATGATAGAATCAAGACAAGAAAAACACAACAATATTTTTAATAAGAACTCGGAAATCAATTAAGATATATAATTATATTTTATTAATACTATTACTCTTTCTTTCTTTAAAATCAAATTTACTAATTAGATAAATGGCTTATTATTACATTAATTCAATACAAAACTAATACAAAAAATTTATATAAGCACAACCAAATAAACTTAATATATAAGTTTGTCATTTTGGATATTTTAAAATAAGCTGGCTTAAAATGACATTTAAGTCTTGCGTTGTTAGCCGAGAGGTATCGCAGCCGCCGTGCAAGCAAGTAGTTGGTTGCAGACGGGTGTGGGTTCGCGTCCCGGCAGATGCTATGACATATGGAAAAAAAAAAAAAAAAATGACATTTAAAAAAAAAAAATTCATGGAATGCTTACTTAAGACTTTCCTAACTTATTATATCATAAAGATAAATTTCATATGTAACCTGTGTTTTATTTCACTTTCATTCATATGTAAGCCTTGCTTTTCTAATTTACTATATTTAAACTAATTATGTATAACCTATTCTTTTGACGTGTTTGTATAAGCAGTTACACATGCACACATTCGGTAATGTTAACATATATGTCTAAAATGTATACTCCTATATTAGAGATTAATACATAAATTCCACATATAAAAATATTCTTGCAACCTTTTAGCAAAATAAAATAAAATACATTATATCAATTTTAATATGCAACAAGATAAAAACAAAACAAAACATTATAAATGCATATATTTATAGGTTGCTCATTATCATAACAAATGAAGAACAATAAAAAAAACATTTCAATATATAATATAAAAAAATAATGAAAATTTAAGTTTAAAGATTTAAATTGTGTTTGTGTTATGTTATGTGATATTGAGAATAACTATAGATAAACAAGCCTTTAATGTTTCTGTATCAAAGATAAAAAATAATGCTTTGACCAATAAATTAAGGTTTACTTTTAATAAGCAATAATAAAAGATCTGTTAAAGAAAGTTCATAGTTACCTGATTACTTTCACTTCCTATAAATGTCCTAAGTTTGAATTTTCAGACTGCTTGTCTTTGCTCCATTTAAGAAAAAGAAAGTTCTTGCAGATACTTTCAAGATCAACATGAATTAATTGACTTGCTTATTTCTTCAATTTAAAAATTATTTATTGTTGATACTTTTGATAATGCTGAATTCGTCGACTGGCTTCCTTCTACCATTTCAAAAAGAGTTATTTCAAATATTTTTAGATAATTATGAACTGGTGGATTTGCTTGTCTCTTCCATTTTTTAAAAAAATAAATCATTGTAGACACTTTAGCTGACTGAGGAAAACTCTAACAAAAAATTTGATTCATAGCTTCAAACCTGGTTATATATGTGGCTTTTATACATTTTCTTTTCCCATTCTTTCCCCTTCTCCATCCATCCAAAGATAATGAGCCTAAAATAGGCCAGGAGCCTGAAAAGAAGCATTTCAAATAGCTTGTGTGGTTGGCTTTAAACTCGATCATTTTGTTGGCTACTATTCGATTGGTATATGAGTCCATAGACAGACTAGTGAGCTAACCCATGATAGGAATTTCAAGAAGCAGAAGAGGTGGTTTTAGCAATGCAAATTCATTATATTATATACAGCAAAATATATTAATATCATTTCATAGAATTGTTAATAACTTCTTCCAAGAAATTCAACTTTGTTCCATTTTTTTTTTACTTAATCTTGCTGGGATTACTTATATATATGCACGTCTTCGTCTATACTGACTTTAAAACAACAGTCATTTTTTCTCTTCCTCAATTTTTTTTTAAAGAGTGAAAAAAAAAAAATCAATCACTCTCACTCTTAAAAATAAAAATGAAAACTATCCATTTCCTTTTAGTTTTCACGAACTCAATCACCAAATCTCGTAGTAATATTAATGATTGACTTTCTTTTAAAACTACATATTGTTAGATCACTCTCCTCCAAACAAAAATTGAACTGCCTCTAAATATTACTTCACTCGTTTTTATTGCGAATTTTGGTCAAAGAAAATGACCACCTGCATATCTTTTATCTTGAAACAAAAAATCAAAGAAGCTCAAGTTTGATGGTCTGTCGCAATTTTACAAGAAAATTAATAATCACCTTATATTTCCTCAAAGCACCTCTCTCTTTTTTTTTTTAAAAAAATCTTAGATACAGATAAAAACAATACAACAAAACTGGCAATCTATAGTTATCAGAAATAGGTGTAAAGGCGTTTTTGTGTTTATACAGACGTTTTCATTCTTTCACACTCTTTTGCACGTGTACATTTTTTAAATCTCCTAATCTTGATCTGATCACTTTATTTTACACTTTCTTTCTGATCTCATTCTTTCACACTCTTTTGCACGTGTACATTTTTTTTTATCTCCTAATCTTGATCTGAGCACTTTATTTTACACTTTCTTTCTGATCTACTTTATTTTAACAAAACGAAAGTTAAATAATTTAACACATTATTCAATAAAAAATATAATAAATCAATATTAAATATTATTACTGTCTCTCTATACAACTGCTTATTTATTAAGTATTTATATAGAATATATAATAATAAATACACACATAAATCTATATATATAAAAGAAATTTTTTTTAAATTAAATAATATGTATGTGGGTGAAATGAGTCATATATATCTACAATATATATATATAATTGAAATGGAAATAACTATCTCCCACTAAATTATTTACTTACAGCTTCAATTACAGATATTTAAAAATTATGATTATTTATTATATATATAAAGTATAGTTAAATTCCAGCTCTCCTAAAATTCATTTTATTCCACATTCAAAATATCTTAGCGAACAAATAATAAATAGTACTTTTGTTTTTTGATAATTTTAATAAATAGTACTTTTTCACTGAATAATTATAAAGTTAGCAAGTCTGATGTGATGTGATGTGATGTATTATGGCTTCTCCTTAAACGAAGTCAAGAATATCTCAGCAATTATGCCCAGATAAACCTGTTAGCCATTTTCTTTTACATTCCCCACTCTAAATTTACCCATAATCTGCTCTATCCCATTTCCACAACATAATTTTTGTCAACTCTATAACCTTTATATCTAAATCCCCCTTATCTTTTCCCAAACCCAGCATAAAAACCAATAATTCACTTTCTGTATAATCACTCTTTTTATATTTATTTTTCCACAACTTCATTATATGTACCCTTTCTGTTTTCAAACATTTACATTCAATTAACAAATGCCTAATATTTTCAATTCCTTCCTTACATAATTTACAAAATAAATCACCCATATTTTTCTATTTAATTATTAAGTGAACTGCCATCTAGTTGTCATGTTTAACAACTTTTTATAGTGCAAAAACTTTTTTACAGAAAGAAAATGGACAATTTTTTACTCTATTTTAGAACTTTTAAAATAAAGTTGCCAGGAATAACTACAGCCAGAGAGCAATCTTAAATATATATATATTAATTAATGAAAACTGTTTTTGAAAAAAAAAAACAACTGATATTAATTTTATAGATTAGAGATATTTTATTCATTTCTGAACTCTATAATAAATATTCATACCTTATACATAAAAATAAATAATATTTTTATACTGAATAAAAATAAAGGTTTGTGAATTGGCTTGGGCGAGAAGCCTCATTTTTTGAATTTTACATTATTAACTGAAATGATTTATATAAAAGAATAAAAATATAGTCACTAGTAGAGTAAATGCATTTGTTTCAACTTTTAATTCTAAATTCTCACTGATGAAGTGACATGTGGTCATTAAAAAAATATATAATCTGTAGTTCACTGATTACTCAGGGTGATAATAGATGGCTTTCAAATAAGGTAAAGTTAACTGCTCTAGAAAGCATATGAGTAAATTTAGTAAGATTGTTGTTAGTATTTATTTTCCTAATGAAAGAGTGGAATGAAGTCTGCAGTTGGCATACACATTATTGACTGCAAAATATGTAATCCCTGACAAGATGACAATTTATATTATTATGGAAGTAAATTGGCTTTAATTCAGATAACTTTTTAAATTCCAGCCTAAACTTAAATTTTACAAATCGATGTAAGATTGCTTCTTGGCTGATGGTCTTTCTAATAACTCTATATGAAAAAACTAAAATATGGATAGAAATAATCCATTTTCTTATTGTAAAAAATATTGAGCATGTTAACTAGAGAGCAGTTCAACTTACTAATTAAATAATTTGGTAAATATCACATGACTTTAAATGTATTTATCTCAACAAAATAACAAATACAACTGAAATAAAAATCTCCGGAAATATAACGTATTTTTGGCTAAAAAAATGGAATCATGGTTTTTTATATCAAGAACTACTTAAAATAAATAATAGTAGCAGGCAAATGTTAATAAAAAAAGTATTAGCAAACTTTAGCCACCAAGAATTTATCTAGACATAAAGATATCAAATGTTTTCAACTTTCGTACATCATTCTAAGGCAGCATTGAATATTTTAGTAATAACAATAATTATGATAAGCTTATTACTGAAATATAATAAATTTCAAGACACTGCTAATATTTTCAATATTTCTTTGAATATATTGTATTAGTAAGATCATTAATGTATTAGTAATAATATATTTTGATAAATATTTTTCTTTTTTCATTAACTTTAAGTAATTAAAAGAGGAAGAAAAAAATTCAGGGGTTTTGATTCATAAAATAGGGGAATGCATTCTTTGTATAACGACATTGAGAATTCTTAGAAATGTATATGATCAAAAGCAAGGCCTATTTATCTAACATAATTTGTGATATATCTAAAAATAATAACTTGCTCGGCTGAAAATCAAGCTGACAATTCTATATAGAGAAGAGATTTTAAAAAGAGTGGAGTTTTCACAGGTCAAGAAATTTAATGCATGTAAAAATATTTTCTTGTTGCTCACAGTTTATTCAATCACCTTCATCAATAAGGATACATTATTAAGTAATGGATTACAGTAAAGATTTATAATAAAATCAGACCTTTGAAGAAATTAAACTATTCATGAAAGTTTAGTTTTTTATAACACAAATGATCCCTGAAATAAAATCATTGAACTTTTATGTAGAAGCATACATATTTTTTCTTAAGCAAATAAACTTTAAAGGAGATTTTCCAAATTCAAATATTTCTTTGAAATCAGTGGTCTAATCATTTGTTCTAACCAATGGATAACTTTGGTTTAGTTGAGATTTATAGGAATTGAAAGTTTACAACTGACAGTAAAAGTAGATAGATTTATCTTCAAATTTGATGAGTTGATTATATAAGCAGAATATAGAAAATATAAGAAACAAAAAAAATTCATATATGTGTAAGATATTTTATAAAAAATCTCTTTTATTTAGTTCTATAAGTGATGTATTAAAAACCTAAAAGTATTTTTTTTTCAATCACAATTTTGGTTGTGTTGATCATACAAAATTTATTAAATTCTATCATTACTTTTACTACAATATTAGTTATTATATGTAACATAAAATAAAAGTGTAGGAATATCCATTTAGTAATTAATTTGATCATTAGTGAATTGATTTAATCAAGTAGTGGTTGAACTAACAGCCAAAATTGTGATTAAAAAAAAAGAAATATTTTTTTGTTTTAAATGCTCTTTTTAATCAAATTAAATAAAAATGTTTTTATAAAAATTATTTTCATATATGCCATTTGTTATGTTTTAGTATTTAGAAATTTTGCATCTTACAATTATTTATATTTAAATTTAAAAACTGAAACTCAAAACCATGTGACCATATTTCCAGTATTTGAAATGAAATTTATTTATATTAAAAATCTTTTACTAGTTTTGTATTTATAGAGAGAGAATTTTTTAAAAAGCAAGTTTTAATTAAACAATTAAAAAATAAGATTTTATCCTTATTTTTTTATTCTACTTTAATTACTTGTAAATGCTTTTTAATGATCTAATCATGGAATTCAATGAAAGAATATTTTAAAAAATTATACCACCATCTATTGTGCATCACAGAAATATCCTGAACTGATTTTAATGTGATTGAAAATGTAGCGCACTAATACTGTTAGGCTGCAAAATAGTAAAACAACCCTTGAAATATTGCATTGTTATTGTCACCTAACACATGTACAAAATTAAAAAACATTCCATTCAATAGAAATACATTAAAATCGGTTACAAGATTTGATTCAAATAAACAAACAAACCAAATTTTAAGTTAAATAGAAGTGTTTAATAAAAATGTCTTATAGCAGTGATTTTCAAGATAGAGTTTATTCTGCATAGTTCAGGGGTTAAACATGGAGTTATAATATCAATGTCGTAGTTAGGCTTAGGAAGCTGAATTGCTTTCTTCATCTGTATATTTAGTTCTTCTTATATGATATTAGTCAATACATGATATGGTAACTAAGACATATTATAAAAATTCCTTATATAATCTTTTTGAAATGGCATGGCTTTCAAGAGACATGACATGATAAAAAATTATATTCTAATTTTCCTAGTAATTTCTTAAAGATTAAAATTAAACCTGTGCATAAAAATAAAATCTTTATTTTTCAATACATTTTTTCTGATATATCGCGCGCATAAATTAAGAGCTGTCAAAGATAAATTTAATAATATCAATTTCTCTGTAACATTAGAATTGAATGCGTCATCTACTTTTGAAGATATCCACTTTGAAATAATCCTAAATTTAAAAATGCCATTTAAATTAAAACTCTTACAACTTTTGCAGATGATATTTTAACTATTCAGTTCTTGAAGAAATTAAGAGTCAGTACATTTTTAATACATACAAGTTCAATTTATTATTTTTGTATTTATGGATATATATATATAATTGAACACATTTATGTATGCAAACAAACATGCTTTAGTATGTGCTGATATTCTCAAACGCGTATGTCTATTAATATACATTGATAATTATTAATTTATTTAGTTAAATTTACATTTATAATTTAAACTTTTAATTTAAAATTAAATTAACATTTTATTGACTTTTTTGACTAAATCATACTATTAACATCCAGTAGTAAATTCATTCAAGTATATTTTAGAATTGTCCAAAAATCAGAAAACTATTTATCTTAGGTAAAGATGTATTAAATATGTAATTTTAAATTTATTAGTCACGTGGTTGAGATCTTTGTCCAATAAAATCCACAAACATGTTTTGAAAAGAGGAACCGCAATAAAAATCCAGCTTTCATCTAACTGAGTTTTCGATATGAGGTATATAAATTGTTTTAATGAAGCACATTTTCAACTACGAATAATCTGATCATTATCAAAGCAGGAGGGAAAGTTCTGAAATTTGAATTCAGAGGTATTTTGTTGGATATGCTTTATACAATTTTTGCAGAGAGAAGATAGTTCAATCATATAATGCATTACATACATTAATACAATTAAAAAATACATCGAAATTTTTAACGACTGAACCTGAAAACAAATCTCATTAATTTTAATTTCCATTTTATTATCTTTCATTACTTTTTCCACCTTTGTCTGAATTATTTCTAGATATTTTTAGAATATAAATAATTACCTTCTGTTTGAATAATTTGCTTTTCGCCTATTGATGCAAAAAAACTTATTTATTATTTTTTATTCTTAAAACCTTGTTTAGATATCATGAGATCTTATGCCCACATAACCTGACAAAATCACATATTTAAGATATCTTTAAATAAAATAAGTTTCTGATTTTTTGGGCATCTGCACCATGACTAAATCGCAAACAATGATTAATGGAATTTATTCAAATATATAAACATCTGTATACTACTAATAACATCAGGCATATATATGTATATAAAGTGGAGAGATCTGAAATATAATTTACGAATGAGCGCATTACTGCTAAGACATGTATAAAACATGAGCACGTGTAATACAATTTTAGTTTCCTTATGTGAGCGCAAGATTATATTATTATTATTAATAGTTTATTTACCATTATAGGAGGAGAAGAGCATCAAATAAAAAGCATTGATGTAAAATCATCCCAAAAATCTATTCACATCCTACAATCACGAAAACTATTCTTTTAATACGTATAACAAGTATGCTAAGAATCTTTTAAAATTTGGCGCATGCAGATACAACACACACACATATATATATATATACTAGCAATAAATTTATTTTATCTAAAGTTTATATAATTAAAAATCTTAATTATATTTTAATTTAGCAAATATTACGCTTTTATTTTGTGATTTTTATAATTTATTATGTTTATCTTTTATTTGCCATAAATCTCATATATATCTATATATATATTAACAGATGTAAGTATTGAAGTAAAGTTTGAAGACGAAATAAAAATCCATTTTACACTACCATTTCATCCACATGTAATTAAATGTTTAGGAAAAACGAAAATAAATGGTAAAGAGATGTTTTTTTTTTTAAATTTATAAACAGTAATAGTAAAATCATTGATACAATTTATAATTGATAAAAATATTACTTCATTTTATTATATACACTAAATTCATATTATGTGTTTGTCTATCTATCTATCTATCTATCTATCTATCTATCTATCTATCTATCTATCTATCTATCTATCTATCTATCTATCTATCTATCTATCTATCTATCTATCTATCTATCTATCTATCTGTCTGTCTATCTGTCTGTCTGTCTGTCTGTCTATCTATCTATCTATCTATCTATCTATCTATCTATCTATCTATCTATCTATCTATCTATCTATCTATCTATCTATCTATCTATCTATCTATCTATCTATCTATCTATCTCTATCTATCTATCTATCTATCTATCTATCTATCTATCTATCTATCTATCTATCTATCTATCTATCTATCTATCTATCTATCTATCTATCTATCTATCTATCTATCTATCTATCTATCTATCTATCTATCTATCTATCTATCTGTCTATCTGTCTGTCTGTCTGTCTGTCTGTCTCTAACTCTCTCTCTATCTATTTTTTGTTTTCTTATATGTCTATTCGGTTATCTATTTTTAAATATGTACATGTATTTGACAACCTTGAGGGACCTTCTTTAAAATACGAGTAAAGAAATGCATATTTCATAGTCCCATCTAAAGTAGAATAATAATGGAGATAAATGAACCTAAAACAGATTATATTTTCCAATCAATTCCCAAAAATCAACACTAGTATATTGAAGTAGTTTTTCTTTTTACTCAGCAATAATTTAATTTAAATAAAAAAAAAAAAATACATTTTATTCTTTTATTAGGAAGCCATGCTAAATGAATCAATTTCAAAAACTAGGATCTTTCAATTTACAAAACATTCCGGCATTTTGCCCAATGATTAAACTGTCTCTTTACTTAAAACCGTCTATTTAATTAAAATATATTTTTCTCTTAATTGAAAAGTGCTAAAATGACCATTTGGAAATGAAAGTTGCTAAATAAAAAACAGTGACAACTTGAATTAAAATTAATAATTTATTTCATTAATTCCCATATATTCATTCACACACACAACATTAAAACTAATTATTTTAAAATGCATTCATACTGCAAAGCAAATAAAAATTAAATGGATGATGAAGCAACTAATATATATATAAAATGAATGTTAACAAAAAAAATCAGTCTGTACTGACTTATGGACTTTTCAATATATATTTTTTTAAAGTTTTAAAAAAAAAAGTCTTACCATGGTATTTTTTTAAATATTCCATTACTGATGAGAATGACGTAAAAATCGTAAAGTTCTCTTTGTCAAATGGTTTCCTTTTAAATGTTCCCTTTTAATTAAAGATAAAATAAAATTAATTGAAGCCTGGGTTAGGCATGGAGGTTGGAGTTCAGGAAGCTCCAGAAGAAATTTGCATAGTTTATGCTTAGTACATTTTAGTGTCTAGCAATGCATATTCTCTGGCCGTATCAAAAAAGATCCTTAGGTTTCTTATTTCTGACAAAAACGATTTTTGCTTCATAAACTACAGTAACTGTGAAATTTTTTTTTAGCCACGTTAAAAGTTGACAAAAGCTAAAATGTTTATTCTGCCAAACACTCCAGTTCCGATCAAATTAAAACAATGAATAAATAAACAATAATCACCATAAAAATGTGTTCACTTTATATTTTATCTTTTATCAAAATTTTTAACATTTTTCTTTTTTAAAAAAATTACATGTGTGCAATCAATCAGGAATTAAATGACAGTAATTAATTGAAGACTTCATATCTTTTGATTACTTTGTATAAATTCCTTTGCTATCAGTAAATCTGATCAAATTAATTTTCTTTTTTCATCCAAAAATTGAAATATAATTATTTCAATCTCTTTTTTTTATTTTAAACCATCTTACATGGATTTAATTTGTTTACTAAAATTCATTTTAATAAATGCTATAAGTTTTATTGGTACTTATGATTTTAATTAGTTATTAATTTAGAAATCCCAAAAATGGGATTCCTATTTATAAAATATTTCTTATATACCTGGGTCTATTTTTATGCATAGATAGGTTCCACAGCAAATAAATCGCATAAAAATAGATTTAACTTACATTGAAAAATATGGGATATGTTCCTTAAATTTTAGAAATTGCACAAAACCAAAGCAAGAAAGTAAAATTACTTTAAGATTCACATTAAAAAAATAAGGAAATAAAGTATGATTAATAAAAAATTTCAAATATTTGAAAAAAAATGATACAAGAAAATTTTTTTTATTAACTATTTAATTTTATTCAAAACGATATTTTTATGTAAAATTATTTTACATTTTTTATGCATATTTTAATCATTATTACTATTTGACAATATGTGGGTTCATTTGAACTGGTAAGAAATCAGATTCGTCTCAAGAGGAAATACAATTAGCACCAACATCAGTCTCATGCTGCATTAATGGTTTTTTTTTGTCAGCAATGTATTTGATAATTATACTTTGAGATGATGATTTTACTAATTGTTTATGAAGCTCATGATATTCAGATGGTTATGTCTAGCTATTAGAGAATGCACTTCCACAAGGGCAACTATATATATATATATATATATATATATATATAACATGCTTCCACAAGTGTGTTAATAATGACTAACAATTAAATTTTCTTTTGTACACACATATATATATGGAGCAACTTTAACTCAGAAAAAAGTTACTAGTAAAAATATTTAAGAACTTTTAAAGATACATTCTTTTAAAATAGAAATTGAAAGTTCTTAAATATTTTTACTTGTAACTTTTTTCTGACTAAAGGTTTCACCATGTATATGTGTGTATAAAAGAAAATATAAACATGCACAGACATAACACAGACATACAACTATTTAGATCTCACTGGAATTTAAGAGATCATTCATAATTCATGTCATTAACAAAAAATGATTTTCCAAGTGATTAGAAAATTGGAAATTTTCTCGAAACATTTTTGCTGTGAAACGAACAGGTTCCACTTCTGTTTCATTATCTTTTTTTAAATCTTCTAGGGTATATAAATTTATTGCCAAATCTTTTTCCAACATGCATTTACAGTATGTAAAATTTAATGCATGTATATAAAATGGGGAACTCCTAATTTTAAGTGAAATATGAACTTCTTTATTGCATAAATGAAAACGCATATACGAAGAAGCATGAATGGCATACCTTCACTATCACACTAAAAAGATCTGCATTAAAAGAGATGCAGGTGTATATGTCATAAATGGTTTAATTATTCTTAATGTTATGATTTAATGCTGTGGTCGAGTATCAGAATCTAGAGCATAAAATCCACAGATGGATTAATCTTTTTATAAACACCAGAGTAATAAAGTCATTCAATTATTTATATATTAATGTTTTTATATAGGGTATATGGGCACGGACTCATATGCCCTATATATATATATATATATATATATATATATATAGACACAGGTATATAATAAACCTGTATCTGTCCAACCTTGAATATGTATTAAATGGATTATGTCCTGTACATGAGGAGTCAGATTGACCTTAAATCAACATGGGTGTACAGGAATCTCGGCCTCAGGGTGGCCTTTGAGCATTCCATCATCAGATTTTCAATTGGATGGATGGTTGAAGAGTTGAAGTGTGGGGTAGATTGAAACCTGTCCATTAAAGTATGAGGATTGGCTATCTTAATATATATCTGAGCACTTATTGCATATATGTGTAGAGATGGCAATCTGGACCAACTGATGATTGCTGGTTTAGCATGAAATCCCAACATTGGTGATTATTTTCAACATATATGTGTTCAAGTGTATCAGTGTTGTGAGATAGTGTGGAGAGTGATGGGTGGTGTGAAAGTCTGTGCTCATATACTTTATATATTACATATATAGACACACAGGTATATAATAAGCCTGTGTGTTTCAGATATTAATGTTTTTCTAATAATAATTCGTAAATTTTTAGCAATAATAACGTAATCTATTATTTTTTATAGGCCAATGTGGAATGGTAATGGAATTTGCTTCCAATGGAAATTTAAAATGTTTTTTACAAAAAACATTTTTGGAAGATTTTCCAAAAATTTTTAAAGAGAACAGTGACTTTAAGTACCATTTAAATCAAATGTGTTTAAAATTCGCGTGGGAAATTGCTTCTGGAATGACCCATATATCAAAGTTTAAGGTATTTATTTATTTATTTATTTTTTTACATGTAAAATATATAGTTATTCTTAAGACTTTTCTAATATATTATTTTTAACTCAATGTGGAAACATCTTTCTATTGATTTATTTATGTATATTTTTAATCATTTTATTTTACAACTTACTGATAATATGCAATTAATTATCAAACTATTTGTGCCTGTCTGTAATGTTTAATGGATTCCGTCAGCAGAACATAAAGATTGATAACCATGAATGAGAAAAAGTTAATAACCTTGATCAGATTATTAATACTAATGAACGCATAATATAATGCTTTTGGTAGAAATAATTTAATATTAAAAAAGCCTATAAACATTACAAACTAAAAATTTTTAATGTGTGCTTTTTATTCATTCTACCGTATGGATGTACGACTTGGATACTTAGCAGGAAATAAATAATAGGATTTCAGACCACTTAACAAACTAAAGAGAAATTATATGTTAGAAATAGCCAGAAGGATTTCTAATATCATTATGTAATCTAATTGTTGCTATTGCATTTTTATCAATATTTTTTAGAACATGGCAATATCCTGGAACTATACCTTGATAATTCAATGCTATAATCACTGAAAAAATACTTATAAAATCAAATGCGTTTTGATAATCTACAAATCCAAAGCATAATGAAAACCCAAATTTGTTGGTTCTTTCTATAACTTCTTTCAAAACGTGGATGTGATTTAATTTATTAAAACCACTTTTTAAATCCAGTTTCTTTGTTTGGTTGGTTGGAATCCAATGTTCTTTGTAGACGAATTGATATTATTTTGGTAAAAAGTTTGTATAAAACTGATAAAAGACTGAGAGGTTTCTAATTTCTAATATCTTCTTTATCACCATTTTTAAATATCAATATTAATTCTGCATTCTTCCAATCATCTGGTACATCTTCATCACATGTGAATGAATGGTCTTGATAAAATTGTTTATTTGATCTGCTGAACTAGCTTAATGTATTTTAATAACCTTATGGCAGGAAGGAGAGTTCAGGTCTGGATAAATATTGATTCATTATATAGTATAGAAGAAAGTTAATAAGATATGACATTTTGTAAAGGATAAAACAGTGCAATTATTGCAATATAGTGAAATCCAAAAAGTCATCAGAAATTATGAAGGGTCGTCAGAGTTATAATAGAAAATATAGAACTTTATCTGTAAACAAAATATGTTTCAAAGTAAAATGTATACTTTATAATATGATATGTAACTTTTCATAGCACAATTCTTTAATAAAGTAATAAAGTCTAATTCAATCTCCAGTTAAAGAAACTCGAGTGCTAGTAGTATCTAAACCCGTAAGGTGATCTTATATGAAAGCAATTTCTAAAGTAGATTGAATTTAAATTATTTATTATCTTAGCCTACTGAAATAAAGTTTATTTAAACTTCTTGGTAGATTCAATTTCATTCTGCTTGAATTATTGTTTTCATTTATAATCTATTTAAGATTTGAAATAAGAGTAGTTAGTGTTTTTTTATTTAATAAAAATTGTAGTGTTTCTTGTCAATAGATTTATTTATTTAAATATAAAAAATATAATGTATATTACACATCATGATTAGTTTTTATTTTTTATTAAGTGTCATAGCATCATGATTAGTTTGATGTTGAAACTTAAAGATTTAACCACAACGATTATCGCATTCGTTACATTTTTCAGCTTAGAAGGTTGCACAATTACTGCTCACACGATTGTATAAATGCGGTTCTGCTACTAGAATGTATTCGGTTATATTTATGCTGGTCAGTACACATAAAAGGGCTCATTTAAATATACTGACCTTGCTTAATATGAAATCCGAAGTTTCTATAATACATTTATACCAATAATAATTTTAATGTACTGTTTGTACCATAATACAAGATCTTATTAAACTTTATGAATAAATCATCAACCATTATCAGTCCACTGCAGGATGAAGGTCTCTCCAAGTTCAATCCATCTTCTTCAATATTTAGCTTCTCCTCTCCACATCACCCCTGCACACTTTCTTTTTTTATCCATCCATCTCACATGTAGTCTCTTTCTGGGTCTTTTACAATCTCTTGGAATCCAGTTTAAAATTTCAATTGTCAATCTATTATCATCTCTTTTAGCAATATGTCCAGACCAACTCCACTTGTATTTGAATTTTTTCAATGAGGTCAGTCACACCTCATAGTTCTCTTATCCATATATTGTGTTTTCGATCTTTTCTTATTACTCCCAACATGCATCTCTCCATATGTCTTTGAGTGGTCTGAAGTCTCTTCATTGTTCTTCTATTAAGTGTCCAAATCTCAGATCCATAAGTAAAAACTGCTAAAACACATTTATTAAAAATGTTCCTTTTCGAACACATAGACATATTTCCTTTTAGTATCAAGTTATTTCTACCAAAAGCACTCCAACCAAGCTTATTTCTATGATTAATTTCATCCATTGTGTTTCCATCTGTATTAATAATCTGACAAAGGTATTTGTAACAGTTAACTTCTTCTAACTCATCATAATCAATCTTTAGTTTCATACTTTGAGAAAATCCATTAACATTACTTTAGTCTTTTTAACATTTATCTTTAGTCCTACTTTCATCTGATAACTCCTGCAACATTTCCTGCAGCGCTAAAGCATTATTTGCAAAAACAACTACATCATTTGCAAAATCTAAATAAATAATCTCCATTTATTTTCATTTCTTTAGCTTCCCATTTTAATCCACAAAATACTTCTTGCAGCACTGCTGTAAAAAGTTTTGGAGATATAGAGTCATCCTGTCTTATACCCTTCTTAATGTTGACTTTCCCAGTAGCATTATATAATCTAATTGTTGCTGTTGAATTTTTATAAATATTCTTTAAAATATGACAACATCCTGTATTTATATCTTGATGATCCAATGCTTTAATCACTGAAGAAATGTTTATAGAATCAAATGCCTTTTCATAATCTACAAATCCAAAGCGTAATGGCAATTCATATTCATTTGTCCTTTCTATAACTTCTCCTAATATCTGGATATGATCTACTGTCCTAAAACCACTTTTAAATCAAGCTTGTTCATTTGGTTGGTGGAAGTCCAATGTTCTCTGTAGACAAGTTGTAATTATCTTGATAAAAGTTTTGTATAAAACTGATAAAAGGCTGATAGGTCTGTAATTTCTAATATCTTATTTATCACATTTTTCAAATATTAATATTAATACTACATTCTTCCAATCATCTGGTACATCTTTATCATTTAGACATTTGGTATATAACTTTGCTAATATTTTTTCTGTTTATTCACCTGCTTCTTTTAATATATCAATTATAAATTCCATCATTACCTGGAGCCTTTTCTTTCTTCATACATTTGATTGCATGTCTCACTTCTTCATTTAAAATTCTGGGCAATTCGGAAGATGTAAGAGATATAGGAGGTACTTGTTCTTTATGACTATATAATTCTTGATAAAAGTTTTCTACCCATTTCATGATGGCATCTCTCTTTTTAGTAATAATTCCATTTTTTTTATTGCAGATATAAATTTCCTACCAATACCAAAATGTTGTTTTACACTCTTGAGACTTTTATTCTCTTCTATAGCTTTCCTTGCTAGTTCACAGTTATACTTTCTTATAACATTATCAACTCTTTCCCACACCATTGTACAAAATTTGAGATATTCAATCCTTTTTAATGCATCATTTATATATATATATATATATATATATATATATATATATATATATATATATATATATGATATATATATATATATATATTCATATTCCTTCTTTTCTTCATAAATTCTGTAGTCTCAGCAAACATTATATTGGTCAATTGCTGCTTTTTTTACCAGCTATCTTTGTTGCAGTTTTTAAAAGTGTATCAGTTATTTTCATATTAATTTCATTCAAATCTGAATTATGTTCAAAATATATTAATTCTTGAAACCAATTTTTAAGTTTTAATTTAAATTCATTAGAATATTTCTGAAGATTAGGAATATCAACTGTAAATATTGTTTTTCGTAATAATTTTTGTCTCTCTAGTTTTGCATTCACATGTATCTTACATCTTACTAATCGATGATCACTTCCTGTGTTAAATTTATTAAGAAAATTACAATCTTGAAATATATATTTACTGTTAGTGAAAATATAATTCAATTCTGCTGTACCTTCATTTGGATGCTTCCATGTCCATTTCCTTTTAACATTTTTTTCAAAAAAAGAATTCATAATATAAATTTTTTTTTTTTTGCAAACTCCAAAAGTCTATGTCCTCTCTCATTTCTATTACCATAACCAAAATTACCTACAGCAATTTCATCTTTCATTTGTCTACCAATTTTAGCATTAAAGTCTCCCATAAAAATTTTAAAATATTGTTTACTCTGATCAAAGCCTTTTGTATATCCATATAAAAATCTTCTACTACTTCATCACTATGAGAACTTGTTGGGACATAAACCTGAATTATCTGCATTTGGTATCTGCTATTAAGTTGTATAACTAATCTTGCCACTCTGTCTGATACACTATCAATCAAAACAATGTTGTTCTCTCACTTTTTATTTATAATGAATTAAAATCCACTTGTATTTCCAATATTTGTGCCTTTATAATAGAGTACATGTCCACTTTTCAAATCAATTGTCTCTTCACCTTTTCTTTTAACTTCACAAAGTCCAATAATGTCCCATTTAATATAAAAAAGTTAATCTTCTAATTTTTGCAATCTTCCTTCACTTGAAAGTGATATGCAGTTGTAAGTACCTAAATAAAAAGTTGTCATCAAATGGCAGCCTGGGTCCACAATCAGGAGATTCTTAGCACTCTCCACCTTTGGCCACCAATCGCTGCCTTGGTTGGTGACTTTACACCCTCCTGGGAATATGGGTCATGATTTATTTTTGTCTGTCATAATTGTATAATTATTGGAAAATATTTATCACTTACACATACGTTCATTGTGCATTATCAGGCAACTGAAAAACAAGACCATGGTGCTTCTTGATCTTAAACTTAGAAGTAAAAAGCCAATAAATTCCCCACACTGGCCAATGCTTGTTGGTGAGCAGCCCATCCATGTTTGTATACTATATGAATAATCACATAGTAATAACAGCTGCAATGAAAAGAACATATGGAATGGACATTAAGAATTTGCCCTGCTTGGTTCCTTTAAGGCCTCTAAGAGGAATCAAAGGATCCTCTTTCAGTTGATAGCAAACTCCTAACACAGAACAGTCCAGTATGGTGATCACCAATTTACATTTAGATTTCCATTTAGTCATTTATATTAAACATACTAAACTCGGTATTAGTTAATCCCTTAGCAACTATAAAAAAATTGAAAAATTAAAATTTCTTATCAAAGGATATAGTTTTATATTCTGTTCACTTCTGAGTAAGTTTCTTAGCATGTTAGCTTAACACATAATGATGATTTTTGCCGATTTTGTAGATATGCCATTATTCTCAAGTTTATAAACTAGCTTAATCTAGTTTTCAATCTAAGCAGGTCTGCCAATTTTTTTTAGATTTTATAAGCAGCTTGTCTTTTTAATCTTGTTTTTTTTTTTAAGATTAAATAAAAATTATAATTAAATCTTTCTGACAAAAGAAAATAACTAAAATAATATTTAAAAATGATGGCAATAAAAATTTACAAAGTTACATATTAAAGACTGAAGAAGATTGCAGGGGCAATCAAAACTGTTGTTAGATGGGTGACATGTAAGCATTGTACTAAAAATAAAGAATTGTTATAAAAATGGATTAAAGACTGATATTAGAAAAAATATTAGATATCTGTGTGTTAAAACCAAAGCAAATGAATACACACAGATAATTGGACTTGTATATAATGTTTGAGCATGTGAATAGTTATTATGTGGCTAATTATTGGAATTGCTTAAAGAAGCTAATGTGGTTCACTCATTTTATTTTATTATGCTTTACATTATTAGCAAATAAATAAACTTGTTTTTTATTACTCTAGTTAATGTTTTGTTTTCATTAAATTATTGTAGATGCATATATAGAGCTGGTAAACATAAATCTTACATCTGTATATAACCCATATGCAATATAAATCTTCAAATCTTGATTGGATAATCATTTTCATAGATCTTTGTGATAATCCTGAATAAATGTCTTTTCCCTAGTTTATAAAATTGAGCTAAGTTCTGACCTGTAGTTCTATTTAAAAGTATGGTTATTGAAAAATTTACAAACCACTGCTTCCATCTACATAAACAATAGCAGATTCTTTTCAGAAGAAAATCATTCGAAAACAACTTAGATGTCTATCACTGGAAGGTTTCAAGATTTTTTTTACATTGTACCAATAGTATAAAGAAGTATCTATCAGTTATACTGATAAAAATGTACTTTTTTGAAATATAAAGACCCTAGTGATTAATAAATGAGTTATAATACTTCATGGAAAATTTTATTTTAGATTAATTCCAGTAAATTTGGAGATTCTTATTAATAATATGTTTTTAGTCGATTATAATTTAAAAATCCTACCATTTATGAGAGTGTTGAAATAAAATAATGTCAATTGGTCTGAATTTCTGCCTTCATGGACAGTTGTGGTTCATCAATTGAGTTGAGTGATGTACTGAAACTAAAAAAGTTGAACAAAATTTAGTGTTTAATGATTGTATATAGATGATGAATATTTGTGTAAAATAGAGTATCCTTTAGTTTAGGATAATATTAGTATCATTGAATAAAATATATTAATCTCATATCCTACAATCATATGATTTAGTCATATATTCTTTTATTCTAATTTAATATTCTCATTCTCTACTTATATGAACTAAGATGGGGAAATATAATTGTCGAATATGTCTAATTTATTGATATAAAGTTTTAACAGCATAATTCATATTATTATAGTACTAATATATTTTTACATCTAACATAATATATATATATATACACACACAATAGAGATAAGATATAGTATTAGTAATAAGTATACCGTTAAAGTAGAATTTTAAATAACAATACAAATATTTATGGGCAATCATCATTTATGTAGCCCAAATGATTGACCATGTGAAATATTTTAGTTATTTAAATAATTGCATTTATCAACATGTTGCATACTTAATATGCATATATTATTTATATACATATAATATATGAACAATGTTATTATATATTTATCTGGAAGTTTGTGATGATGTGGGTTTTCCTGTAATTATATAGTGGATTATTTTCATCATATAATTTTAATTGTTAATTGTTTTTTTAAAGTACATTTTATTTAACCTTTAAATTAATACATTCAACTATAAGCCAATAACATTCTGGTTAGTATAAAATAATAATGTTCGATGGTATTTTTTTTCTACTTTTGTGATGCTAACCTGACCATAATACAAAGGGAAATCGAATTGGTGATTTTCCTTCAGATTTACGAATATTAAATTTAACATGTCATTTTAAGTAATTAGCCATTGCTAAATAGTCTAATTGATTAGCGGATTGATATATAGATCAGCGATTTGGTTTCCATATTGTTTTTGTCATTGGTTATGCTAGCAACACCGGCAAAAAAGAAGAGAATAAAGCTAGGTTATGTTATATGCTTACCTTTGTAATGATACTAAAGTTAAACTATTTGAAGAGTTTAAATAACGTTTGAATTTTTCTAAAAAAAAAGCATTTATCAATTAAAAAATATAATTACAAATATTAATACACATCTGTTCAAGTATTATAATTTATCAACTTTTCACTATTCTTTTATTGTTTAAATTCTACTAAATTTCTTTTTTAAAAATCTGTTATTTTTTTTCTCCCACGTTTATTGTTTTCTCTAAGTTATTTATTGTCATTAAAAAAATAATCAAAACATTTTATTTATTTACAACTCATATACGGGTATTTGATTTTCTTGTCTTTTAATCTATTTTGTTTCTACCTAATAATTTTAAAAGTTACAGAGTGCGCATAAATTATCTTTATAATTTTGATCCGAAATAATAATTAAATTATCATTATATTATCTATGGTATTTTTACATAGATTTGTGAAATTCTTTTGTTAATTTATAGTTATAGCACATTAAAACACTCACATTCAATTACGCGCATACACACATATATACGCATATAGAATAAAAATGGAAGAATAAAATTACTAGATTTTTAAAAATCTAGGTCATGGTTTCATCTTTTAAACAAATAGTTATTCTCAAATAAAAACTACTAATACAACACGCATGATAAATATGTGCTTATAATTATTCACAAATCAAAATAACGGCTAATTATTCATAACATTAATCGAAGTTCTTATAAGAATTGTTAAATAGTCATAAGTTTGCGTTCATATACATGTTTGCTATTATTTTTTAGTTGTGAAGGTTTACTTGTTTAATGGATGAAACCATAGACTGACATAAAAATTTGTAAATTTTTTAATTTTGCTAATATATATATTTTCATATGTCATAGCATCGGCTGGGACGCGAACCCACAATCGTCTGCAAGCAACTACAAGGCGGCTGCGATGACCTCTCGGCTAACACGCTTGACTATATTTTTATTTTGTTTCAATTATACTGAACATGTTGTACAGCTTTAGGCAATGTGTGTGTGCGTGTGTGCATAGAAGAAGCAATAGTTTTTCTATACATAGACTTAACAATATTATTTATTGTATTTCAATTTTTTTTCTATCATTTAGCTCGTTCACAGAGATTTAGCAACTAGGAATATTTTATTAAATGAATTAAATCATTGTAAAATAAGTGATTTTGGATTATCAAGAAATGTTTCCGAAAGCAATGAATATGTGATGGAATCTAATGTAAGTATAACAAAAACGTAAGTTCATTACATACATTATGCGTTTTAATTATATTAGCAATTATCTATAATGAATCAGCTAAAACAAATACTTCAACTAAGAATAAATTATACAGAAATACATTTCTAGCTAAATTAAAATTTATACAATAAAGACATGTTGAACAAAATCACCCTTCAGTTATTAATTTAATTTCCATACTTATTTATTCATCCATTTTATTGCATACATAGAATATATTTAATTATGAGTCTAAAAAATTTAATAAACTAATTATTGATATTGAAAAATGCACTCAATTAATCTGTATCACTGTTCAATAAATGCAAATACTATGATGAACCCTATTGGCTGACATAAAATGTGCAGGTGTGAGAAACTGTAGAGCTTCTAAAAAGTGGAATTAGAAAGCTCATTAACATTATCGAAAATTAATTCCAAATAAAATAGTGAAACTAAAATAATTTTTATAAGAATTTGTTTTTATTATTTTCCAGAAAAAGTTAAAACTTAAAATCAAGAAATAAAATAATTTCCAAGCAATGAATTAGAAATAAAGTTATCTTCATTAGCATAAGTTGGTTAATGCTTTCAAACAGATTGTCTGCAGTTGTCAATATGATGCAGACAACAAAGTTAGAACATTGCAACTGGAAAAAAGTAATTTTGATACAAAACATGGATGTTCTGAGTATTTTATTTTATTTTATGATTTTAAAAATTGGATTTTATTTTCATTAAATTGAACTATAGGAATGTCCCACAATTAATTTTGTAGTTCTGTGAAAATCAGAGATGTCTGACACTCGATTTTCATGAACCCAGGATGGTTGTAAATGCAGTCCAACATAAAATTGTAAACTCACTTAAAACATTATGAGATTGCTTTATGGGAGTGAGACTAAAATAAATGTATGCACATTCTGAAATACAATGTCAAACATCCCCACTAGTTTTATATTGAACTTTTTCTTTTACATATACTTTAAATAAATTTTTATTAGTCTATCATTAGATTGGAGATTATCCATTCAATGCACAATATTTCGATAGTGCAATTTGTACCACACAACTCTCATACAAGGTGATGTAGTAAAAATTACCATACACAAATAATATACTTTTAATGAAGTTTTATTAAATACATTTTCTATAACAGTGACCACAAACTTGGAATGCCCAGATAATTTTAAAAGATTCCAAACTGCCATCGCAGAATTACTACGATTATTGTGGGAGAACTGTTTTGTTTATGTGTAGTGCTGGATATTACAAAAATTATTGACTGATCTTTTTTTGTTGCTTATTAGCTTTGGGTAATGTATGTGTATTTAATGTGTGTCCAAGATAACTCTTCATTTTGGCATTAAAAGATTGGACATTCACCATGTAAATGATTGCTTTGGATGCTAATTATAATTTAAGCTGCAGCCTTAAATAAATTATGCCAAAATATATGTATTATGCCATAAACCACATTTTTAAAAGGATTTCCAAACAGCCACTGGAGAATTAGGATTATTGTGTGAGAATTGTTTTGCTGGTCTCTAGTGATGGATATTACAAAAAATATGGATGGACCATGTTTTTTTGCTCAGCAGCTTTTGGTAATGTTTGTATATTTAATGTATCCGAAATAACTCTTCATTTTTTAATATTTCTCAGCGTGGACACCCATGATGTAAATGATTGGTTTGCATGCTAATTTTAATTTATATTGCAGCCTGAAATGAATTGTGTCAATATATTATTACCCAGTAAGGCACAAACAACATAGAATCATAACACAATGAATAACTTCTGGAACGAACCGATTACATTTGTTGTATCAGATCCTACTATACATGCACAAACTTGAAAGTTCCTCAAAAGATAAGACAAAGTTCACCACTCTTGTTAATTTACAAACTTTAAAAGAAGAAAATTATAAACTTTTGTGCAGTTTTATAAATATTTAGCCATATTTATTATAAAACTAAGCCGTCTAATATGTGCTAAATAATTCTCCTCAGCACATATAATAATTTGGATGTTTTGAGTAAAATTCTTATATGAAAATTATATCACAATCAAATAGGTTATCAAAAAATAATGTTTCTTAGCATAGGATCTAAAGTCTTTATTTTTATTTATCAGAGCATTTTTCATCATGCATGACTTATGTAAATAACATTTCCTAATGGGGTGAGCTGGAGATAAAAATCATCTAAAACTAAAGGTGCACATTGTCATCTAAGCAGTTTGCATTAAAGAACTCTCCTACTCACTGCAAGAATGTTTTCCTAGCATCTATAACAGTTTGTGAAAGAAAGAATAATTGTTGTACTGAAGAGATATTTTCATGCGTTTCGATATTTGTCAGTGCATTTCTTATCTTAATGCTACTGATTCTCAAAAATGTGGTCACCACAGAGGAGCAGCTGTCCTCACTTTGTTGGATATCTTAGTTATATATAAAAAATAATACAAACACTCATTTATGTTATTTATTATTTTATACATAGTGTTGCAAACTTAGAAAAATTGTAACTGATTTGCAAGACGCAATTCACCATAGCTATAGTAATAAACATTGGTATACGTGAAGACTTTAATCAACCGACATAACATGGTCAAATGAACATGCAGTTTGGAAGTCACATTTTTCTTGAATTTGTAATCCTAGGTTTTAAATAACTGATAGTTTTGAGTCTTTGTGTTTTTGAAAAATGCATAAAATAAAACTTACATATGTTGAAAGAATAGTGAAGCAAAATTAAAGAAATAGCCATGCATTAATAAACATTGATAGAAATAATTAATCTTTAACATACGATTCAAGAGTAAAATATAATTCCAACAATAAAATATAGATTTCTAATAGTTATTTAAAAACAACAATTATTTACGAATTCATGCTAATAGTAATGCTTTTACATTTGGGGTCTAGCTGTTCTTAGTTAGTGGGAAATTATTAGCTCCTATATTTGATTTTTTCTTTCATTATTCTAATATAAAAGTTGTCGATGAATCTTTTGTCTAGAAGTGAATGTTTTACCTCTCTTTTTATCTATTTTTTATTCAATCTATCTGTCTATATGTCTGTTTGTATTTCTAACTATTTACTTATTTATCTACCTCACTACCTACCTACCATCTACTTATCTACCTACCTACCAACCCACTCACCTACCTACATATCTATCTATCTATCTATCTATCTATCTATCTATCTATCTATCTATCTATCTATCTATCTATCTATCTATCTATCTATCTATCTATCTATCTATCTATCTATCTATCTATCTATCTATCTATCTATCTATCTATCTATCTATCTATCTATCTATCTATCTATCTATCTATCTATCTATCTATCTATCTATCTATCTATCTATCTATCTATCTATCTGTCTATCTGTCTGTCTGTCTGTCTGTCTGCCTATCTGTCTGTCTGTCTATCTGTCTATCTATCTATCTATCTATCTATCTATCTATCTATCTATCTATCTATCTATCTATCTATCTATCTATCTATCTATCTATCTATCTATCTATCTATCTATCTATCTATCTATCTATCTATCTATCTATCTATCTATCTATCTATCTATCTATCTATCTATCTATCTATCTATCTATCTATCTATCTATCTATCTATCTATCTATCTATCTATCTATCTATCTATCTATCTATCTATCTATCTATCTATCTATCTATCTATCTGTCTATCTGTCTGTCTATCTGTCTGTCTGCCTGTCTGCTTGCATATTTACTTATTTACATAGTTAAATAAACACCTATTTAGAAATTACTGGAGATTATACCTATTTTGTGTTAATGTAATAATGGTTAGAATTAAAGAAAATAAAAAGTACATGCCACTTTGGAATTAAAAGGAGATATTTAGATTTTTTAACAAATACAGTTTATTCATTTAAACAATTACTCAAGTAAAGTTTATTAATTTATTTAAGCAGACTGATTTATTATTATTATTTATAAATTGGAACAAAACCAAAATGTTTAATTCATTTCAAATTTGATTTTAAACTGAATCAACAATTGCTTGAAATTATGTATAACTGTTAATTTAGCATATATATAATATCAAACGAAATAAATATAATAATCAAAATATTCTAGATAAAACTAATGTATATATATATTAATATTTAACAAGCAGTAACATAAATAGATTGATTAATGAGCCAGGCAAACGTCTATTTGCTTCAAATTTATTTCTATTAACTTTTTTTTTTTCAGGATCCAATTCCCGTGCGGTGGCTGGCACCGGAATCTTTAAAAGATCGACTATTTACAGAGAAAAGTGATGTTTGGTCTTTTGGTGTTGTATTATGGGAAATTATAGCATTAGGTAAAGCAGAATAAATATCTAGAAAAAATATATAAAAATAAATATCTAGAAAAAAATATATAAGTATATTTATTTATTTGCTTTCAGAAGTCGATATTGATTATGTGTAAACACAGCAACTAACACCTCATAGTACATTCGTATCTCATCTGCTTGCTATATGTATAAACTGGGTTCGAATTCAGTCGAATAACTTTGAATTATTTTCAGTAAGCTTGGGATATTTTATTTACATTTACTCAGCTAATAGCCAAACAAACTATTTTTCTAAGATTGGCTGACAAAGAGCTTTTTTATCTTTCCTCAATTAGAAAGTACAATTAATGATGTAAAAATATTCAAAATTTTGTCACCTATCAAGTGACAAGCTACATGAATACTTTTTTTCCTTCAAATGTTTTTATATGATGGGCTGTTAAAATATAGTTTGCTTTATGGTGGACTATTTAAAAACTAATTTATTTTTTATCTTTATATTAGATTAGCTGTACTGAACCTTAAGCTCCTGCTGACTTGTAGGATGGGATGTTTGTTCATCAAATGCTAGAGATAGTTTCCAATACGCTATTTTTTGACTCCCTTTTTTTAGTTATTGCAGGTCCCTGTTCATGCCATTGAATATCTCCTTATAGTAAATGTGACTTTGGGATTGTTTTTTTGTGCAACAACATTCACTACACACAACATTTGTGACTTGATTCCTTCTTTCTTCTTATTGGCATTTATTAGAGAAGAGAAGTCCACATTACACAGAATTCACAAGCACAGTTTGCCAGACAAATCATAGATTAGTATGACCTAAGATTGAAATACTAGTTGCATTAAAAATTAGGTATTATTCCAATCATATTCACAAAAAATTGATGTTCATTGCTTAAAAGAATCTATTATACTTAATTTTAATAGCTATTAAACACTAAAATTGCTAATTTAGATATTCAGATCTGTCATATTTGTGAAGCATTGAATTCTCTTAAGGAATGCCTTATGAATACAAGTAAATCTATTCTTGGGTTCACTAAAAAGAATAATCATGATTGGTATTTTGACAATGATAATATTATTAGTGATAATTAAAAAAAAACAGGTGCCATTCTTTACTTGGCAAAATAATAGATAGATTAACTGTGAAACTTCATATAATAAATATAAAGATCTAAAAACAAAAGTTCATTGACTGATAAGAAAACATAAAAGTGATAGATGGATTAAAATTGCAGAGACAATATAGACATTCTCTACTCATGATCATTCTAGAGATTTTGTGCTGCATCGAAAGCATTATATGAACATGAGAAATGCATCACAATCTTATTAAATTCAATCCTTTCTCTCTCATATATATATAATGATAATGGTATTTTGAACAGATGGAAAGAGTATTTTGAATATCTTTTGAATAATGATAAAAGAATTGATAAGATGACTTTAATGATACATCCATCTCACCTACTTATTTAGTTTTGGACATAGATATCCAGGTTAATGAAGTCAAACCATTTTTTAATTTAAAAAATGTAAAGGCTATAAGTCTTGATGAAATTAATTGGAGAAGTTTTAAAATATGGTAGTAATATATTAGCTTCAATAAGATTAAATTTTTTTTAGGAAAACTGGATCCAAGAAGTTAGTCCAAGGATGTTTTAATTGTTCCAATTTTTAAAAACAAAGGGAATAGACAAAATTACAGTAAGTGATGGAATATTATTATTATCCACTACAGCAAAAGTACTTTCAATAATGTTGTTAAATAGTTATAAATGGTTGATCAAGATTCAATGTGGTTTTAGGGAAACAAGAAGCACTATAGATATGATTTTTATTGTATGGGCAAATGCAAGAAAAATGTCCAAGATAAAAAAATGATCATGTATTGCTTTCATTTAGTTCATCAAAGCAGTTGATTCAATAAATAGAACAAATATATGGCATTGTTGGAAATTAGTTGGTTTTCCACCCAAATTTATTCATGTTATGCAGCTTCTACATGATGGAATGAGAGGTTGTGTTATTAGAGATAGTTCATTTTATCATAGTTTTAGAGTTGATAATTTACTAACAAGTAAATAAATAAATATTAAATTATTATCAGTAGTAAGTCCATTAAATGTTTCCAGTACAACTTAACAGTTAGAAATAAAAAAAATTGTTTTAAAAGTTTTTTTCTAATGATAAATTAAGTATAAAATTGACTAATATTATTGTGATTTTGATTCTTTTTCTCAATCAAGGAAGTATTGTACCATTATTTTGGTTCAATGCATATTTAGCATTATAGCATGAGAGAAGTTTGCTGATAAAAAAGTATACTTTAAAGAAAAAGGGTAAAAAGGAATATATTAGTATAAAATATAATAATGCAGTAATTTTTTTTTTAATAATCAAGATTTATTATTAAGAGTACAAACTCTCCATACAGTTGTGCCACCAAATGCAATTCTTTATAATCAATGGATGCAGACAAATTTGTGCATAAAATTCATATCTAATACATACCCATCCAACTTCTCCAGACTACTTTCTAGCTTGTGGCTTTCATCAGTGAGGAGGCTTGGGTTTGAGAGTACTGCATCTAGATCTTAGAATCTAATGCAACTCTCCAACAGATACTTTTTACTTATTTGGTTAATTAAGCATTTATTTCTATATAGTGCTATGCCTACGATTGTATTACATTCAAATATCAGCCATTCAAGCCAATTGTGCATTCACGATCCCAAGATGAAAACACCATAATGTTTCCAACCCAAGTTCATTCACTTCTATAGTCATATAGATCTGAACGTAGTTCAGCATCTACACATTATGGTGTCTTTGATTTTTCAAAAACCACAATCACCATTATACTATGGGCAGGAAAGGTATAAAACCATCAAAATGTCTCATGATCACCATTTCATATGCTTACACTTTCTGATAATAAGAGTACCAAACTCCCCATATAGTAGTGCCACCATGTGCTAGTGAAATAGTAATCAGCAATGTTTTGATGGTAGACCTATCCTGTCCATAGGATAATTGTGATTTGGGTTTGAAAAAGTCACCAAAATGTATAGATGCTGAACTGTGTTTAGATATACATGATTATACAAGGGAATGATCTTTGGTGGAAACATTATAGTATTTTCATGTTGGACTCTCAGCTTTACAGTTAACCAAATAGATCAAAGATGGCTTCTGGAAGGTTTCATTAGATTTTAAGATTTGGCTGCAGTGGTTTTAAATCCTAGGCTCATCATTGATAAAAGCTATAGCTAGAAACTAGTCTGGGAATGTTGTATGAATAAGCATTAGATAGAAATATTATGCCAAACCTTTCTGAATCCACTGATTGCAATGTGAAGATTTATTATTGTAACTTCCCTGATAATCAAAGAAAAAAAATGTATACATAGATTTTCTAAGTAAAAAGAGCAATTAATAATAATTAGAGAGAGAATAAAGGTATGATATTTTCTCTCGTAATATGGCTTATTAGGATGCCAATCACCAATATGAACTTTGTGAATAAGAAAGAAAAAAATACTTATATTGCAAGTTAAAGATTTTATATAATTGAACCTTGTTTAATTTTTGTATTCATTCATTTTGGCTGATGAAATTATGTTAGTTCAAAGTCAAAAATGAAAACTATATTAAGGATGATATAAAACTATGTATTAAATTGTGATTAATATTGTAAATTAATTATAATGAAGACAGGCTTTGTGCAGAAATTAAATTCCTAAAGAAATAAAAAAATACGAAAAGGTACTTGCATGATGGAATCAGACCACAATTAGAAAAAGAAAACCCTGACAACTTTGAGGGACTTTTTTTTTTGGCTTCTTCACATCATTAATTTTATTTGTGAATGTTGTGTTTTTAACTGAGCATCAGATCACAGAGAAAGATCCAGAAATCTAAATAAAAATGTTTTGCCATATGTTCATTTTACCTGCAGGGTTAATTCAAATCAGATGCACTGCTAAGCCAATATGGTTGCTGATGCCTTCTTCCTAACATGAAATTGAGAGGATGCCTTGATTCAGAATATAACACTTACATCATAACATCAGGACCCTTAGAAAAGTAAATAAAAAAACAATGCTTCAACTAAATCTAATCAATCTCTTAGTTCATAGAAATAAAAAACCCATGACTATGGTATATATCTATTATACCAATCATCAAAATTCATTCAAAGAAATAATAGATAACTTAAATATTAAACTCATAAAAAAAAAGAAATAATAGATAAGATTAATAATAGTTCTATATTCTAACTTCTATGTTTATCTTTTAAACCACTAAACATCACATGATCACTATCTCATATGGAGAGTGGTGTTTTGTTTTGAATGTTTATCTTTTCTGGTAATATAAACTTTTAATGAACTAAAGTCAGATTAATTAAACATTATTATTGCTGGCATAATACAAAATTAAATTTGTAATTAAGAATGAGTGTTTTATACCTGTTCTGTGTAATGTTATATTTATATGTTAATATTTAATAATAGTTAATATGGTATTATTAGCAGATAATTTGTGTATTACAGTGTGTATTTAAATTGTTTATTAAATTTATGTTGGAATTTAAATTTGGAAATCTCCATTATTTAGATTTCTTCATGTAAGACTGCTAATATATGCGACTAATTCACTAAATCTCTATAAATAAAATTCTGTTAACAAAAAAAATAATACTGTAATTATAAAGGAGAGAGAGAAATTCCATCTTTATTAATTAATGTTGTGACAGTGTGTATAGGGGATTTGATTCATTGTATATTGGTGTCTTAAACAAATAAATAAAAGCTATCACAAGCTACAGTTTTCTTCTACATCATAAGATATACTATTATTTAGGGTTTGGTTGACCAAGAAATATAATTGCATTTTTTCTAATATTGATTTAGTAAATTTGAAAGGGATGGAGTGATTTGGTTATATCACAATTGTTAATCTATTTTACTCGTACGTATAGTAAAAATAGTTTAAGACCCTTTTAGTAACTGGGATCTGTAAATAAAAAAAAACTTTTTTTGATGAAAAGGTGATGACCTGGTCCAACACACATGCACACACACACACACACACATATATATATATATATTGTAACCGGACCCGCATACAACCCTTTTATTACGTCAGTTGTAACAATTTTCTGATGAGCATGCTGTAGGAAGGAACTATCAATTGACATTCCTAATGCAGATGTTAATGCCTCCTACAACAATATTTCCTGCTCATCAGAGGATGTAGTGCCATAAAGACTGGAAACATCTAAATATTTCTATGTTTGGTTTCCCAAAAAGCGCCATTAGAGTTCCGTCTCACTACAACCTGACTTGCCTAGGTCTAGTTATGTCAGACGTAGCTCAGAAGGCATGAGATTCTCATGAACAAGTGCTATAACTGATGAGTGATGCAATAAAACAAAACAGAATTGGACAACTGGATAACCAATTTAATTTTTAGTAACAAAAAATTTTATTAAATAAGAATTAATTTGCAATTTCTAACGAAGTTCATTTCTATCCACATGATAACTCATTTTCATTTTACTTATGAAAGAGTTAGAAGTAGTTTTTTTATCAATAGTTCATTTACAAATTCATTTATGAGAAGGAGTTTGGAAACAGTCTAATTCAACAATAGTTCATTTTTGAATTCCTTTATGAGAAGAAGCTTGGAAATATTCTAATTCAACAATAATTCATTTTGAATTCATTTATGAGAAGAATCTTGGAAACATTCTAATTCAACAATAGTTCATTTTTGAATTCCTTTATGAGAAGAAGCTTGGAAATATTCTAATTCAACAATAGTTCATTTTGAATTCATTTATGAGAAGAAGCTTGGAAACATTCTAATTCAACAATAGTTCATTTTTGAATTCCTTTATGAGAAGAAGCTTGGAAATATTCTAATTCAACAATAGTTTATTTTGAATTCATTTATGAGAAGAAGCTTGGAAACATTCTAATTCAACAATAGTTCATTTTGAATTCATTTATGAGAAGAAGCTTGGAAACATTCTAATTCAACAATAGTTCATTTTGAATTCATTTATGATAAGAAGCTTAGAAGCGGTCAAGCATTTATGATTTATACAATAATTCATTTTGAATTCGTTTAAGAGAAGAACCTTAGAAGCAGTCAAGCATTTATGGTTTATACAATAATTCATTTTGAATTCATTTATGTGAAGAAGCTTGGGAGCAGTCAAGCATTTATGATTTATACAGCATTTCATTATTCTATGAATTATTATTGATTGGTAAACATTTAAACTCAGCAATTCTTGGCTTGTGGAGCATTTATCATTTAGTAATTAAAGTATTTCTAATTTAGTCAAATATAAAAGTATATTCACACACATAAACTCTGTTTGGCTTGTGGAGCATTTATAATTTAGTCAAATATAAAACTATATTCATATACATAAACTCTGTTTGGCTTGTGGAGCATTTATCATTTAGTAATTAAAGCATTTCTAATTTAGTCAAATATAAAGGTATATTCATACACATAAACTCTGTTTGGCTTGTGGAGCATTTATAATTTAGTCAAATATAAAAGTATATTCATATACATAAATTCTGTTTGGCTTGTGGAGCATTTATCATTTAGTAATTAAAGCATTTCTAATTTAGTCAAATATAAAGGTATATTCATACACATAAACTCTGTTTGGCTTGTGGAGCATTTATAATTTAGTCAAATATAAAAGTATATTCATATACATAAATTCTGTTTGGCTTGTGGAGCATTTATCATTTAGTAATTAAAGCATTTCTAATTTAGTCAAATATAAAAGTATATTCATACACATAACCTCTGTTTGGCTTGTGGAGCATTTATAATTTAGTCAAATATAAAAGTATATTCATATACATAAATTCTGTTTGGCTTGTGGAGCATTTATCATTTAGTAATTAAAGCATTTCTAATTTAGTCAAATATAAAAGTATATTCATACACATAAGCTCTGTTACATTACCCAGATAGAAGTAATATGCAATTAAAGCATTTCTAATCCATATAGTAAATACGTTCAAATATTTTTATAAATAAATTTGCGTATAACTATTTCATAACTTCATTTTATAACGTATGATAAACATGTTCTAATATTTTACAAAATGAATTCTACGTAATTATTTCATAACTTCACTTTATAACGCATGATAAAGATGTTTTAATATTTTATAAAACAAATTCTATGTAATTATTTCATAACTTCACTTTATAACGCATGATAAAGATGTTTTAATATTTTATAAAACAAATTCCATGTAATTATTTCATAACTTCACTTTATAACGTATGATAAAGATGTCTAAACATTTCTATAACATAATTACCTTCCAGTTTTGCAGTCTAGTTTACTCAAAAAGAAGGCGGGTTATTTCATTTATGGAAAGTCATGGCACAGCGTGGAGAGATTGAAGCCGCTAATTTACCTCATTGTCATTATAATTCCTCTAGCAAAGCTTTCTTTTTCCATTTTCATGTTTTGTTAAAGCTATATTTTAATATGTCAAAAGAATTAAGTAATACACTTTTTTCTTTTTAAAAAAAAAAATTTAATATGTTCTGCCTCTCTGTGTAAGACGAGAGAGAAAAAAAAAGTTCTTTTCTTCCGACGACGTGCCTAATTTGAATACTGCCTCAGTTTAACTCAAGTATCTTTTTTTTTCTTTTTAATGATTGGATAATTAATTTCTTTTCTTTTTATCGAGACAGATAAAAAAAAAAAGATGACATAACATTTTATTCAAATCCATCAATCACAAAATTAAAAATATGATTTTTTTAAACAAATCAAAATTTATTGCGTTCCCAATTAGACTGAATCACGCTAGACATTTTTAAATGGGGGGGGGATCTTTTGAATATTTATATGAGGATCAGCATATCTGTTTCAATATATATTCACAATGATATATTTATAAATTAAATTAAACAACATTAATGTGACATCTATAGTGTAGACAGAAATAAATTTCATGATATTTAGAATAACAGTTATCTATGTTACAATTGGGATTGTCACATTTTATAAGAATGATTTGAACCAAGTCTAATACCAGTCAACATAAAAATTGTGTATGTTATGTCACTTAAATTGGCTTATAATCTAATTTAAAAAGGCAGAGTTCGGTGATAAATATTTCAGTAATTTTATGTGTTATAATTGTGATTGTCACATTTTATAAGGATGATTTGAACCAAGTCTAACACCAGTCAACATAAAAATTGTCTAGGTTGTATCACTTAACTTGGCTTATAATCTAATTTAAAAAGACAGAGTTAAGTGGTAAATATTTCAGTAATTGTATAACGAAACAACAGATTTATATATATATATATAAAATTATTAAAATGAATAGAAACTGATTTAGATTATACCTCCATCTATTTAATTTTTTTGCTTGTATATTAGTATGACATTTTCTTTAAGGTTTTCTTATAAAAGTAGAGAATTAAATGAAAATGATTATGTACATATAGATATTATAACCTTTTGATCAGTTATCAATGGTAAGAATAGCATATAAAATATAAATTATAGCTTCAAAATTTCAAGTTTATAATTTAGATAATAGTAGTGCTATAAACTTGGATATAACAGTAATAAATGACTTAACACATTAAGATTAAAAAGAGAATTCTGTAGAGATTTAATAATCATTGTTAGTTATAAATAATTTATATTATAACCTACTATATAATTTTTAATACAATATATGTCCATTTAAATAAACACCATTAATTATAAGTTTGACTTTAATTTATTTTCATGCAATGTCCCTTTAAAAGCTAAATATCTAAAATTATAGTTAACAAAAGAAGGAATAATTAAAGATCATATGATAAAAATTTATTTAAAAAATATTGTAATATCTTGTAAACAAAAATATTTATTCTTAAACTTTGTATTTAAATCCAATTAATAATATCATATGTTAAAAATATAATTGGAATTGGAACTATAGTTTTTAACAAATGATTTAAATTAATTTCATTTGCAAAACATGTATTGATTTTAATAGTTCAACAGAAACAGAAAAACATTTTATTTAAAAGTTATAATAATTGATTTGGGAAATTGACCAATGAGAGTCAAGACAGTAATTTTCTAATGTTACTTTGTCCTGTTTTTTTAAAAAAAATCACACAGATGATTAAAGTAAAAAGATTCAAGAAAACTGATAAAGTAGATGGAAGTCTTGATTTATGTTTTCTCTGTAAAAACAATTATAAAACTTAAAAATATTTAAAATTTTAAGCAGAAAAAAAATCATATTCTTTTTTGCATCATAAGATTGAATGGACTAGGTATTGAATTGCTTTATTTTTTATTATTATCTGATTTTTTGTTTATTTTATCTATGCAGTATATGTGCGTGCATGTGTTGTATTAAAATATATGAGCACAAATTTGTAATATTATATTCTGTGATTTTTATATTTTAATAAAGATTAAATACCTTTTAATCGAAAGTGTATATGTTCATTGATTTCCTTTATTTAGGGTCTTGTAAAAAAGGTTGAGAGAGATTTATATTAGTATAACATATAAGTAATTTGATTAAGAGTATATTTGCATATTTATAGACCGCTATATATTTCTCAGGGTTGATAACTGCCTGCCCTGAGCAAGCTAACTAGTGATAAGATTTCCATTTATTTAATACTGATACTCGATCTCTTCCAGCATAATTCTTATTTACATGTAAGATTGGCATTTGGAGTCAGAAAGTGATGTCCATAAATATGCTGGGCAAGACATAGGAGTACAATTTCGAATTACTTTCAGAATAAGGAATTATTACTTTTTTAAAGCTATTACATTATAATTATGCATATACGCATATGGTTATATATGTGATATATACAAAAAGGTGACTTCCATTACAATGGCATCCCAACTAAGGGGCTTTCGAAGAATGGAACATATGAGGAAAAGAATATAAGGGTTAAATAACAATAAAAGAATTAAAGTGAAGCATTATAATTTGTTTTGGTGGATTGTAAAGAAAGAGAGATCAGAAAATAGGTGACAGAGTGGACTAGATAGGGAAATTAGACACATAGGACAGTACTTCAAGGGATGGAAAGTAGACCTGGCATGTTTGATTTAAAAACAGTATAATAATAATAATAATAATAATAATAATAATAATAATAATAATAATAATAATAATAATAATAATAATAATAATAATAATAATAATAATAATAATAATAATAATAATAATAATAATAATAATAATAATAATAATAATAATAATAATAATAATAATAATAATAATAATAATAATAAAGACTAATAAAAAACAGAACTAAGAGCCTTATGAGTGCACAAAACTAATTGGATGTATATTTTTATTAAAAAAAAATGTGTAGACCCAAATTTGTAAACCATATGCATATCCTTTGTCTTTGTTGTCCCTTCCCCCAATTACAATTTTCAACTTATTTATACTAACTTCAATTCATCTGCATGTGGTAAAATAGTTATAAATGTAACCCTTTTCTTGTTATATTCAATAAAGTCCTTTTGAAAAATAATAATAATAATAATAATAATAATAATAATAATAATAATAATAATAATAATAATAATAATAATAATAATAATAATAATAATAATAATAATAATAATAATAATAATAATAATAATAATAATAATAATAATAATAATAATAATAATAATAATAATAATAATAATAATAATAATAATAATAATAATAATAAGAAGAAGAAGAAGAAGAAGAAGAAGAAGAAGAAGAAGAAGAAGAAGAAGAACATTAGAATAGAGTTGAACAAAAAGAAAATGGATCAACAGAAGGAAGAAAAGGAGGGAGAATTAAGCATGATGGAGTTCATTATAAAAAAAATTGGAAAGATTTAAACAAAGATTCCAGAAATTCAAAGATAGGGTTGAAAAGAGATTTCAAGAATTAGAACAGAAAATAAAAGGAAAAAAAGAAAAGTGTCAAAGGAAAGAGAGTGAGAGAGAGCCAGTAAAAAAAGAAAGTATGGGTAAAAATGAAAACAATATGTGTAAAAGAGAGGAAGAAGAAATAGATAAAAGCCAGGACAAGGGTAAAGAGAAGAAAACTCTGAAAAAAAGCTTAAAGACAGCAGAAGTGCGAGAAGTCAGATTGAAGTAAAAAAATTCTTAAATAATCATGTGTTTGCCAGTCTGATGATAGAAGCTCCAGTTGAGTATATAAAAACTTTACAGGAATATTTCAGCAGCAATTCAATGTCTGAAATAAAAAAAATAGCTCTCATAAGTGAATTAGTTGTGAAAGAAATAATAACAAGATTCAACAGAAAGGATGGGAGCCTAAATCAGAAATTAAAGAATCTTAAAGAACAAGATTATGAAACAGTACAGAAATGGCATTGTGGAAATGAAAAATGGTGACAGTTGCATAAGTTGACTCATGAATGGGGAAAAAGTCGAATTTGCTAATGTTAAAAGATAGACAAGAAATTGATCGACTTAGGTAAAGAAACAGAAAAATATGTAACTGAACAGGTATTCGGAAAGTTTTTTATTATTTTATTATTTTTATTATTAGGTTGAGAGTTTAATATTTATCATATTTATTATATGGGCAGTTATATAAAGCCAAGTAGATAAAAAAGTAGTTTGTGTGTGTATCTATCTATCTATCTATCTATCTATCTATCTATCTATCTATCTATCTATCTATCTATCTATCTATCTATCTATCTATCTATCTATCTATCTATCTATCTATCTATCTATCTATCTATCTATCTATCTATCTATCTATCTATCTATCTATCTATCTATCTATCTATCTATCTATCTATCTATCTATCTATCTATCTATCTATCTATCTATCTATCTATCTATCTATCTATCTATCTATCTATCTATCTATCTATCTATCTATCTATCTATCTATCTATCTATCTATCTATCTATCTATCTATCTATCTATCTATCTATCTATCTATCTATCTATCTATCTATCTATCTATCTATCTATCTATCTATCTATCTATCTATCTATCTATCTATCTATCTATCTATCTATCTATCTATCTATCTATCTATCTATCTATCTATCTATCTATCTATCTATCTATCTATCTATCTATCTATCTATCTATCTATCTATCTATCTATCTATCTATCTATCTATCTATCTATCTATCTATCTATCTATCTATCTATCTATCTATCTATCTATCTATCTATCTATCTATCTATCTATCTATCTATCTATCTATCTATCTATCTATCTATCTATCTATCTATCTATCTATCTATCTATCTATCTATCTATCTATCTATCTATCTATCTATCTATAGTTAATATTGTAAGCTTAGAGTGTCAGATAAGTTATGGCTGTGGAGCTGTGGGTGGGAGTGGTCTCTCAATTCTGTTGGTGGATGGTAGGGTTGGATGCTGGATCAGGTATGTTGTGTGTTGTGTATTGTATATAGATACTTCTAATGCATAACATGGTTGAACTATCTAATATAAGATGCAGATGATAAAAGTCTGTGTAAACTCAAGCCTATAAGACTCCAAAGAGAGCATGTCATTCACATGCCATCCTACTTATAAGGCTCCAGAAGTGAGCAAGGTCTTGGATGATTCATACTTAACCTGAAAACTCATAATAAGAGTCAGGCATTGTTCTAATTATCCAACTCCTAAGACTTGGATGCAGCAGAATATGATTAGAAAAGTCCGTCCATTTACATAAGAAAAAAAAACAAGAAAAGTTTTTTTTTTAATTTTTTTTGGGGGTCATGTAACCAAAGCAAGTTGGAGTGAAGTTGGCTGTATATTGTGCATGTGAGTGGGGAATTAGACCCATAGGGTATCATTAGATTGATGGTCATTTTACTTTTTAATTCTGAAGCTGCAGGGTGGGATGTTAAATAAAATTGATTTAAGAATATATATTTTTTTCACTTGCTATTTTTGGATTATTTTATGTCTTAGAAATAAGCCATTCAAATACTCAAACTGTATTTGAAGGCTTTTGAATGGGGGTATTGTAACAGAGCTGGGTTCAAACCCTGTTCCAAAAGATAGTTGTATATATGCATAGATACATATACGTGTATATGTGATATATATGAAAAGGCAAATTCCATATATATATATATATAATGTAAAAGTATAATATCCATTATAAAAAAATATATAAATAAACAATTTAATGGTAAAAATATTATATTTTAAATTCTTTAGTAGCGCTTTCAATTACGTAATAATCCTCATCAGCTTTAAATGATTTTCCAATTTTAATGTTACGTAAATTTCCATAAGTTGTGTATAACCATATTTGCAACTTGCCTATTAATAACATTATCTTTATATTTATCTATTAAAATTGACTCTTTAATTTTCCTTTTTTATAATTCCTTTCTTCCATTAATATTTTTATTTCATTTATATTAAATGTAAACCTATAATTTACAAGTCTTTTCATGGTCTAAGAATACTGAAGCTGTATTAAATTGACTATTTACATTATTTTTAATCCGGTTATATAATAACTGATGCTCTTTTAATATTTTTCCCACAGACCAGCTCAATTCACCAATATATAATTTATTACATCCACATAAAATCTGATAAATTATATTACTTCTTTGCACTTTAGGAATTTAAAATATATTTTTACCATTAAATTGTTTATATATATATATATACAGTTAAATATCCTTTATATATATATATATACAGTTACATATCCTTTGATTAAAATTATAGAATGGTTTGAAGCATTTAAACATCATTCTACAATTTTAATAAAATGGTATGATTATATAAATTTTTGGAAGAATCCAGAATAAAGAAAAATTGTTTTAAACAAAATATTTCATTTAAATTTATTGTATGAATAGAAAAGAAATAGGATAAGAAACAATTCTGCTCATAAAAATACTAAGATCAAAAAGTAAAACATCTGTAAGAATTAAAGTCAAAAAAATATAAATAAAAGTATACATGGCTAATAGAATCTTTTTTTGTAATATTCTTTTATTTAGCCTAATGTGGTTTCTTGCTGATCTGTATGTGTGGTTGGTTATGAAATATTGTAACTCAATTTCCATTCAGTTTTCAATATGTAAACTAATTGAAATTTTTCATCTATGTGTATTGCTGATAGCAGTAAATGTTTTTAGAATTTGCAAATAAGTAAAAAAATTAGCAAAAATTAACTTTTTTAAATTTTATAATGAATTCATTACTCTTTATGGTGAATCCATCTATTCATATGAAATTGTATCTAAAATTTTCTCAAATTAGTCATTAATTATATATTATAAAATGAATTTCATTTATAGGTTTATGACAACTTAAATATGTTTATAAATTATTATACCAGAAATCTGTGTTCTTATGTATATAAATGTGTTTTATGTAAACTTATTGAAACCTAGTTGTAAATTACAATGTAAAGTGGATTTCTTTTTTGCATTAATCCAAATCAGAATGCTTTATTTATATATAGCTATATTCTATGACCTTAATTTCATTTTAATGTAACTGTTATCAGTAAATTTATATTTCATTGTTAAATTTATTCCAGTGAATTTACTCAAATCCTAAATAGGTTTTCATTCACTGAGTTGGATTCATGCATAACAGTATGTTATTTAAAAGGAGTTTATATTTAGTGTTTATGGACATCCAGTTGATAATGATCCTGATTGGATCAAAGGGAAAACATTTAAAATTCATGCACTGCATTTCATTTTATTTATTTAGAAATTAAGTTTATAATTGACCAGTAGATTAATCATACTAATTGGCCAGGCATTGATGATGATCAGCATATTTTACTATCCCAGCATCATTTTTTTAATTATTATATTCTTACAGATTGGAACTTAAGTTTGTTCATCCAAATTATTATTTAAATAATCTGCCCCAAGCTAGAAAGGACTAAGTAATTAGCCTGGTCTATAGTGCAGCACTTTCAAATATAATCACAAGATTGATTGTTGATTTATTTTGTATTATTGATCATTAATGATGATGAATGATTATTGTTTTAATGTAATGTTGGTGAATTTATAGTTAGTTCTGTTATGATTTCTCATGCTCATATTTATTCATATTATTTGTAAATTTGAATTTTGTATTGACTTAGAGTTGATGATGATGAATGCCATACCCCAGGTTTACTTAAACTTTTATGTCTTGTTACAATATATAAATATATAATTATATTGGAAGTGGCTAGCTATATATAAACTATTAATTCATTATCAATAAATGATATGAATAGAATAATATCGTCAATTACTTTATCTATGATAATATTTAGGCATATATTTATTAATGTGTTATAATACAGAATGTAATTAGAGGGGATTTGAGCACAGATTTTTAAACTATCTTCACTTATTCATTCCATCTTGTTCAACTGATACACACGGCCACATTGATGTAAAAAAGATAAATGATCTCAAATAATACATATTTTGTGCTGAACCAGCACTCATCAGTCGGTCTGGATTATCATCTCCCACACATATGTGTAATCAGTGCTCAGTTTATATGAAGAAAGCAAATGTTCAATCTTCAATGGACAGTCTTCAATCTTCTCCAATCATTGAAAATCTGATGATGGCATGTTCAAAGACCTACACCTGCCATTAGTAGATTCTCAATGATATGGCCGATGGTCAAGTTGGAAAGTGGAAAAGGTTGAAGACTAAGTATTAAAGTTTAAAGATTAGCTATCTTAATATAAATTGAGTACTGATTATATATATGTGTGGGAGATGATACTCTGGACCAACAGATGAGGACAGGTTCAACATGAAATATGTATTTTGGAATTCATTTATCTTATTCACAAGTACGTGATCATGTGTATCGATAGTATAAGATGAAGTGGATGCCAGAATGTAGCTTGAACGTCTGTATTCAAATCCCCTTTAATTAATCTAGCTTAGTATACATACTATACTTGTATTTAAATATTCAAAATTTTAAATTTGCATATTAGCTTGTGCACGGGACAAAATACTTTGAAGTCACTATTAAACATTCAGAAGATGTAGGCAGTGATTTACTTTTAACAAATTCTAAATATCAAATGAGATATCTGTTTTAGTAAAATAAATAAATATAGCTTAACATATACGAAATTAAAATAAAAGTAATTACAATTTCTTGTGAGTTATATTTAAACTAATAGTCAGTGATTAATAAATAATAATAATATCAATGATCTATCTATTTTTTTAATCTCTGAAGGTATTTAAGCATAGTTCTGTTGACATTTTGTTTGATATTTAAGGGTAAAGGTGAGACCTCTGAATGTTTTGATTTCAGAAGTGTTTACACCATATTTAAATTGGGCTAATATGCAGAACTCTCATTCTTTGTTGTTATACTTCAATAAGTATATGCGTCTGATGAACTTAATAACTGCTTCCTCAACATAATTAAAAATATCCAAGAAACAGACAATAGAGGGGCAGATCCATACCTGGCCATATTAACCTGGAAATTCACAACTATCCTAATCAGCACACCAACCAACCCCTAAATAATTTATATGAAAATAACTATTAAGATGTAATAAAACCCTCCAACCATAGCTCACCAAAACAGCACTTACTAATAATGGTATTTCGTTATTGACTAGATGAATGACATATTCACCATGCATCCACAGATTAAGTTCTTCACTAACACTCATTTTGTATTCTACTGATTTTTGAATCATTCCTTCTTTGTATATATCACCCTGTAACCTCACCTAGTTAATTCTTGTTGTTTTCTTTGTATTCACCTATAGGTCAAATAAAATGATATTGAAAGAGAGAATAAAATAAATAAATAAAATAAATAGAGAAATAAAGAAATAGGTGGGTGTCATTGTGTTTTTTTATTTCTTGATGGATAGTTATTAGTTTATTAATAACTCACGAGAAAGGAGAGGATGCAGTTACTTCCAACTCAATTTTATATATATGAAGCTATGATTTTGAGAGATTTGCACATCTCCTATCAGGCATATATAACTAATATTTTTTTAAAGAATATACTTTAAAAATTGAAAATAAACATTATATAATAAACAATTTTTTTTAGGTGGTACTCCATACAGTAATTTTAAAACTGGACATGAAGTTAAAGAGGCTGTTCTCCAGGGTTTTAATCTGCCACCATTAAAACATGGAAGTGAAGAAATGTGAGTTTAAACATACCCATACAAACATATAATTTATAATCTACCATTTTTGCATTTGCCCTTTTTTGCAATTTCTAGTTTTTATTTATTTCCAACATATTTGATATCTTTATACATATGACATCTTCTATTTATTATTTCTTTGCATATCTTAATATGCAACATTTATTAATCCCGTACATGATTTTATAATCCGATTTATATATGTAAAAACAAAATTCAAGTAATCTATATATATATATAAGGAGATCAAATGTATATTAAAAATAATTAAAATATGAGTCAATTTTATTATTTAGATAACAGAAGAAAATTAGTACTACACAGAAACAATAAAATCTAACATTAATACCCATGAAATAGAAATAAATCTGGGTTTTGCAAGAAGTGAAATAGAGATAGAAGTCTATTAAATAAATTATTAATATTTATAAACAAAATCCCGTTACACATTAATCAATAATTTACTATCAATAAAAGTATGTAGTTAACTGCATTTAAGTTCCTCTTATTTTAAACGCATGCGTGCACACACCCACATATATCATTTACATAATTTACAAGTTAAATAATCGTTTGTGTAAAGTATTACGTTATTTTCTACTATAAATTGCACAAGAGTTTGGATTTTTCCGACCGAACTTCTATATCCGTTTTAAGCAAAAAGAATCAATTTTCTAGAAGAAAATGAAGTGAAATATAAAGACTATCTAAATTATGACACCATTGGCATCATGCCTAAACAAGTCAAAAACATGTCAGTGTCTAGCTACCTAATTACTATGTAGCTTTGAGTTAAGTATTAGAGATCTGGTAATGTGATTTACCAAACAATAGCAAATTAGAGAGGATATGAACACAGACTTTCAATCTCCCTTCAGTCATCAATTTTATCTTATATAACCAATACTCATGACCACATACATGTGAAAAAAATAAATGATCTCCAATAAACATTTTTTGTTGAAGTGATCTCCAATGTAAGTATTTCATATTGAACCATCACAAAATATGTATATTGAAGATTATTTACCTTTTTAATATGTATATGATAATGTGTATCAGTTGTATAAGATGTAATGGATGATTGAAGGGAGATTGAAAGTCTATGTTTAAATCCCCTCGAATTACATCTAAAGTTTATACTTGTATTCAAATATTGCATATTTGGTCTATCTTTTGCCCACCCCTCATCTGTGTATTTGAATGCTCATATTGAGATCTTACATAACAGGTGTCATATTGACTTAAAGTCAACAAAAGTATGATAGCAATGGTATTAAAAAAAATTGAACATTCTATCATCAGACTTTCAATGACATGGATAGCTGAAGAGTTCAAGGAGATAGGACTGAAACCTGTCTATTAAAGTTTAAATATCTACTATCTTAATATAATCTGAGCATATATATTCTAACCTCCCCCACCCCGCGCATTCTCACCCCCAAAATATACTGTTTTATTACTAATATTACGGGTTCTAGCTCAGTTAACAAATAAATAAATGAAATATTCAGCATTAATTAAAATGATTACTAGCTCTAATTTTTAAAATACAAATACGGTTCAATTTTAAAATGAATTAACAAATATTTACTATTTTCATGAGACATGGAGTGACGATATGGGGAACGAGATAGACTACATTGAGCCATTATCCACACGATACTACCTCAATGGCATAAGAACACTATTCCCCCTTTTTACTATACCAAATAACTAACTCATAGTATTCTTACGACTTTCTGAGCTCTATTCACTACGATTAAAATAATAATCATATCTTAATTTTCTTTATAACAAGAATCTAGCTCAATTAAATAAAATGAAGTAAAATAAAATAAAATCTCAGGTTCAGAAATTATATTCTAACTAATTTAAAATTACGGTAGTAAAATATGAAAAGGGAATTTTATGTCATAATCTACTACACAGCAACTAATAATAATAATAATAAAAATAATAATAACAATAATAATATAATATAATCTTATTTCTTCCTAAATGAAATAAATAAATACGTACGTGGTAGTATTTTAATAATCTGACAACAGAATACGTGTGGCAACATTAGCACATAATTTAATGTAATATTGTGGCAACCGACTTATGACCAATAAATAGTATAAAATTATGATCTTTTAATTTTAACATACCAATAAATTCTCAAAATTATTATAACACTTTTATGTTTACCCTTTGTGCAAAATTTATATGTCTGTTTCAATTATAAATGTATCGTGATTTCATGCATCCATGTGGAGAAATAACAACTCAGACACAAAAACTTTAGAACAAATTTAAAACAAAGTTTATTAACAACATAAATAAATTAACAATATTTTTACACTATATACATTGGATATCCCTTACTTTCATATCTCAACTTAATTTATTAGTTTATAAAATGAAATCGAAATAATATTTACTTTTCCTAGTTAAATCTTATTTTTTTAAAACACTTAAGAAAATACAATATTATTACTTGATTTATTATTATGGTTAGCTTATTACAAAATGCATTTCTTATATGATTATCACTAACACTTTGCATCCCTAATATTATTAAAATTACATTTTTACAAAATTTACCTTCGTAATAAAATTCTACAAAATAATAAAATTTAGTTTCATATTGGTTGTATGGAATCTTACAAAGTCAAAACATTGTTCTACATTCGGTATTAGATTTTTATTGTTCACTATCCGATGTTTATTAATCCTAATATTCACATTCAAGCCTTACTTCGGATGATATAATTACAACTATTAATATACCATGCACAAGTATATGTTTATTATACATTATTGAACTATTTTCTTAATAAATATGCAATACTTATTTTCTAAATATTATTTAAAAAAATTCATTCAAATTTTATTATCACTTTTAAAATACTTGGTTTAGATTTCTTTTCAAAATCTTATATTCATTTCTGAATTAATTTTACAATGTATTATATGATTCTTTCTCTCTCTATGATATTTTGGACTTTCAATTTTAAAGTTACACAATTCTATACATTCAAGCAAATAAACTATTCTTACACAAACTATAACATATCTTCAGTTCTATTTTATTCATTATTTCTTTGAAAATATCTTTCTGACCGATGCAGATTCACGAAATAAGTATAGCGAAGATAGATGCATAGGATCAAAATACAATTAGAATATTACTTGTCACATATCTTGACAATCATGGCACAGTGAATTAAAAGACACTATAGAGGAGTGACCTGTATCTGTCTACCAACCTCTATCATAGGAACGATGCTAAAGCTATTTCTTCAGCTTTATTATAACATCAAAAGTTTAAAGATATGCAAAAACACTGTCCAAACTATATGAGTTCAGTCATAGGGCTTAGTTAACTATACTGAAATCACACAAAACTAAATATGATCCAAATCCTTTATTTTTTCTATTTCTTAAAAAAAAACATCATCTTGGTTTCCTCTCCACTAGTACTTCCAAGTCACTATCCGATCTTATTTCTCAAGATTTTTTCTATACTGTACATCGACAAATACATATCTGCATTACTAACAATAATAAAATTCATTTATTTTAAAACTATTCCACTGTTATATAAGACAGCTTGCTTACTACTTTCCTCCATATATTTAGTCATACAAACTACTTAAATATCTGAATACTTTATCACATGAATGTTCAAAAGAATAACACAATTGTTCTGTTAAATTATATTATTAATATACTTTAAATAAATTATTGCATGCATATTCCGAATTACTCCTATCTCATTATATGTTAAAAATGTTGTATAAAATGTGTACATATAATTTAAACTTTCTCACTTCATTCTTAGGTCAATAGATGATCTAAAAAAATACATTATGCATTATAAACAACTATTAAAATTACCAAACGACCTTTATCTCCTCGATCGCGTTCCGTAGGCTTCACCATCCATTTGATCCTTGTAGATATAAGATTCACATCCATACACTTCATTTTAAACACTATTTCTATAATTTTATCAAGCTATTATATTTAAATTTTAATATTACTAAATTTATGTTTATATGTTTTCCCTAATCTCACATAACATTTTATATTTTAAAATAAATTAGTAAAAAATATTTAAACTATATTTACTGTACTTCTTTATCAAACTTTCTTGAAAACCGTTCATACTAAAGCAAAAAAAAAATGTTTATTATTTCTTCTTCGGTCACTTAATGTTCTTCTCCCTGCTTGTTCAATTTTAAGGTAAAACAAATATTACTTCGTTTAATAAATATTCCTGAATGATAATCCTTGGTTTTTATAATATTTAATACAATTACTAATTATGATATTAGTTAATCCCGTAAAGAAAACTTCTAAAGATTCTCTTCTAATATTTCTTGCTAATATTTTCTCCCGCGCAACTTTTACGATGCATCTTCTCAGTACTTGGATTTAAATATTCAATAAAACTTTTCTGTTTCCATGGATTCATTTCATTAAGTATATTAGATTTATATTTTCTAAATCAAGCATTTCTCCAATGGACACTTTATAATATTTTTTTAATTCTTCTTAGAGAAAGTTTTTCTGTTCCTTTTTTTCATAAAACACAATAGCTCTTTCATATTATTCTGTAACTTTTTTCCTTCTTTTAAAATTCTGGTACTATATACTTTGTAATGTTTCCTTTAAAAGACAAACATTCTTTCTCCATTATAACTTTTATATAATTTTTCTTTATGATATACGTATCTTAATTTTTCCATAGAGAAGAATAAAATAACTTCAGAGTAGCCTTATAAATTTGTGCGTCATAATTTTTCCTGATGGCAAATAACTTCTCTTTTAAGTTTTCCATATAGCGTCCAAATTATATTCCTCTGAGTTACAATAATAAGTTTCTGGTTGAGCATAATTAAAGCTGTATCAAGGCACTTTACAATTTTTTTTTTCCTTTATCATAACTTCTATATACTGTTTTCTGTAGTATTTCCATTTTACTGTAAGGTTTTGGCTAAACTTGAATAAAATATTCTGGTAAGAAAACTTTTAAAACTAGCCCTCCATGTAAAGGTAGTTCAAAATATTATATTTTAAAAAACTTTTAAAATAAATATAAAATTTTAAAATTATATTACTTTTCTAGCTTATGATCTTATTCAGCTAAAAAAATATGTTACTCCCTCCTTCACTTACACATTACTTTCTCCCGCTTCATCTAATTCCTATTTTCCGTCTGCTAAAATACCTCCATTGATTGGTTAATGACTTTTTTTAGCGCGAACAAATTTACACATTTTAGTTTTATAATAGATTAAACCTTTTTAAAATAAAGAATTTATGACGTCATGTCTTAAATATTATATAGAATAGTATTTTTTAACTCAATTATAATTTTATCAAAATCATTTAAATTTTAAAACAATTATAAAAATAACATTTAATATTTCAACTTTTACTTTAACGATCGATAGCAATTATATTTAGTTTTATAATTCACAAACTTTATTATTATATTCTAACAAGCGTGTGTGTGAAGGTATATAATATACAGTCACATGATTACTAACTTTATCAGATGATTTTTTAATTTACGTCTCGGTCTAAATTACCAAAACTGATATATTTTATAAAAAATTTGGAAAATAATTTAAAATTGTAGAACTAAATATAATTCTCACCATCCTAAAGTTTATTTTAAAATATACTCTATTAATTTTGACTATTAAACATAATTATAACACTACATATAGCATTTATTTAATTTATTAGTTTTAAAATATCATACTCGAATTATTAATATATTTTTAACTATTTATAGCTGTGTTATTTTATATGGCCAGCTTTTACAACCATAAGCAAGGATATAATTAAGCTTTATTTAACTGTTTTCTTTTAAAATAATCCATTACACTTTTATATACCAGGTATTTTCAGCCTTAAATTGTGCTATAAGATCTAATCGATCCTACTATTATTCATATATCATACAAACATATCTTAAAATTTAAAATTTTTTAGCAGTTGACCATTCTACCTTATTATGACCTATAGATAAGGGCACATATATATATATATATATATATATATATATATATATATATATATATATATATATATATATATATATATATATATATATATATATCACCAAAACTGTCTAACACTATACTAGCAAAAATAAAAATGCAAAACCATAAAACAATACAATACTAGATTAAATCCAAAATTTTACCAAAATCCTTACACAACCATGGTTTCATTTACTAGAAATAGACCTTCTCATGTGAAAATCAAACTAAAGGAAAACATATATATACAAACAAACAAACCTTTCCATAATTCATTTCAAACCCCACCTACCCTTAATATCAAAAGAAGTCTTCATAAGATTGATAGCCTCAGAATCAAGGAGTTTTATCATCAAAGTCTCCTTTATTCTTCTTTTTAACTCATTCTTTTCATAAAAAATAACCGAAGCATTGTTAAACAATATTCTATTACCTGTATTCAATTCATGAAGGTCAGAGTAAATTTAGCCTTAATGAAAGGGTTAAGGTTCATATAAGTAGAGTTAAACATAGGTATTTTAACTCAGCTTTATATATTCATGAATTGAATACAGGTCATAGAATATTGTTTAACAATGCTTCGGTTATTTTTTATGAAAAGAATGAGTTAAAAAGAAGAATAAAGGAGACTTTGATGATAAAACTCCTTGATTCTGAGGCTATCAATCTTATGAAGACTTCTTTTGATATTAAGGGTAGGTGGGGTTTGAAATGAATTATGAGAAGGTTTGTTTGTTTGTATATATATATGTTTTTTTTAGTTTGATTTTCACTTGAGAAGGTCTATTTGTAGTAGATGAAACCATGGTTGTGTAAAGATTTTGGTAAAATTTTGGATTTAATCTAGTATTGTATTGTTTTATGGTTTTGCATATATATATATATATTTGTGTGTGTGTGTGTGTGTAGGATAATTAAAACCAACTGATGAGTGCTTATTCAGCATGAAATATGGATATTGTAGATAGTTTATCTTTTTTACATGTATCTGGTCATGTGTATCAGTTGTATAAGATAGAGTGGATGACTGAAGAGAGTTTGAAAGTCTGTTCAAATCCTTTCTAATTACATCAAAAGCTTACATATATACATTATACTTGTATTCAAATATTAAATAATAGCCAATTAACTATTAATATATGTAATTTATTATTTGACTTGGACATAAAAGAAGATCAATCTAGAGAGAGGCTACAGATTTCTCAATTACATGAGTCAAAAAATGAACAGGTTTTATTATTGTCATTGATAAATTTAAAAATCTGAACTTGAGATAGGGTGGAGGTAGTGCTAGAAGAGTCAATAATAGATGGGCAGATGAAGTTTTAAATTGAATTCGTAATAGAAGAAAAATAAACAACATATAAGATGGATCATTGCATAAACTTGATTAAACTTGAAGAAATTTTTGGCAATGAAAATCAGTCAACACTTAAATAATTCCAATATCATAACAATTTCAACTTGTTGTCAAGGCAATTTCCTTTCAGCAAAAATATTTTTAGCATCCATATAAAAATTCTTCTATTTATTGGATTGAAAAATTGTTGAGGCATAAATCTGAAAACCTCCATTTGATTTCTGCCATTAATTTGAATTACTCATCTAGTTATTCTGTCTGATATAATATTAATCTCCACAATGTTAGGTTTTTACTTTTTATTTATAAAGAATCCCACTTCACAAGTGTTTTAAATATTTGTACCTTTATAGTAAAATACATGCCCCATTTAATATGAGACAGTTATTTCAATTCATAAAATATTCATTCACTTAAAAGTGATCTATGGCAGCCTTGTAGAAATAAGAGTTTGATTTAATATACCTTTCATAATTGTAAATATCTTTCACTCATATATGCCTCTCTCCTGCCTTCAAAGATCTCAACCAATATTTCAATTACAAAATATCAGCAATTAAGAAGAAAAAGTCCTTATTTCTTGATTTTAAACATAATGGAAAATACCCAATAAACTCACCATATTAAATAATTATATAGCAATAACAGATGCCACTTAAAGAACATATGAAATGGATATTAAAAATTTTCCCTATTCCTTTAAGGTATCAAAAAATAAAAAAATGTATACTTTTGATTAACAGTAGACCACTTCCTATCAGCATGATATGGAGAATACAATAATAATATAAAAAATGATGATAAAAAGTGCTAGATATTCCAGACCTATGGGCTATATATCAATTATATACAAAATCTTTATCTAAATAATTAAAAATCATCAGCAGCAAATTTTGAATTTTAACCAACCAAAAGAACAAAATAGATAATGATCACATCCTAAAATTCAGAGAAGTTAAAGAAGAAATCTATGCAATTACATTTTTGATTTGTAGATTATGAGAAAGTATTTGTCTTCATAAGTTTTTCCACTATGGTTAAATCTTAGTTTTATCAAGATATATATCTGGCATATTGTGAATTTGTGAAGAATATTTATTGAAATCTAACGTCAATGATTAGATTACAGAATAATATTAAGGGGATTGATATTGAGAAAGGTGCACCGCAGAGTGATTTTATATACCTAAAAATATTCACCAGTTTTAAAGGACTTATTTTGTAGTTTAAAATGGATGATTATGAGAATAAAAGTAAGTAGAAATTATTGATATCAAGATATGCTTGATTTTTCAAATAATATTTTATTTTTACAGAAAATGTTGCAAGAGTTCTCAATTGAAAGTAAAAAAAAAACAACCTAAAAATAAATGCTAAAAGAAACAACATACTATTTAATGGATTTTTTCACAAAACAAAATAATTTATATTTGTTAAATTATAAGAAATTAACAATTACAAATATTTTGACAAATTCTTACTTCAAATGAGAATATAATGCATGAAAGCAATCATATTTAAGAAGAAATTCTATATCTTTGATGAAAAGGGCTTTAGTAAATATGTTTTTATCAATTCTTACTTATGAATTTAAAACTGGACAATAGATTAGTAATATCAAGATTTCAAACATCTCAACAAAGATGAAAAAATGTATATGAGAGGTTAAAAGAAGATATTGAAAATGAAACACATGGGTGAGAACAAACACATATCACTGCTATCAATGAAAAAATTAAAATATTGAGATAGAGATGGTTTGAACATATTGCTAAAAGTATGATCAGAATAGAAGAATAATTAAAGATTTAAATTAGATCCCAAGATATTGTAACAGATTAAGAATGAGACTACATGTGACTTGGATGAATGAAAATAAGGAAAAAATCTAGTATGTTGTGAAGCAAGAAGGTTATGAATTAAAATAGTATATTAAACATAAAACGAACATCTTATCTGTAATGATTGCAAATGATGATGATTATCTTTAATATTTAAACTAGTGCAATAAAAAATTATGAGTTGGATGCTGATTTTAATAATTTTGAGAAGTTATTAACCTTATCCATACATTTAAGTTAATAAGGATGAACCACAACTCTTAATATTCAAATTAATTATTATTTCATCATAATATCTAGATATTCAATTTGCCTTTGAAGCATACTACATATACACATTATTTTATATTGATTGTTTAATGAATGTATAATTATCTATTATTATACATTACTTACTCTTATTGTATCCAAATTGTTTTAGATGTAAATCGATCATATTTTAGCAATAGTTTATTATACTTTTGCAATGTAGGACTGGAAAATTTATGGTAATTGGTTCCAAGATTTGTGGATAATGGAAATTCATATATAATAAAAGGATAATGCATGCAGCAAAACGTTTTTACATATATGCACATTAAAATACACAACCATATAGGGATATATCATTATCATCATCATCATTATCAATCATTATCAATCCATTGCAGGATGAACATCTCTCCAAGTTCAATCCATCTTCTGCAATCTTTAGCTTCTCTTCTGTACATTACCCCTGCACCCTTTCTTATTTCATCCATTCATTTCACATGTGGTCTCTTTTTGGATCTTTTACAATCTCTTGGAATCCAGTTTAAGATTTCAATTGCCCATCTATTATCATCTCTTCTAGCAATATATCCAGCCCAACTCCACTTCAGACTTTTAATTTTTTCAATGAGGTCAGTTACACCTGTTTATTCTCTTACCCATATATTGCATTTTTGATCTCTTCTTATTACTCCTAACATACATCTCTCCATACTTCTTTGAGTGGTCTGAAGTCTCTGTATTACTCTTTTATTAAATGACCAAGTCTCAGATCCATAAGTAATAATGTAAAACACATTTATTAAAAACCTTCCTTTTTCAAACACATAGGCATATTTCTTTTTAGTATCAAGTTATTTCTAACAAAAGCACCCCAAACAAATTTTATTCTATGATTAATTTCATCCATTATGTTTCCATCTGTATTAATAATCTGACCAAGGTATTTGTAGCTGTTAATGTAGAGAATATTAAAATATTATATACATATGTTTATAAAATATTTGAGTTTCAAACAAATATAATATTGTAGTTAGAAAGTTAGACTTTTTTTCTGAATATATTTCTTAAGTTTTAAAAATCATTTGTAATAGAATGCTAAAATATTTTTAGAGTATTTTTTATAAAAGAAGTTGTAATAATGAAAGTTGGCTGAAGAATTAAAATGTCATCCCTTAACATCTTTTTTTTAAATACTTTAATTAATATTAAAAATATAATTAAAAAGATTAAAAAAACAAACAACACAGACAAAATAATAAATAGAAAAATATTTTTAAACATAAAATTAAAAAATACAACACTTATACATATGATATATATAATTATAATCTTATTAAAAGTTACTCAGCTGATAGCCGAGCGTGGCATCTTGATGGCATTGTTTATGTGCAAAAATATTACATTTGATTGTTTTTGCAGAGCAACAACGCCATCAAGTGGATGTGCTCAGATATCAGACAAGTACCTATTAAAATTATATCTATATTAGCATATACTCCTTACATGATGATAAAGCAAACATATATTATTGAAGTAATAAAAAATAAAAAATAGTCTTTTATTTATAGGGTGCAGACTACATATGTATTATTATAAAAAAGAAACATCCCTGGTCATGTGTTTTTACGAATTATATATCTACTTATCCATAAGCATCAGTTTGACAAGCATAACTATATACTTATGCTTAGAGCTTATCTTTATATAAGACAACTTACCATTCTTTTAATCTATTCTGTGGATCCAATTGCAAGTGGTTAAAATGAGATTCTATCTTTCTCCTGCAGAATCCATAGGTTTGTGCAATTAGCAATTTATAATTCAGGTAAACAATGGACTAATGTTCTGATTTTAGAATGACGGGAAGAGCTTGACATATATAAAGATAAATTCTGTGCATAAGCATATGCTTATGCTCTTTAAACTGAAGCCCGTAAGAGAGTGCATGGAAATTCATAAGAGCATGTGACCAGAGGTTTGATCCTTCTTTACAGTCATAAAAATAGTTTCTACCAATATTTATGTTTATAATGATATGGTCGGTATGATGGATCTAATGTAGTAGATAAATGATAGACTTGCTTTTTAAATAAATGACCTACTTTGCAAAGCAAAGCTTTTTTAAACAATATTTTATAAATATATAATGAAAAAAATCAGCTAGTTATCAGGTGATGAGAATTCAAGCAGTTCTTTCTATTTCTCATTAAATGTAGATAGATCCTCATTTACTAATGAAAGTTGAATAATTAATGGTATTGAAGGTACAGCTATCCGAGAGCCAAAACCTAAGCCTCATCAAAATAATATTACTCAGTACAGAATTGAATCCCAAGATGTAAGTATGACAAGCAGAGGCGTTGTCTCTGGGCTATGAGGCTCTTTATATTGAAGATGTAATCTGGGAAAAATATATAAACTAAAGCATTACAACAAGAGATATTTTTTATGAATGTTTCGCAAAATCACTGCCTGATAATATTATACATGTTTTTTCATTTTCTTTAGAAATATGATCATGAAGATTTGCTGGGAATTTAATCCTGATCATCGCTCACCCTTTTCAGAATTATTGAAAATGTTAGACAATATCTTGGAGCATTCCCGAGGATATATCAATTTTGACAATTACGAAAAATCGTTGTATGAAGATATTGATCCTAATATTTATAAAGAAAAGGTTATTGTTTAGATTTTTGTTTAAAAAAGCATTTATTTTATAACAATCCTAAATAAAAATGTATTTTTTAAAGAAAAGTACAAAATAAATTTTATTATTATTAAAAAATATAATGCCTTTGTATGGGAGTGTATGAAGTACATGTTCGAACAATTTCTACTTTTACATACAATCGTCTATGCCTTTATCACATAAAATACAATTTTTCAAGTACGAACATATAATTTATGTACACTGTATATATTAATAAAGATTACTTAAAAATATAAACAAAAACAGTGAAAAATAATTAGCCAAATACTATACGGCCTTATTTTTTCTTTTAAGGACTGTTTCAATTTTTAGAAATTTAGATCATTAAAATCTTCATTCCACTAAGTATTCTTAAATGAAGATTAAAAACATCTGAAAAACACAAATTACTCCCAGATTGAACATTTCATACTAAAATAGTATTCACCATTGACCTAAGTTTTTATTATTTGTATTACAGGTGGGGGGATCTTTTTTCAGCCAATAATAATTTGGACATTTATAACATCATTTGAAAACATGCAAAATCATTGACTTAAAAAGTCAAGCGTTGGTGGCCGAGAGGTTAGCGCAGCTGCTTTCTAAGCAGTTGTCCCGGGTTCGCGCCCGGCTGATGGCTTGACATATGAGAGAAAAATTAGCATGCTATATTTGATCATAAATTTAATTAATCTACTTCTGATCATTAAGAGTGGAGAAATTTTTCAACTGGCAGGCCAATTTAAACTTTCCATTTTCAAACAAAGATCATAATTTTTTTGATTAAAAATAAAGTAACATCATTACTATTAATGATGGTTCCATAATGAAAATTTTCCTAATTTGCTTTGTACCTAACGTCATGATATATTTATTTTCTCTAATTTCTTTTTTATATTCCAGGTGGATTAATTTTATAGTAGCTAGAATAAAGACCTTTATAAACTTCCTTTCAGAAAATGATTTTCAATTTTCTACTTTTTTGAGATAATGTAACTTGTTTTCACATAATTTTCTGACTTGTCTGCTCTATTTATAAAAATGTCAGTTTTGTGATGAAATTTCTTTCCTAATTTTCTATTTTAATATTTTTTTATTCCCCAATAATTTTGTTGCAATCAGAATGTTTTGATAAATATTACCTGCTAATAATGTATTCTTTATTAATTGAATAATTTCCAGAGATATCAAGTATTGCAATATACTATTTCTTTCTATAAAAAAATATGTGTTGATTTATTTTTTTAAAAATGCATAATTTCTGTGTCAATTTTTCTTATCTTATTTAGTTTACTCATTCTAATAAAAATATTAAATGCAAAATAATAAAATGAAGTAAAATTTGACTTTTACTTTTGCTTGTTACATATACATTTGTGAGAATAATTATAAAAACAAACAAAACACTGCCACTATTATAGATTAAATCCATAGTCAGATAGACCACATAATATTGACAACTTCTTGAAATATTGCATCTTTGATAGATTGAAGTAGAACTACAAAAGAAAAAAAGATGTAATTAAGAAAATAATTATTTTATTTTATTTAAACTCTTAATTTAAAATTTGTACTATATTGCATGTTTAATTAGGAGTTTTATATAGATAGATTTTATATACATATTTTGGTAATGTCCAGAGATCAAATTGATAGACTTCAAGGGAAGACTTGCCCTACAGTCCAGAAGTTCTCCACCCTTGACTTATATAAAAACAAAATCATGATTTATTACATACAATTGATTGAATCAATATTAAATCATCAAAATGCCATTTAAGTCTCTACTATATTATTTTATCTACTTTATGATGTCAGATTATGACAAAAATGCTAAATCATTGCAGGACATGTGACAGAGGTATTGCATGCCCTCTTCATCTGCCTGAAAAAAAACTTCGTGAAAACATGGATCAATTGTGTTATCATGTAGTAACATATAATAAAATAAAAAAAATAGAAAGGTAATGGAAGATTTAAAATCATTTTAATTACTTTCATATTTACTGAGTCCATACAATTGTACACACATATATATATATATAATTGTTTATATATATATTATAAACCTAGGAGTAGAAGTCTAACCGCTTTATAATCAGTTTTTAAGAATAACGTGTATGTGTGTGTGCCTACGCATACACATATAAGATAAAGAATGAGAAAATATGCAGTTCGTAAATTAAAGTATTTAAAAATCTTTTTAGCTACACCTATGTCGAATTGTGTTGTAAATAAAATTTTATCGATTTATATAGAAAATAGACTGATAAGTTTAAATCCAAGAAAAAGATTTATGAATTAAGAATATTTTCTTAATTATAAAACAATAATAGTTGATAAAGAATTTATTTCTTGCAATGTGTATTAGATAAAGAAAAAAAAAACCCAAACGGCTATTTTTTTCTTTTGTTGAAGAATACAATTGAATATATTTCTCTAGGTACTAAGATAATAAAATATTCTTCATTAAGATATGGGTAATAGCTGCAAATAATAAGCAGTTGTTCATTTATTGGTCAACTTCATTCTAGTGTGGATTTCTAAATTCCAAACTACAAGATATATGTAGAAGCAGTGTGGAAGTGAGCAATGAAAAGAATAGATTTGCCTTTCTGATAATTAAAATTGGGATGCCTATCTTATAAGCTATAAGAATGTTTTATTATAGGGATAAATCTTTTACCATGTTAGGATAGGAAGAACAAGTGGCTTATCAGTTGAAAAACTCTTAATATACAGCCCCATCCAGAAAATGTATGAAAATTATATCTCTAACTCTTATAATTGGCCAGTAAAGGCAAAGAACTGTACTATGCAGCTGAATTGCTGAAAATTTATATGTATTTTTATATGCACTATACCATTATAAAAGTAATTTATATATCAAGTGTATGAAGAGAAGAAATATACATTTTAAGAAAATTTATGAAGATGACCATTTGTAATGATAGATAAGAAACTAACATTTGAAATCTAAGATAGTTGACATTAAATATTTGTTTTTACTGGCAAGATATTAAACTATTTATTCTACAATATTGAAAGGAATGAATTATAATGATATGTTAAACTGTATATTTACATTTGAATTACGAGTATAGACTCGAATTGAAAATATATTAAATATGGCATTATGATTCACTTTATATATATATATGTATGTGTGTGCGTGTGTGTGAAATTAGTAAACGGGAAGAATCTAAATACCTGAACTGCTTGTTTAAAATAGATTCAAGATTGCATGATTGATTTTATATCTATATGTGAGAGTACTAAATGAGAAGGAAATGAAATATATGAACTATTGTTGTCTAAGTGTGGAATATGAATTCATTGATTAATATCATTCAAGTGAGACAAGATAAACTGATTATATCATAAATTTGTTTTTGCATTAACTATATCACACCATCCAGAAATCAAATCCCAAAATTGGTGAGTCTGGTTATTTTATAAATTTTGTACTGAATTCAATAGTTATCCAACTAGATATAAACTTTACATTATAATCATAATTCAATATTTGTGTATATTTTTTAAATTATTATTGATCGGATAGATACTGTATTGAGTTCATGGTTGGTTAATAAGATCTTAGTCTTACTCAATAATAAAGCTGATAATAGTATATTCTATTCTGTTATAAGATAGAATGATTTGCTTTAATTATATTTAAATTTTAGTTGATTTGGATCATGGAGCCAATTGAATATTAAATTTTACTATTCATATTTGGTTATAATAAATTCTAATAATTCTTTTATATGTTTTGATTGTTATAATATGCAGTTTTAATAATTTAGTTGGGAAATGTAAAATAAATTGATATGATTAGTTAATTTTATTTAAATAAATATCCAATAAAAATCTACTGTTTCTTTTGGATACTGGTATGATTGGAGATTATACATTTAAGATGATCTAATAGAAGCATTGATATTACATTTTCATTGAGTATTATATTTTATTATAATTAGCTTAACTAGCAAGAGTAAAACCAATATATGAATATAGCATGATGGAATTAATATTATTGATCATTTTATTAAATTAGGATTAAAAATTAATTGTTGGATCTTATATTTGTTAAGATATTCTGAATATTAAAAACTTATAGCATATACTAAAGCTGTTATCTCAATCATTCATGAATTATTTTATTTAGAGTTGAACATCATTAAATTTTAGTATAAGTTTATGTTCTCTTATTCTTCTCCTTCACTTTCTTTGCATATCTTCATATAATTATATATATTGCTTATAACACTCTATTTATATACACGTTAATGCAACAATTTTCTTATGGTTTTGACTGTCCAGCAGTCTTCATCAGAGCTCTATCTTCTTCACTGTCTTAATTAATTAATTAAGGCAGTGAAGAAGATAGAGCTCTGATGAAGACTGATGGACAGTCAAAACCATAAGAAAATAAAGAAGTTATTAAGAAAATATGTTGCATTAATGTGTATAAGGCAGTGAAGAAGATAGAGCTCTGATGAAGACTGCTGGACAGTCGAAACCGTAAGAAAATAAAGAAGTTTTTAAGAAAATTTGTTGCATTAACATGTATATGAATAGAGTGTTATAAGCAATATAAGTTTATGTTATTATAAGCAAAGTTTGATTTGTTAAGTATATTAAAATTTAGTTGTTGAATGATTTATCATTATTTTCAATTGATTATAAGTAAAATATAACTTAAGCACATATCATTATCCTGGGAGAATGATATTTTATTTAATAGTTTATTTTAATCTGTTTTAAGTAACATTTGTATTTAGGATATTTGAAGTGATGATTTTTTTTGTTTTATATTTATTCTAAATAATGTTTGAATTCATGATGCTATAAAACAGATTATCATCTGTGTTTTGTTTTGGTGTAATAAACAGTTGGATATGTGACTAGATAAAGCATTATTTTAAGTACTAAATAATTATTTATTGAATGGTATTCATTTAGCTTAGTTTATTATATTAGTTCTATTATGAATAATACTATTATTCACAGGGCATTATAAAATTAGTATTAGATTTCTTTGATTGATTTATATTTTATTCAGCTACAAATGAGGTCTAACTTATTCTATTACATAGGGTGACCAGTGACTGGGCTATATTTTATTTAGGTTGTAAGAGATGTTAGCATACACACATATTTATCCTGTTACAAATGATACCACAGTTTGCAGGACATAATTAAACAGGATCACTCTATCATGATCTTGTTATATCCAATTAGTTACAAATGGTTCCCAAATCTGTAGTACATTAACAGAAGAATATACCATCATTTTAATCTGTTACAAATGTCATTTTCAATTTAAGGTCAATACTAAAAATTATCTCCTCATCATTATTTCATGTCAGTTATAAAATGCTGTCCAACCCTGTAGGACAACTTTTTATTATGTTACGAATGGCTTCAACTTTACCACCATTTGTAGCAGAATGAAAAGTTGCCCTACATATTTGGACAGCATTTTATAACTGACATGAAAAGATGATGGTAAAATAATCTTTACTATTGCTCTTAAATATAAAATGCCATTTGTATAATAGTTTACAATGAGAGTATACTCTTCTTTTAATGTACTACATATTTGGGACTCATTTGTAACAGATCAGATATAAGACCACGATAGAGTAATTATGCCCTGAAAATTGTGATACCATTTGTAACAGGATAAATATGTGTATATGCTAACCTCTGTTATAGCCTAAATAACATATTTCCCTGTCATTGGTTATGGTATGAAACAATAAAAATGGAACTAGAAGTTGTTATTATTTGTAACTAAATAAAATATAAATCAATCAAAAAAAATAATACTAATTTTATAATGCCCTGAGAATAATAGTATAATGCATAATAGAATGAACATAACAAATGAAACTAAATGAATACCAATCAATAAATAATTATTTAGTAGTTAAAAGAATTCTTTATCTAATCACACATTATACTATTACCAAAATGAAATAGTTATGATAATCTTTATTATAGCATCATGAATTCAAACAGCATTTAGAATAAACAGAAAAGGAATATAATCATCACTTCAGCTACTCTAAATGCAAACTTTATTTAAAATATATTAAAATAAAGCAATTAAACCAAATATAATTTTCTCAAAATAATGAAATATATTTAAGATATACTTCACTTATTATCAAATGAAAATAATACATCATTCAACAACTACATTCTAATATACATAACAAATCAAACATTGCTTATAATAATATAAACTTATATAAAATTTATGATGTTCATCTCTAAATAAAATAATTCATGAATTATTGAAATGGTGACTTATGTCTTATAAGTTTGCAATATTCATAATATGTAAATAAATATGTGATCCAATAATTAATTTTAAATCCTAGTTTAATAAAATGATAAATAATATTAACTCAATCATGCTATACTCATACTAATTAAGTTAGTTATAATAAAATACAATCCTCAATAAAGATGCAATATTAATGAACCTATTAGATAATCTTAAAACTATAATCTCTAATCATACAAGTATATAAAAGAAATAGTATATTTCTATTTGGTTTTGATTTACATGTAATTAACTAACCATATCAATTTATTTTTAATTTCCTGTAACCAATTATTAAAACTGTGTATTGTAATAATCAAAACATATAAAAGAATTATTAGCATTTATTATAATTAAGTATGAATATTATAATTTAATATTTAATCAGATTCATGATCCACATCCACTAAAATCTAAATATAATTAAAGCAAATTATTCTGATTCATAACACAATAGAATATACTACTGTCAGCTTTATGATTGAATAAGACTATTGACCAATTATGAACTCAATACAGTACCTATCCAATCAATAATAATTTAGAAAAAAATATGCAAATATTGGATTATGATTACCATTGACAGTTTATATCCAGTTAGATAATAACTATTGAATTCAATCTAAAATATGAATAATATAACCATACTAACTTACCAATCTTGGTATTTGATTTCTTGATAATTTAATATAGTTATTTCAAATACATTTTACAATATAGTCTATTTATGATATCTTTTTCAAATGTTATTAATCAATGAATTTATATTGCATAGTTGGTAATCATACAGATTTATTTGATTTAAGTTAAATTAAAATTTAATAATATATGTATATATATATATATATATATATATATATATATACATATATTATTAAATTTTAATTTAACATATATATATATATATATATATATATATATGATAAATAGATCACAAAAATTGATATGTACAACATACATTTTAATTGAATGTACAATAAATCATCAGTTAACATTAATTACATATTTAAATATATGCTTGACTAATAATCTCCAATTACTTAATACCAAATATGAAACATATATGTTTATGTAACACAAAATATGTTGCTGGACATTAGTACTTTCCAAGAGCTCGCAAATAAGCTTGCTAAATTGTAACCAGTTGGCTACATAGTTGCACTAAGAAAAATAAATAATTATATAGTTGGCACCATATTTCTCAGGTTTGAGTATAAAAGTATTTAATTAATTGGGGAAAGTAATATTTAATTTTGTTAGACCTATTTTTTAAAGAGTCATTATTTAGTTCAATATGTTTTAAGTCCCTCAGTATGATAGTATGGAAATATATTTAAGAGGATTTTTTTTTTAAAAAAGAAAGGGAAGAATAAAATAGAATTTTAATACCTTTGTAAATGTTAATTTTAATTAATCAGAATTTATTTTTCTTTATCTCTCTTTAATAAAAAATAAAAATCAAAACCAGTGCAATTAATTGATTAACTTGTTTTTTTGCAAGAAAATGTGTTTTTTAATTATAAAAGAATGTCAAGAATTTTATAATATTAATTTAAGTCCTTGACTTGTTTTCAATATCTATGACTAAGGAGGGAGGGAATTGTCTGAACAATTATACTTATAAAATTTTATCTAATTGGTTGTAATGAAAATTATCTTGTAAGAGAAAGATTGTAATTGGCTTGTGGACAATAATGTTCTAGAAGTAAATATGTGTTGGAGTGGAAATAAGTAACTATACCCAACTGTCTGGAGAGAGTATTCCTACTTTACTATTAAAGAGTGAGCAGTCAAATCTTAATCCAGCTTCTAAAAAAATATAAAAATCATTCATAGCTTAGTCATTGAAAAGAAAGCAGTGAGGTTTTATTGAGCTAATAAAAAAACAAAGAAGAATATGTATTTACCAAGCTGTTGAAAAGAATAACAGAAGTTTTAATCAAGCTTTTAGCATACTATGAATTTAGCCTAAAATGGTTTGAACAATAAAAACCATGTGCTAAATTTATCTAAAAGCAAGGCATAATTCTCTTCTATGTGACCTACCTTCACTGAAAAAATGAAAAGAAGAAGATGACCTAAAGTACTCTGCAATATTGATTTCAACCAATAGTCTGTTCTGTCTTTGTTAGTCTCACATGGAAAATCAAGAAACCCAAAGGATAAAATTTTCTATTATTCTGTTTATCTGGATTTGAGGCAAATCAGAAAAAGGATCATTTTAATCATGCACATATCTAAGAAGTCTTCAAGGAGAAACTCAATTGAAAAAAAACTGGAAATTGCAACTGGAAAGAACTTTATCAACACCAAAGACTCTGGTTAGAGGTATTATTTTTTGGTGTGCACCTCAAACCAGAAAAAGGATCATTTTAATCATGCACATATCTAAGAAGTCTTCAAGAAGAAACTCAATTGAAAAAAAAACCCTGGAAATTGCAACTGGAAAGGACTTTATCAACACCAAAGACATGGTTAGAGGTATTATTTTTGGTGTGTGCACACTATATTTTTATTAGTACAAGATTTGCTTTTTGTTTCATAAATGTAGTAAGGTTTTTTTTGTAAAAATTGACAATAGTAATTACTTCACTAAGTTAAAATGTTTCAAATTGTTATATGTATTTTTTTTTGTTTTTTCTAAAGTGCAGTCAAATTTCTATTACAAATATTGAAATAGTTTTTAAAGAAGTGAAAAAATATCTGTTGTAAAGTTAAAATATTTTTTATTTTGTTAAGGTAAATTAAAGATTATTATCTTTGACTCTGAACATGTTGTTAATTAATTTTTAAATATTTTAAAGAAATTGAAATAAAGATTGTTATCTTTGATTTTGGAAATATTGTAAAAATAGAAAGAAGAATCTTAACTATTTTAAAGAATTAGCTTAATGAATTTAGAATTTATCCATGATTAAAATCAACTAATTGGTTAATATAATTTTATCAAACTGTATATATTACTTTTTGAGGAAATGGGTGTTTAAAATGTCATATTTCATGTCATTTTTTGTTGTTGTTAATTAGATATTAAATAAGTGTTTTCTAAAAAAAATTTTTAGTCTTAATTTTATTATCCTATTCAATTTCTGTTTCATAAAGTGCAATGGGTGTGACCTTATATCATGACATTTTATATTCTAGGATTTAGTTTTATTTTGATGATTCCAATAAAACTAGTTACTTATAAGTAGGGTAATCCCATGATTTGCTTAAAATTATTTACAACAAGGTAATTTATTTATTTATTTCCATTTTGCTCACAGTAATAAACTATAGAGTTTCTGCTTCCTGAGCTAGATTCATGCATAATAGCTATATGAAGTAAAAAGTGTATATATATATATATATATATATATATATATACATATATACTTTTTATATATATATATATATATATATATATTGTAACAGGATAGGGGTATCAAAGAAGTTGTGAAAAATGAATGAAACCGGTGATGGCAAAATCATCATCACTCTCAATTCATCAACATAAAATATTTATAAATATTAATAATTTAAAATATTAAATATAAGTAAATATTTAAAGATATAAGAGTATGAGATTAGAGAATCTCTGAGAACATTGAGAGATCAGAAGCTAACTCAGAAGAGCAACTATAATAATTAAACATCAACCAGCATTATAAATAAAAGTAAGTATGAGTACTCAAAAGAAATAACCACTCATCATGAATGATCCACAATATAATACATCAGTACAGTAAATCAACAGTCAACCTTGTGACTGGATTGGAAAAGGGTCTTCTGTAGACCAGGCTAACTTCTGAACCTTTGCCAGCTTGAGCAATTATTTAAATATAACTTGGATGCACCAGTTTAGTGCCCATCCATTAAAATACATAAGAATCAGAAATCAAAACAATAATGCTGGGACATTTAAAACATGCTGATCATCATCAATGATCAGGCCACTTGTACTGGCCAACTATAAACTTAAATTTTTAATAAGACTAAAGTAAAATAAAATATAGTGCATGGGCTTTAAAGAGTATCCTCTTTTGCACCAACCAGGATGATGTTGATCATCTCTGGATGCCCAAAGCTCTAAACACATTCCCATTTATTCATGTCCGAAATCTAACTCAGAGAACATGGGCTTTATTACTGTATGTAAACAAGAGATGATGGAATACAATTTTTAACAATTAAATACAAGTTTATTAATAACAAAAATAAATAAATAAATGATATTTAAGGTCTTATAAGTTAAGGGTTCTGATTTTGAAAAGTATTCATTGAGTTACATGATTAATAAATTAGATTTATTCAAACCCATTCAGCATACAGGCATGTGGCTTGATACAAAATAAACATGTTTGAATTAACATTTAATTTAGAAAAATGATCAAAATTTTACACATAAGTGTCTATCTGACACACATTGTTATTTACAATACAATTGACCTATATACGCACACATATTGTGTGCATGAATTTTCTGATTTTGATTATAATACAGAATTTCAAATGATCACATTGAGATTTAAATAATTACTATTCAACATTTAAATTGTTACATTAATTTACAAAACGTATAATAAAATATATTCAAATTATATAAAATACAATAAATGATTGAAGTTTCAGTTAAATGAAATACATTTTACTTACTATGTTTACTGAAACATATATATATATATATTGCACAGACGTGCGAAACATTAATTTATATACATAACATTTGTATTTATCACAATAAAATTTTTAAAAATTATTTCGCAATTTAATTGCTGAATATAATCTTTTTCTTTAAAATAAGAACTATCAAATTTTTGACAGTTAATTACTTTAAAATGTCTTTCTTTTTTCTAGTCTAAAAGATTTTTGGAAATCTTTTTCTTGATTATTAATTATAACTTTCTTTGTAGTTTTTTTTTTCTTTCTAAATTATAAATATAACTTTAAACAGTTTTTTTCTTCTAATAAACGATTTTAAACTAATATCATTTTATATATTTCTATCAGTTATAAAAATGTCATTTTACTAAGGAAATTGTTTAAAACTTCCTTATCATATATAACGCTACTCACCACCAGTTGTATATATGTTTATCCATGTTTCTCTGCCTTTCAGCAAGCTGGAATATTTTTTTCTTGGTGAGTTTGGTTTTAGTGATTGCCATCATCAGGTCAAAGTATAATCCATCTATAATATTGGTCCATAATTGGTCTCCCATCTGCGTAGAACTGTTCCAGACAAGCAGCTGTCCTTTCCATGTTTAAGGCTATGAATTACAGCACAAAGAAGTGGGTCATTTACTCCATGTGAATTCAAACTCCTACTAAAAAAAACAGTCTATTATCTTGCCTTCAACTACACCAACCTATGGTAGCTATTCTTTAAATTCTCTGGTCAGCTAAAACCAACTGCTGCACTTCATCAAGTTGCAGTAAAATATTGAAACCAATTTTCAGCTGACCGTTCTTATAAAAGTTATTATCCAGACTATGCAGTGGCCCAGTTGGCCACTGCTTAAAATACTACAACCAGACTTCTCTGGTCAACCCTTACAAACTACAAGCAAAAACTAACTGATATTATTTTTTTTATCAGCCTTATATAACCTTGGGTAAGTCAGGTGACAAGAACACAGTGGCTGTTTTCAATCTACTTTAATCCATTTGAAAACAAGCTGGAAATTTTTATCAAAGTGTGATTTTCATGTCTTTACTTTAATCTTTGAAATTTGACCAAAGGTGTGATAATCCTTTAGAATTTTTAATCTACAAAGATTTTTAACTACATAGTAGAAATGAAAACAAGCATTAATTAAAAAAGATATTTTATATAAGTTTTAATTAAAATATTTTAAAAATAGACATTGTTTTCAAAATTATCAAAAAAAAAAACAAGCTTATATTTAAATTTCAAAATCAGAATTACAAATAATATTTATCAGTCCTTTTTAAAATATTAATTTCATAATACAATTTTTATTTTAAATCGGAATTATTATTTAACCCTTTACTTAGTATTATTTTATTTTAGAAAATATAGAAAAATATCTACAAAAATTTATTCTATGTTAGTTTCTACTTTTCCTTTATTTTACATATATATATATATTCACATACACTATATTAGTGTGTGTGATGTAACCCAACTGGTTACAATATATATATATATATATATATATATATATAGTGTATGGGCATCAAGTTAATAGTGATGATGATTATTGTCCTCAATTGGCACAAAGAGCACTACATTTTATTTTATTTTAGTCTTTATTAGACATTAAGTTTATCAAAGGGGCTAAGTGGCCAGAGCATTGATGATGATCAGCATGTTTTAATATCCCATAATTATTATTTTTGCTTATGGTTTAGCATTTAAGTTTGTGATTCCAACTAATGATTTCAGTGATCTGCCCCAAGCTGGCAAGGGCTAAATAATTAGCCTGGTTTATAGTAGAACCATTTTAAATCCAGACAGCAGATTGATTGTTGATTTATTTTTATTTTTATCATTCATGATGGTGAATGAGTATTGCTTATACTTATTTATAACTCTAGTAAGTTAAGTAGATTGATTTCTCAGAGTGACCTATCATGCTCATCTTTGATATTAAATTTGATATTTATTTTCTTAATAATAAACAATTTCCATTCCTGATGGTTTAAATCCTGATATTCTATAGAGTTACAAATGACTATCCAATTGAGGTCTGTTGAAGATCATGTACTGATGACCATCAGATCACCTCAAGTATAACACTCTTATTTTCCTGTAGTGGTACTATATATATATATATATATATATATATATATATATATATAGTACCATATATATATATATATAGTATATATATATATATATATATATATTGTACTGGTCAAAACATGAACCATGTAACATAAGCTGAAACTCAAAAGTGTACTTCAAACCCATTCAAGCCATAGATATAATGTCAGGGACCAATCTGACTTTGAACCAATTCCCTAAGCCCCAGATCAAACACCTAATGGATAACATAACAATGATGGCACATGAGAATTAATTCTTAAGTCTATCCCACTAGCAGAGTGGAGAAGACAATGAGACTGAATATTAACTGCATTATAACTTAACTAAAATATGCATACACATGGTTGAATGGGTGTAAGTGAAGAAAAAGAAATTCAAACTACTCAAACAAGTTAGATAATAAAAAATATAGTTTAATATAATGACAAATTATTTATATTAAGATGTGCATGAATGAGCAGTCTCAATTACATATTGTCATTCACACTTATTTCTCATGTTTTTTATTAATTAAATGACATATACTATAAATAAACACACATCTTTGGTGGGTCCAATATTAAAATGTCAATCAATTATTATAAAGAATTTACATAAAATTGCTATTAACACTTTTATATATGGTTCTGAAATGTGGTGACTAACAATTTCAGAGAGAATTCTGAGATTCATTACAGATATCATAAAATTATTTTCATGCAGTGTTGGCCATGAAAATAAAAAATACTTTTACAATTATATTTGATTATGAGACAAAATATTCATTAACAACTCTTTTATTTAACATTTGAAAGGAAGTGTGCTTTGTTTTTCCCCAAGGCATATACTCTTAAAGAAATAACAAATTACAATGGTGGAGATTGGATAACATGATTTAAATAACATTTTAATTAACAAAACTAGTAATATTTGGCATAGATATATATTTTGAGCAGAGCACAATTTTAGTATTATTATAGCATGAAAACTAGGTCATAAGTAAAAGAAATAATATGAAAAGTGTTGATACTGACATGATGGCAGAGAAATCAGAGGAAACGGTCATGCTGCTGGATGAAAATAAAGTCTAAGATCCCCATTGTGGGGCAATGCTTAGAGAAAAGTGGATTAGGTACGCCATGGACATCACTGACTTGCAGAGGCCTTTTATATGAAGAAAGTGGATATGCATAGCATGTGTCAGGTGTACTGGAATCACCATCAGAGGTTTTTTTATACAAAATAAATCCTGGGAAAATCAACTATCTACATGACAGAAAATAATGAGAAATCTATGGGTTTGATCTTGTCACAACCACCAGATTAGAAGCATGGAATATATATAGTCATGAAGATATGCTGAATGTCAGTAACACAGTATGGAAAGATGTCATTAATGACATTGAATATGATTTACTGCTTTAAAATAAATGAACCTTATTTGAATGCCATAATTTTTATAAATAATATGCTATGCCACTAGAATCTATATAGAGAGATTTATATTTCATTTAATAAAATATATGTTAAGATTTGACCCCCCCTACCTTTCTGCTATATTAAAAATGATCCAATCGCACCTTCATGGATTTTATAATAACTGGAAAATTTAAGTACTTGAAATTTTAAGAATATTGAAAAATAAAAGAAAACTAGCAGTTATAGAAAACAACCAATAGGCCGACATTTTCAGAATTGAATAATAACATTTATAAAGTTAATAAAGTTTCAGAGCATTAATTAGCCTAAGTTCTGGATTCACCCTGGGTAGAATAAAGAGTTAAACAAATAAATTTTATACTAAAACATAAACAAAATGTTGACTTGTAAAACCAATCTGATGAACATATTAACTAATAATGCATTATGTTTTAAGGGGATGTTAGTAACCTTAATTAATGGAGGTTTACTTAAAAAAAAAAGAAAATACTTTAGAAATTCAACTCGTCAGATTGTTTGAGATTGGCATATTAATAATAACTAAAATAGACATATAAAATTAAGTAATAAATACATATAAATGAATGACCACACCAAAGTTAAAGAAAGCTAGAACATATGAGATAGGACTAAATAAAAAAATCATTTGAGAGCAATTTACATTTTACATATTAATTAAAAAAAGATAAAATTGAACAAATACATTAGGAGAAATCTTGATAGCAGGATTTGAGATTAATTAGACTAGCTTTACTTGCAGCATAAATTATTGGTTTACCTTGCCCAGTTTAAGAGTCTATTTTTAAAGTATGGAATTTAATGGATCCACATGAGTTTTTCTTGGTGATATCCAGCTTTCATCTAGCATTCTACAGTTCTTTTTTATGCTTTCCTTCATTTCAGGGCAGCAAAATATTATGGCAGTGGAAGATAACCCCAGCAATGGTCAGGAAGGTGATGGGCCTTCTACCCAATCATTATTTTTATATTTCAAAGCAGCAAGAAGTTTGTTAACTGCATAGTTCTCTCAATAGTAGTTATCTTCTGGTATTCAAAGTTAGCCCATTTTATACTCCTGCCCAGGTACTTAAAAAGGCTTTTACATTATTTCTAGCTCAAATCTAATCTTTAATCTAAAATCTTAAGTTTTGTTTGTTCATTGTTTGAAGATGCAATCATTAGATAACATTCCAAAAATATATTCAAATCTATTTCCAGATTGAAAATAGATTTGGCAAAAATGTTTAACAAAAGTAAAATCTATTAATCCGATTCCCCATTTTATTTCCAGTAAAAATTTAATTAAAAATTCCATCCCAAGATTAAAACAATATTGTGTTGTCAAGTGTTGTTAGCCAAGAGGTCATTGCAACTGCCTTGTAAGCAGGTAGTTGGTTGCAGACAGTTGTGGGTTTGCCTCTCGGCCGATGCTATGACAAATAAAAAACACAATATTGTGTATCCAACCCTTTAATTATTTTTGGACAATTAATGGTTGCATCTTTCATCTTGGATTTTATAAAATATAGTTTAATAGAAAAAACAATTTTTAAAAAAGTTTTAAAATGACATATAATAAAATATTTTAAAAAAATCAATATTTTATTAGTATTTTTGCTTCTATAATATATTGTAACGATCCGGGGAATGCACTTACGTAAACTGCACTACAGGGCGCCATCTAGGCATTTGAACCTAGAAAAATTTATAAAGTAGGCAGATACATAAGTAAAAAAAAAAAAATTTTTTTTTTTTTTATATTTTGCATCTGGTCATTAGCCCATGTCACTAGCTCAGTGGAATAGCAGAGATTTAATAATATAATCTAAGAGTATATATAAAAAAAAGAATAAAATAAGCCACTGCCAGTAATTAACATACAAAAATTTATTTACGCACATATATATATAAGATTTAAAATTATTTTAGTATTAGTTTTACATTTCAAAATTTAACATTATTTTTAACTTTACCTTAGATTTTAATTTACATTTTAATTTCTATTATATTATCAGTTTACATTTTAATTAAGTTCGCACAGATGGGATTATAAAAGCTTGTTTTAATATGTTGCTATAGATCGGTTACATAGATTACACGGTTAAACACATTTCAAAGTAAACATAAACGATCAAAATACAAAATTATTGATTACTGACAATTGCGGAGGGAAATTTATACGTAACCCAATAGTATTCACCATAAGATACTTGCATTGTCACCAATAACTTAAAAGACATCCGAATAAATACATTTTAGATACTCACCGTAAGGTATCATTATTTATCGAATGTCTATATATTTTGATCAAATATGGAAACGCAAAACATAGTTAACCAATAAACAATCCATGCAAGCATCTATAAACAACTTAAATTTAATGCATTTCTATTTAGGGTCGAGTATGAATAGACCACATAAATTTGCTTTTGAAAATAAACATTCTATCCCTATTTAACCTTAGGTTAAAATTCGTAGTCAAACTGGCATCAATTCATCTGATATATCGATGTATTCAATGTAATAAAATACGGCAGCACAAAAAGTTAAGAGAAGAAATTGCTTCTCATGAGATAGGAATATTACATCTATCTGCAAAGAAGAGCAATAAAACAAAAAACTCCATAGAAAGGAACTGCGGTATCCGACTTATAATTCCTTCCATAGGCAAACGGAAGTGTGCGGCGTATGAAGCGATTCTGCCCGTAGCGAATCAATATTACATCTACTAATCACACCAATATATCCAATCCATTGACCCAATTTAACCACGAAACAAATAACCTAAGATTACCCTCCCCTAATATAACTTTACAAATCTATACAGCCATTCACGCCCGACTTAAGTTTAACATTGATATATTTTAATTTATCGGAAAACAGAAATCATAAATAAACTTAAAGAACAAAATTAAATAAATGGAAATGATTTTACACAAATAAATAAAAAATACATCAAATAACATTTTAACTACTTTAGTCAGATAGGAAACTAATGCAATTATTTTAAATACGAAAAGTTTTTAATTTAATGTTCATTAATTGTAAAGTTCTTAGTGTTTTCAAATTAATATTGTTCGTTATATCTTAGAAAGTTCTTACGGTTTTAGAAATGTTCATCTTTTACAATTGCTTGCCGTTTGAAATCCAGCGTTAAATTTCCCGATGATCCTGTGGTCCTCTGAATATAAGAAAAGCGATGTTTCATTTTTCCATTTTATAACAACTGAAGGGATTGAACGTGCGTCCTTCAATCTCTTCTCCCGCACCTCCGCACTAACATCTATCTGTCACATCGTAATAATCATAATAACTCACTGATTAATAATTTCCAAATTTTCCTTTTATACGTATTCGAAGGATTGACTTGGCATTATGTCATCGATGTGATGATCCTTTCGCTGAGGTCCGATTTCCCGATGGATTTCTTTCATTGGCTATTTGTTTCTATTGTTCCCCTATCTGACCGATGTTTTTACATTTAAATGCCCAAGGCTGGTTTACATTTGACTAATTAAATTTATCATTTCCATTTCTGATTAATTAACCTGTTTTCCAAATCAAAGATATATTTAAAGATAAATTTAAAGATATAATTTTATTTCCAAATCTTTTTAAAATTTAGTTTTAAAATACTTTTTCTTTAATAAAGTTTTATTTTAATAATTTTTCATTATCTGTGCGATTTAATATATAAGAGTTTAAGATGATATTTAATTTCAATTTTTAATTCTTAAAGAAAATTTTTAAATGCGAACTTTTTAATTTACTTTCATGTTTAATAAATAAATAAAAAAACAATGTAATGAACATCTGTGCTCGTTACAATATATATATATATACATTAACCTGGGTCTTTTTTTACGCGGACTTATTTAACACGATTTTGAAGTTATGCGATTCGTGTTTCACTGGAAGTCGATTTCTGATAATGCACTATTACTTTAAATAATAAATTTCGCACACTTACGTTATATTGAAAGTAATAGCACATTATTGGAATTCAACTTTCATCTTAGTAATTTCAATATTTTCAGTCCTTTATAATAAGCATTTATTTTATATAGTGTATGTAAACAATTGTATTACATTCAAATATCAGCCTTTCATGCTTATTAACACTCGCAAAGCATATGCACAATTAGGGTTAAAGGCTGATATTTGAATGTAGTGCTTTATAATAGTAAGATTTTATGCAATAATGAAATTAAAATCATGATTTCCACATTTTATGTATACACATATTAAATTTTACAAGAATATAATGTAAATTTGTTCAAACATTGTACGTTAATTTTGCATTTTAAATCACATTCTGTTTTCGCTTTTTAAAAAAGAACGTAATCAATTATTATTTTTTTATTAATGACACTAATCATTAACGTACCCTTAAATTCCAAAAAGGTTTGTATGTCTGGATATCGCAAGCTTCTTAAACAATTAATAAAATCATCATCTCAAAGATTAATTACTAATTACGTTGTCACCAGAAAATTATAATAATTAAAATGTGTATAAAAAATGTAAATTACTGTACTGTAAATTATGCATAAAATATATATTATTTTGAATAAAATTAAATATTATAGTTAAAAAGAGTTTGTCTTGTATCATTTTTTTTCAAATTTCAAATTTTTTATTAGTCATATTTTATTTCCTTATTTTTTTTTGTGCGAATTTTAAAGTAATTTTACATTGGTGCTTTGCTTTTATGTGAATTTTGAAAAATCACAGACCGCATCCCCTCTTTTTCAATGATAGTTATGTCTATTTTTGCGCAATTTTGTTTGCACGTGTTTTCTGAGGAACCTATCTATTGAGTAAAATGAGACTCAGGTGTATATATATATCTGAGCCACACCTATGTATTTTTAATGTGAAAAAAAAATAATAAAAAGAATTAATAATAAAAAAATAGTAAAGTTAAAATTTTATAACTTTTAGGTGCACATCTCAAATATATATATATATATATATATTGTAATGAATGCCAGTTGTAACGATCCGGTGAAAGTGACTTAACATAAACTGCACTACAGGGCGCCATCTAGGCATTTGAACCTAGAAAAATTTATAAAGTAGGCAGATACGTCAGTCAAAAAAAAAATTTTTTTTTTTTTTTTTTTAAATTTTGATTCCAGTCGTTAGCCCATGTCACTAGCTCAGTGGAATAGCAGAGATTTAATAATAGAATATAAGAATATGTATATAAGAGGAATAAAATAAGCCACTGCCAGTAATTAACATACAAACATTTATTTATGCACATATATATAAGATTTAAAATTATTTTAAATTAGTTTTACATTTTAACATTTAACATTATTTTTAATTTTACCTTAGATTTCAATTTACATTTTACTTTCTATTTTATTATCAGTTTACATTTTAATTAAGTTTGCACAGATGGGATTATAAAAGCTTGTTTTAATATGTTGCTATAGATCGGTTACATAGATTACACGGTTAAACACATTTCAAAGTAAACATAAACGATCAAAATACAAAATTATTGATTACTGACAATTGCGGAAAGAAATTTATACGTAACCCAATAGTATTCACCATAAGATACTTGCATTGTCACCAATAACTTAAAAGACATCCAAATAAATACATTTTTGATACTCACCGTAAGGTATCATTATTTATCGAATGTCTATATATTTTGATCAAATATGGAAACGCAAAACATAGTTAACCAATAAACAATCCATGCAAGCATCTATAAACAACTTAAATTTAATGCATTTCTATTTAGGGTCGAGTATGAATAGACCACATAAATTTGCTTTTGAAAATAAACATTCTATCCCTATTTAACCTTAGGTTAAAATTCGTAGTCAAACTGGCATCAATTCATCTGATATATCGATGTATTCAATGTAATAAAATATGGCAGCACAAAAAGTTAAGAGAAGAAATTGCTTCTCATGAGATAGGAATATTACATCTATCTGCAAAGAAGAGCAATAAAACAAAAAACTCCATAGAAAGGAACTGCGGTATTTGACTTATAATTCCTTCCATAGGCAAATGGAAGTGTGCGGCGTATGAAGCGATTCTGCCCATAGCGAATCCATATTACATCTACTAATCACACCAATATATCCAATCCATTGACCCAATTTAACCACGAACCAAATAACCCAAGATTACCCTCCCCTAATATAACTTTACAAATCTATACAGCCATTCACGCCCGACTTAAGTTTAACATTGATATATTTTAATTTATCGGAAAACAGAAATCATAAATCAACTTAAAGAACAAAATTAAATAAATGGAAATGATATTACACAAATAAATAAAAAATACATCAAATAACATTTTAACTACTTTAGTCAGATAGGAAACTAATGCAATTATTTTAAATACGAAAAGTTTTAATTTAATGTTCATTAATTGTAAAGTTCTTACGGTTTTAAACAGTTCATCTTTATCTGTCATTTGTAAGTTTGAACGGGAATTCCCATGCCATCCTAAGATTGGTATCCATTTAGCCATTGTTTTATTTATTCATTCAGAGGTTTTTTTTAGTTTAATTGGTCCTCAATGTAGGAAACGATAGTTCATTTCTCCTTTCTTTAACAGCTGAAAGAATTGACAGTGCGTCTGTCAATTCCTTCACCTCCAACTTCATACTACTACATATAGTCACATCGTAATAATCAATTTCCAGTCACTAATTAATAATTTCCAAATTTTCCTTTTATACGTATTCGAAGGATTGACTTGGCATTATGTCATCGATGTGATGATCCTTTCACTGAGGTCCGATTTCCCGATGGATTTCTTTCATTGGCTATTTGTTTCTATTGTTTTTCTATCTGACCGATGTTTTTACATTTAAATGCCCAAGGCTGGTTTACATTTAACTAATTAACAATCATTTCCATTTCTGATTAATTAACCTGTTTTCCAAATCAAAGATATATTTTTATCTCTAAATCTTTTTAAGTTTTTGTTTTTAAAATAACTTTTCTATTTTTAATACAGTTTTATTTTAATAATTTTTTTTTATCTGTGCGATTTAATATATACGAGTTTAAAATGATATTTAATTTCAATTTTTAATTCTTAAAGAAAAATTTTAAAGGCGAACTTTTTAATTTACTTTCATGTTTAATAATTATATAAAAAAACAATGTAACGAATGTCTGTGCTCGTTACAAACAAACATTTTAATTTTAGCGTTTAGTTTTTTCCTTTTATTTGCGAACTTTTAAGTTTTTATTTTAAATTAATGTAACGACATATTTATATATCATTACAATATATACAACTAAAGGAGTGGGATGGGATATAGAATTTGAACACAGGTTAGTAGGTGAAACCATGAAGCTCAATCTTAAGCTAAGATTCACTGCTTCAATATATATATATATGTATTATTAAAAGTAAAAAAAATATATCATCATCATCAACCATTATCAATCCACTGCAGGATGAAGGTCTCTCCAAGTTTAATCCATCTTCTCTGATCTTTAGCTTCTCTTCTCCACAACACCCCTGCACATTTTCTTATTTCATCCATCCATCTCACATGTGGTCTCTTTCTGGGTCTTTTACAATCTCTTGGAATCCAGTTTAAAATTTCAATTGTCCATCTATTATCATCTCTTCTAGCAATATGTCCAGCCCAACTCCATTTCAATCTTTTAATTTTTTCAATAAGGTCAGTAACACCTATTTGTTGTCTTACCCATACATTGCGTTTTCGATCTCTTCTTGTTACTCCCAACATACATCTCTCCATACTCCTTTGAGTGGTCTGAAGTCTCTGTATTGCTCTTCTATTAAGTGTCCAAGTCTCAGATCCATAAGTAAGAACTGGTAAAACACATTTGTTAAAAACCATCCTTTTCAAACACATAGGCATATTTCCTTTTAGTATCAAGTTATTTCTACCAAAAGCACTCCAACCAAGTTTAATTCTATGATTAATTTCCTCCATTATGTTTCCATCTGTATTAATAATCTGACGAAGGTATTTGTAACTGTTAACTTCTTCTAATTCTTCATAATCAATCTTTATTTTCATATTTTGAGCAAATCGATTAAACATTACTTTAGTCTTTTTAACATTTATCTTTAGTCCTACTTTTCTACTTTCATCTGCTAACTCCTGCAACATTTCCTGCAGCTCTGAAGCATTATTTGCAAAAACAACTACATCATCTGCAAAATCTAAATGACTTAAATACTCTCCATTAACTTTCACTCCTTTAGTTTCCCATTTTAATCCACAAAATACTTCTTGCAGCACTGCTGTAAAGAGTTTTGGAGATATGGAGTCACCTTGTCTTACATCTTTCTCAATGTTGATTTTTCCAGTATCATTATGTAATCTAATTGTTGCTGTTGCATTTTTATAAATATTCTTTAAAATATGACAATATCCTGGATCTATACCTTGATGATCCAATGCTTTAATCACTGAAGAAATGTGTATAGAATCGAATGCCTTTTCATAATCTACAAATCCAAAACATAATGACAACTCATATTCATTTGTTTTTTCTATGACTTCTCTCAATACCTGGATATGATCTATTGTACTAAAACCACTTTTAAATCCAGCTTGTTCTCTTGGTTGGTGGAAATCCAAAGTTCTCTGTAGATGAGTTGTAATTATCTTGGTAAAAATTTTATATAAAACTGATAAAAGGCTGATAGGTCTGTCATTTCTAATATCTTCTTTATCACCTTTTTAAAATATTAATATTATTACTACAGTCTTCCAATCTTCTGGTACATCTTTATTATTTAGACATTTGGTATATAACTTTGCTAAAATTGTTTCTATTTCTTCACCTGCTTCTTTTAATATATCAATTATAATTCCATCATTTCCTGGAGCCTTTCCTTTCTTCATACACTTAATTGCATGTCTCACTTCTTCATTTAAAATTCTGGGCAATTCAGAAGATGTAATAGATATAGGAGGTACTTGTTCTTTATTACTATATAATTCTTGATAAAAATCTTCTATCAATTTCATGATGTCATCTCTCTTTTTAGTAATAATTCCATCTTTTTTTCTTATTGCAGATATAAATTTCCTACCAATACCAAAATGTTGTTTAACATTTTTGAGACTTTTATTTTCTTCTACAGCTTTCCTTGCTATTTCACAGTTATACTTTCTTATATCATTTTCAACTCTTTTCCGTACCATTTTACAAAATTCGAGATATTCAATTCTTTTTAATACATCATTATTGTATATCTTCATATTCCTTCTTTTGTTCATAAATTCTCTAGTCTCAGTAGAAATTTTATTAGTCAATTGCTGCTTTTTTCTACCAGCTATCTTTGTTGCAGTTTTTAAAAGTGTATCAGTTATTTTCATATTAATTTCATTCAAATCTGTATCATGTTCAAAATCTCCTAACACTTGAAACCTATTTGTAAGTTCTAATTTAAATTCATTAGAATGTTTCTGAAATTGTATATATGTATTGGAAAAATATTTATCATTTACACAAACATTCATTCTGCCTTATCAGGCACTGAGAAGAAAGACCATGGTGTTTCTTGGTCTTAAACTCAGAGGTAAAAAGCCAATAAACTCACCACGCTGGCTAATGTGTGTTGGTGAGCAGCCCATCCATGTTCGTATACTATATGAATAATCACATAGTAATAACAGCTGCAACGACAAGAACATATGGAGTGGACATTAGGAATTTGCCCTCCTCGGTTCCTTTAAGGCCTCCAAGAGGAATCAAAGGGTCTTCTTTCAGTTAATAAAGATGAATATAGGTTTTTTATTAGTAAAAACCCAGGAGAACAAAATTATGATAAAATCCTTTTGAACTTTTAATATAAGTGATATATTCAAAGTTAGTTTATAATCACTAAATAAAAAAAAATGAATATTTTAAATTAAAATAATAATTACTATACCACAAGATAATTTTAAATTTAGGAGACTGTAACTCTTTTATATTTTGGAATGTGAATAAATTACTATTATCTTAAAAGTACATATTATTTGTCAATAAATAATTTTAGGATTTTAAATGAAAGTAAACCATAGAATATATATCATTAATAATGACAAATATAAATAAACAACCTGAATGAATCTTTAAATACTGTATTTCCAAGATTGCATTACAATTCTGATGTCTTGGTTCCAGAAAAGATATAATATATTCATGAGAACTTTTAAATTCAAAGTACCTTTTGTCAATTCAAATGTTTTGTGTGTATATATTGAAATTATTTTTTCAAATAATAATTATTTCATTTATATGAAGTTATATTCATAACTACTAGTTTATATTGATGATGATGTGAAATGATATCCTTTCATAAACAAATATTATTTGTAAAATATTGTGAATGAGTAGATAGTAACTTTAACTAGGATGACATGATGGAAAATTAAACTGATTTATATCTTAGAAAAATTTGATCAATCGATCTAATAAAATTTTGCTGTCAGGAATACACGATTCTTGTACACATTTTGTCATTTGTATTTTGGTTTTAAAATATAGGTAACAATCATTTTAAAAAATAAAAATATTCTGATGGTTCATGATGTAATGAAAAAATTTTTTGATTTTTACTTTTTATAATAAATTATCATTTTTCCATAATTTTTTTTTACAATTCTGTCCAGCCCATGGGTAAACAATGTTACTTATTAACCCTCCATTTTCTTCAATTAATTATATATTTTAAGGTAAATAAAAAAAATGCTTTTGTTTAAATCAAAAACAAAAGAGATTCTTAAAACTTGTATTTATTTAAAGTTGTTCAAAATTCTTTAAATTTCACACTCATTTACTGTTTGTTTGGTGTATGTGTAATAATTAATATGTCTTTTTTGTAGTTTTTGCTTTAATTTCTTTATAATAAAGACATTTATTAGAAGTTTTATTAAAATCCTATTAGTTAATGTATTTTTACACAAATTACTTAAAAATCAAATCATTTATTGTTCATTTGGTGTGTATTTAAACTATATTGCATTTTATTATTATTCACTTATTTTTAGTCTTGCATCATGGAGAATGTATTAGACCTATGGTGACTGTTGATATTTGTATCAACATCCCAATTACTTTGTAATTGTTGACTTTTGCCAAAGAAAGATCCACATACTTGGTTTTTTTTTGCTGAAGAAAGATCCGAATACACATTATTTTGGTCAGATCACAGGATTACAAAGTTACCAGCAGAACCATCAGTGGATTGATATGAATGTGAACAGGCACATAAAGGTCTACTACAGGCTCCATGTTGCAGCTTTAGTACTCAAGTACCATATATTATTAAAATGTTTTGTTTAATTTACATTAAATCTTAAAAAAAAAAACACATTGTTAAAGCAACCAATTAAAAAGCACATGCCTTTGCAAGGCCTAGTGCATCTATTGTATAAAGAAACATATTTACATTCATTCTTAAAAATGTTAAAGCAACTAATTAAAAAAGATACTACAAATATTATATTTAATAAAAAATATTACAAAATATCTAGAAATTTTGTATTGTGACATCAATAAATTGTAACTATTAATAGAGCTAAAAACTTATGATTAGTTGTGACTGACTAAAATTGAAAAAAAATTACTTTTTTATTCAGAAAGCAGTTCAGTAAATATATATTTGAACAGAAAAAGCTGGCAAATAAAACAGATATATTTTAAAAGGTAAATTTTAATATAAATTTATTAAAATTTGGAAATTTATTTATATGATATTAAAATATTTTGTTTAATTTACATTTAAATATTAAAAAAAATTGTTAAAGCAAGCAATAATTACAAAAGCAAGGGGCTGAAAGCCCTGCATTTTTGTATTCTGCCATAACAATGGTCTTTCAGATTGATATACAATTGTCACACTTAAAATGTTTTGTTTAATTTAAATTAAATCTTTAAAAAAATTTCTAGAGCAACAAATTAAAAAACCCACAGGCCTTTACAAGGCCAAGTACATCTGATTAAAAATAAAATCAATATTAAAAAAAATCATGAATTTAAAATACAAAAATATTTATATTTCTAAATATTACTTATTATATATTCTTTTTAATATTTCTATATTTTTAAAACTTTTCCTTTATTAGAGGATCATAACGTTGAACAATACAATTACATGATCCATCTCCATAAAATTGATGAGTTTGTAATTTTTTCAAAGTAAAAACAAAGAATGTATCCAAGAAAGAAAATAATTATTTATGCACCTATATATTAAATTATTAATCATAACAAGACTTATTATTAACCAATTAATTACTGATAACTAAATGTAATATTTATTTTATTTGGTTTTTTAATTATTGACTATTAAGAATATAACTGTTTTTGAAAAATGCATATTTAAATTTTCTTGAAGCTTGTGTATATAAATTATGCATATACATTAGTAGGGTCCATTCAAAGTCTCAGTTGTTTCATAATCTTACATAAAATAATAATATTAAATTTATCATTTCTTGGTTTTTAATAAATTAGTAAAAAATCAGTTGTCAGAGAAAAAAATCTTTTAATTTCCAAGGAAGCATTTATTTTTCCCTTTCCTTAAAATAAAACAGAAAAGTCAGTTACAATTGACATGTATTGAATTACTTAAATAATAAAAGACTCTGATTGGTCATTATATCAGGATTGTTCTATAAGGACTACATTTTATTTTTAATTAAAGATGAAAAATGTCTAAAATAGATTATTTTAGAAAGAACATATAATCTTTGAAATTACATCTAATTAAAAAAAACAACTTTCATGAACTCTTTTAAGCCACACAACATTAATAATAGTTTTAGAAGTAATTAAAAAGTAAGTCTAATTAAAAGAGATAATATAGAATTAATTATTTATGGCAAAAAGAAAATCCACTATTATTTTATATATATAAAAAAAACTTAGAACATGTAAGAACAAGTAACTAATTTAGCTTGGGTCTGTCAATTTTAATTGGTAGACATTCGGCAACATCTTTAATGGAAATATTTTTGTAATGAATGCATAAAAATGTATTTACTATTTATTTATTTATTTAAAAATTCTTTCATGTATTTAAAATTTAAATAATTCTTGAAAATAGATAGTTTTCAGAAAGAGCAAATATATTATTTCAGGATTTCAGAGTTGTGATTTGCAAAACACTCATACTTATAGAAGTATCTGAGTCTAAGTCATCTGTATGCTTTTGAGCATTTGACATAAAAACAAAACTTCTTTATCTCTAAGTCAGCTGATACCAAAAGCTGTTGTTGGTTAGCAGTGAAATTATTGATAATTTTGCATTTTAGTTGGGAAAGTTTAAACACATTTTATTCATACTTTTATTGTATAAAATTAAATTAAATTTTTGTTTTTGGTGAGTATATAATGTTTACATTCAGATTTTATTTAATCATATTTATTTTTTAAAAGAATTAAATCGAGGAAAGTACGGTCCCATAAACAGAAAGTTATTATTGGGATAAAGTAATGCCTCAATAAACATAATACTTGTTATTTTTTTATTATATATTTTTTAATAATTATAGTGGAATTTTAATATTTTAAAAAACAATTTTACTACTAGAAAATAATTTTTAAAAAAAAATCATTTAACTAATAAAAATATAGTAGAAATAATTTTAATTCATCTTTCCCAACTAAAGTGCAAAATTATCAAATAAATACTACAGATAGTCACAACTAAGTAGCCTTATCCTGAGATTGCAATGTTACAAATACAAAAGAAGAGATTTGGATATTTGTGAAAGTTAAAAGTAAATGTATGTATAACTAACCAGATAGATTTCAATTTCAACATCATATTTTTGTTGCTACAAATGCATGAGCAGCTATGGGAATGGGCTTATATTGTAGATTGCCATCTGATAATCATTGATTACACAATATTGTAATAAGTGTCAGTAGACTAGAGAAAGAAGAAATGATTATGTTTAAGGTATGTCAATAATATATAAATAAATTATTATCCAAGTAAGACATATCTGTGTATTTTTGATGACAAAAATGCAGTTTCAATATCAGATGGATTTATATGAATAGATAAATTGAGGATGTAAAAATGCAAATTCTGTAATCAAAAATAATGCAAATTTTTAAGTGTATTTAGTCAGAATAAAAAAAGTTGATGAATTTTGTTCTATTGAATCATTTTGGTAAAATATGTTATTTGAAAAATGTGTACAGAGAATATTTTTTTAATAAGATGGCACATTTATATGTGTCACAAATACCTGAATATTTTATTTGCCTAACCTTGATTATATGTAAAATTAAATAAAATGAATCCAGAATTTGTAAGAAGTTTGAATGCTGGAAATGAGAGGATTGAAATGAATTATGCTCCAGAGGCATGGCACTCTATCCCTACTGTAAATTATGCAGAGTACTATATATATATATATATATATATATTGTAACGGTCAGAATCGTCTATCTCGCTAACACACTGCATAATTCAAACCCCAGACACTAAACTGAACATTCTAGGAGGGGTTGCCTTCTAGATATACTAAGTTTGAATCTAAAGTTCAAATTTCACAGCGCCACCTGCGTGATAACGCATCTGATGCTACAACTAGTATAACCTTTTACCAGTGCCTGGTGGTCAGGGAGAAACAAAAGACTATACTAAGATAAGTTTGGGTGGCTAATTAATGTCTATGGATTTACAAAAGAAATGCAGAAAATATATATATATATATATAGACCGAGACAGTGATAGGAATCAAATAAAATAAGAGATAAATTTTAGTTTTAAATAATTGCACACAATTTATTTATATATATATAAAACACCACTGTCTGCTTATATGAGACAGGGATGTGTATTAAATAATTATTGGCATTTATATTTCAGTAATGACAAAAGGGTTTTAAAACAAAGTGATAGATTCTATTCCTCGGGTTAATAGCATTACGATAATGTGCTTGACAAGATAGGAACATGTGCGAGGTGCTTTGAGTAAATAGACAAATTTAAGACAATATTGGAAATTAAATGTTCTAAAATATTTATTGATTTCGAGAATAGTGCGGACTAAAGCTTACTAAGCAAACGTGGGAATGGGATCAAAGCATTTATTTGAGAATAATAATAACAATAAATTTGTATTGGGAGGTCAGTATTGCTGATAGTGAATTTATAAAGTTGGAGGGTGTGACTCGTTTAAGTCACGGATGCTTTGTAAAATAAATATAAAATGAAACAATATGAAGATCCGGAATAATTATGGAGGGCATCTTGCCGCTAACCCGTAGGAAAGTATTTTGACGAAACAGCTGAAACTTAGCGACTGTGTAACGATTGCGTTTAATTCCCAGGGGTGTCATTTGTGAACACCCTCTGCCCGGAAACTTGCAATAAGCGAAAGAACGGACTTTGCCGTGTAAAGAATTCTTGGAAAATAAAAACAAAGCGGTCTCAACAACCAATTCATGTACCAGCAATACGAGACTAGTGTATATAAAAACATACTAAATGGGTTTTACTTGGATTACTAGAAATGCCCAATCAAGTTCCCTGAAATTCATTTAAAAGGGTCCGCACATTCTCGATATCAATGATGAACTTTATAATTAAAGTAGAACACGGTAATTAAAATAAGAAAATGCATGCTTGCGGGTTTGAAAAGTAAGTATAGATTTATATATGCAATCATGCATTTGGGGACACATTTAATCATTGACTTCGCACATACTCTTATATTAGATTAAAATCAATAACACGTAGATTTTAAACTATGTGATTATGTTACATTAAAGAAAAGAATTGCCCTCGAACGAGTGATTTGCAAGACAATAAAATTGGAAAATTATAAATTTAAAATATGCCTTAATAGCGGTGTCTTATTTTCAATAGAGGGAATAGTTCACTCGGTCAAAGACGATTCTGACACATTATCATAATAAAATAAAAGAAAGCTTTATAAATAGAAAATATTAACCCAAGGATAGAGAGCAAAATGTTAAGCATATTTCCTCTCTAATTCATTACAACCACCACCCCCGCCCAACACCCACCACCCACCCCCAACCAACTACCTGCCTGGGGGGGGGGCGCACCCCTCACCCCAAAAACCCAAGACAAAACACACAAAATAAATACACAATGAAGTTGTGAAATATAAGAAAACAATGTTAAATAGCTATAGCATGTTAGTTAGTGATCACAAGAGCTCTTGGGTTAATTTAGGTTACCTCTGGAGAAGCATTTGCAGGTAGATGTTCGGCAGGTTTTATAATTCAGCAGCAAAATCTGGAATGTTCATATTTGGCAGCGGCAGCAGCAGTTTCGAGATCCGTGTGAGAAATTTTTGATGGTATGGAGCAGCGGCTGGCTATTCCGAGGGGACATAGCCATCTTAAACGCCTCTACTCGAACATGTCAAGGTTAGCAAATTATTAGAATTTTAGAACAACTCAGAAACTTTTAGACAACTCAGAATTCTTTAAAATCTTAGAAACCTTTAAGAGCTTAGAAAGCTTAGAATAAAGAACAAAAGAAAAACATCCTTTTTATAGTAAAATTTAACAATAGATTTGTCCTGGGGCGTACAAAATTATTGGACTTATCTGCTGTAATTAAATCTATCCGAATGTCTAAAGGAATTCAACATTAATTAATTTCTTTTGTTAACTTCCCCGTCGACATTCGAATTACAAACTAGATTTAATTAAAATTACTGCTACTAATTAAAGAAAACTTAAGTGGACAGCTGCTGTTTTTAGATAAACTTATATAATTAAACTATTGTCCCTCATTTATTTTAACAGAAATATTTGGGATGATTTTTATTAAATAAAACGAAAATTATTTTATTTTAAATTGTAATATTTGAATCTATCTACTAAACGAATATTTACTAAATGAATTTTATTTTAAATCAACATATATTACGACGGTAATATATTTGTAAATAGATCCAAACAAAATAACTAACAATTTATAATTTTGATATGTTTTAAAATAGATATCATAGTGTGTGCGCAATTATGACTTATATGACTTACTTTTTAATAAATGTAAATGATGTGAACAAATACATAATTCCTAATATTTTATTTGGGAATAAGTTATATATATAATACGAGCATTGTGCTCGTGGTTTAAAATTAGGCGGGATTTTCGATATATAAGTGTATTGCAGACACACTACGATAGATTGGGGTTCAAACTAAGGTATGAGGGTAGGAAGTAGGTGAGAAAAGGTGAAACGAAGATCTGCAAAGCAGACCTTACTGTTTCAATATATATATATATATCATCAACCATTATCAGTCCACTGCAGGATGAAGGTCACTCCAAGTTCAATCCATTTTCTCTGATCTTTAGCTTCTCTTCTCCACATCACCCCTGCACACTTTCTTATTTCATCCATCTATCTTATATATAGTCTCTTTCTGGGTCTTTTACAATCTCTTGGAATCCAGTTTAAGATTTCAATTGTCCATATTTTATCATCTCTTCTAGCAATATCTGCAGCCCAACTCCACTTTAGTCTTTTAATTTTCTTAATGAGGTTAGTAACACCTATTTGTCCTCTTACCGATCTATTGCATTTTCAATCTCTTCTTGTTACTCCTAACATGCATCTCTCCATAATTCTTTGTATGGTCTGAAGTCTCTGTATTGCTCTTTTATTAAGTATTTAAGTCTCAGATCCATAAGTAAGAACCCATAAAACACATTTATTAAAAACCTTTTCCTTTTAGTATCAAGTTATTTCTACCAAAAGCACTCTAAAAAAGTTTAATTCTATGATGAATTTCATCCATTATGTTTCCATCTGTATTAATAATCTGACTAAGATATTTGTAGCTGTTAACTTCTTCTAACTCATTATAATCAATATTTATTTTCATATTTTGAGAAAATCCATCGAACATTACTTTAGTCTTTCTAACATTTATCTTTATTCCTACTTTCCTACTTTTATCAGATAACTCTAGCAACATTTCCTGCAGGTCTAAAGTATTATTTGCAAAAAAAAAATCCAACTACATCATCTGCAAAATCTAAATGACTTAAATAATCTCCATCTACTTTCACTTCTTTAGCTTCCCATTTTAATTCACAAAATATTTGTCATAGTATTGCTGTAAAAAGATTAGCAGATATGGAGTCACCCTAACTTACACTCTTCTCAATGTTGACTTTCCTAGTATCTATATGTAATCTAATTGTTGTTGCATTTTTATAAATATTGTTCAAAATATGACAATATCCTAGATCTATATTTTGATGATCCAATGCTTTAATCACTGAAGAAATGTTTATAGAATCAAATGCCTTTCCATAATCTACAAATCCAAAGCATAATGGTAACTCATATTCATTTGTCCTTTCTATAACTTCTCTCAATACCTGGATATAATCTACTGTACTAAAAACATTTTAAAAAACAGTTTGTTCTCTTGGTTGGTAGACATCCAATGTTCTCTGTAGATGAGTTGTAATTATCTTAGTAAAAATTTTGTATAAAATGATAAAAGGCTGATAGATCTGTAATTTCTAATATCCATTCGCCCAATCATCTGGTCATAATTTATCATTTAGATATTTGGTATATAACCTTGCTAACATTTTTTCTATTTCTTCACCTGCTTCTTTTAATATATAATTATAATTCCATTATTACCCAGAGCTTTTCCTTTATTCATAAATTAAATTGCATGTCTCACTTCTTCATTTAAAATTTGAGGCAATTCAAAAGATAATTGTTCTTTATTACTATATAATTCTTGATAGAAGTCTTCTACTCATTTCATGATGTCATCTTTCTTTTTAGTAATAATTCCATTTTTATTTCTTATTGCAGATATAAATGTCATACCAATACCAAAATGTTGTTTTACACTCTTGAGATTTTTCTTTGATAGTTCAGTGTTATACTTTCTTATATCATTTTCAACTCTTTTCCACACCATTTTATAAAATTTGAGGTATTCAATCCTTTTTCATGCATCATTTTTGTATATTTTCATATTCCTTCTTTTCTTCATAAATTCTCTAGTCTCAGTAAAAATTTTATTGGTCAATTGCTGCATTCTTCTACCAGCTATTTTTGTTGCAGTTTTTAAAAGTGTATCAGTTATTTTCTTATTAATTTAAATCTGAATCATGTTCAAAATATACTAATACTTGAAAGCAATTTGTAAGTTCTAATTTAAATTCATTAGAATATTTCTGAAGAAGGAAAATCAACTGTAAATATTATTTTTCTTAATAACATTTGTCTCTCTAGTTTGACATTAACACATATCTTACATCTTACTAATCGATGATCACTTCCTGTGTTAAATTTATTAAGAACATTACAATCTTGACATATGTATTTTCTGTTAGTCAAAATATAATCCAATTCTGCTGTACCTTCATTAGGATGTTTCCATGTTCATTTTCTTTTAATATTTTTTTCAAAAAAAGAATTCATAATATAAAGTTTTTCTTTTTCTGCAAACTCCAAAAGTCTATGTCCTCTCTCAAGCCCAAAATTACCGACAGCACTTTCTTCTTTCATTTGTTTACCAATTCTAGCATTAAAGTCTCCCATAACAATTTTAAAATGTTGCTTACTCTGATCAAAAGACTTTTATACATCCATATAACAATCTTCTACTACTTCATCACTATGAGAACTTGTTGTGGCATAAACCTGAATTATTTGCATTTGGTATCTGCTATTAAGTTGTATATCTAATCTTGCTACTGTGTCTGATACATCTTTTTTCTAAATTCACAAAATCCAATAATGTCCCATTTAATATAAGATAGTTCATCTTCTAATTGTTGCAATCTTCACTTGAAAATGATCTGTAGTGATAAGTATCTAAATAAAATGTTGTCATCTAATGGCAGCCTGGGTCTACCTTCAGGGGATTCTTATTACCCTCCATCTTCAATGACCAACCACTGCTGTAGTTGTTGACTTTACAATCTCCTGGGATTAAGGGCCATGCTTTATTTTTGTCTGTCATAATTGTATAATTGGGAAAAATATTTATCATTTACACATACATTCATTCTGCCTTATCAGGCATCTGAGAAGAAAGACCATGGTGTTTCTTGATCTTAAACTCAGAGGTGAAAAGCCAATAAATTCACCATGCTGGCTAATGCATGTTGGTGAGCAGCCCACCCACGTTAGTATATTATATGAATAATCACATAGCAATAACATCAACAACGAGAAGAATGTATGGAGTGTTCATTAGGAATTTGTTCAGCTTGGTTTCTTTAAGTTCTCCAAGATGAATCAAAGGGTCTCCCTTCAGTCAATAGCAAACTCGTTTGTGCAAGTATATATATATATATAAGATATAAGTTAATTGTTTTATTATTTTTTGTCTTATTAAAACAATCTTTTTTACAGATTGTGTGAGATAGCGGTCAACAAACTGTGTGGGTTTTTTGATCTGAGATCTCATGGCGTTTATTTATCATGACAAACATAAATTAATTTTTTATTTTTTGTAATTTGTAAATAAATATTTTAATGACTTTAGGAGAAGAAAAATGTACATTACGATGTTGTTACTTAAATCAGCTTATTAGGGAATAGTAATTATTTGTTTTAATTCTATTTTTAAGAGAATGTTTATTTTCATTAGGATTTATACAGTTTGTATTATGTTTTATTTATATTATGTTTTATTTTTAGAAATTGATATGTTTTATGAGCATAATTTTTATTCCTTTGTTTGGTTCTTTAATGAGGAGGAGGGGAGGCAGATTATAGAAACTGGTTCTTCATGTCAAAAACTTTGTCAATCCCTGATGTAAGAGATGGTGTACGTATAATCCTGCACCATACTAACAAATATTTCAGAAGGGAGATCAATAAGCTATTACCTTCATAGATAAGACTAAGGTTAAATGATTATTTGATGAATAGGACAACGAATTGATGTGCCTTAAATCACATACGATAATTAGATTAAAATCTGTAACATTTGACTATTTGTTCTTCTTTATGCAGGTTTTATGACTGCACGTATAAAACAAAAATGTAATTGTGAATATAAAGTATATAAAATCCAATGTCACTTAATCTTAATTCTGGTCTATTAGATCCAAATTAACACGCCATGTTTGTTAACATTTGTGAAGGATAGATGCCATAATCATGTTGTTACAAATGTTTTTACATCTATTATTATTGTTATATTTCCTACTCAAATTTCCTACAGAAAAATAAATATTTACAAATATAACGTATTCATAAACAATAAAAAAAAACCAACCCCCATATAATTGCAGTACTTTCATATATGTATTACATTAAGATTTAAAACAATATCTTTTAATAATTCCTTTAATCATTTAATACGTTTGTACATATCATCCACATGTATATCTGTTTATTTTTCATCGATCTGTTTATCTCTCTATCGATTGACAGCTTCCAGTCATCTTTCATCTATTTCTTATATGCATGTCTGCTTATTTCTCATCTATCTGTTTATCTATCTATCGATTGACATCTGCCAGTAATCTTTCATCTATTGCTTTAGTTGCCTATATGTCTTTTATTATCTAACTTTTTATCTTTCATCTATTGATCTAGCTATCTACATAACTCTTTGCTATTATCTCTATCTACCTAATTATCTATGTGTGTGCCTATCTATAGTCTGTCTATTTTTCCATGCACTTACTCCCTCTCTATCTATCTATCTATCTATCTATCTATCTATCTATCTATCTATCTATCTATCTATCTATCTATCTATCTATCTATCTATCTATCTATCTATCTATCTATCTATCTATCTATCTATCTATCTATCTATCTATCTATCTATCTATCTATCTGTCTGTCTGTCTGTCTGTCTGTCTGTCATCTATCTATCTATCTATCTATCTATCTATCTATCTATCTATCTATCTATCTATCTATCTATCTATCTATCTATCTATCTATCTATCTATCTATCTATCTATCTATCTATCTATCTATCTATCTATCTATCCGTCCATCCATCTATCCATCCACTTATCAATCTAGCTATCTACCTACCTACCTATCGGTTCATCTATCTATCTATCTATCTATCTATCTATCTATCTATCTATCTATCTATCTATCTATCTATCTATCTATCTATCTATCTATCTATCTATCTATCTATCTATCTATCTATCTATCTATCTATCTATCTATCTGTCTGTCTGTCTGGCTGCCTACCTACCTACCATGCTACCACCCTACCTACCTACCTACTTACCCATCCATCCCTCCATCCATTCATCCATCTATCTATCTATCTGTCTATCTGCCTGTCTCTATCTATCTATCTATCTATCTATCTATCTATCTATCTACCTACCTATCCATCCATCCATCCACCTATCTATCTATCTACCTATCCATCCATCCATCCATCCACCTATCTATTTATCGATCCATCCATCCATCTATCTACCTATCTATCTATCTATCTATCTATCTATCTATCTATCTATCTATCTATCTATCTATCTATCTATCTATCTATCTATCTATCTGTCTGTCTATCTGTCTGTCTGGCTGCCTACCTACCTACCACCTTACCTACCTGCCTACCCACCCACCCATCCATCCCTCCATCCATTCATCCATCCATCTATCTATCTATCTATCTATTCCGTGAAAAATTAAAACCTCTATTCAAACATATATTTATCTATCTAAATATATGTATTCTCATATAATCAATTAATGCATATATAAGAATGTAAAATAATTATTGTCAGACTCTAAATTAAAAAACAATAATAATAATTTAAAAATAAGCATTATCATTATTTAAAAACTTTCTCATTTAATTATAAAAAATAATAGCAATAATAAAGTCAATAAACAAAAAGGAAATGATTAATAATAATATTTTTATGGTAATCGAAACTGCACTTTGTATTTTCTATTGTAGTAATTGAAAGTATTTCAGGAGGATATCTGCAGAAACCACTTTTTACTGATAGTAGCAACCAATAAACGCAATGCAGCTAAGCATTTTGATAATAATGAATTCCAACATTAACCCATAAATAATTTGTTATATGATTAACCACGTCTTACTTTAAAACAGATTTACTAATGTTTATTATTTATTACTTTTAAAATTAAAAAAACTTTTTGAACTGCAAATTGACCTTTATCTAAAATACTGATGAAATTTTAACACTTCTCTATTAATATAACTTATCGCTGAGAGATTAGATTTGTATCAAACATTCGATTAAAAAATAATTTTTGTACTTTTATTACTCAATAATTGCATGTTAAATATGGCTACGTAGATTGTTGTCAATATTTCAAAATAAATATACTTGTAGCAGAAAATATTTAACTACATCGATAATAAAAATGGAAGAACATATAAAAATCACAAAATCAAACGTGGAATAAATCTTTAAAATAACAAGTAAGATAATATATTTTAATACGTTATAACTAAAAGTAGCAATGCATGAAAATGTGTACCAAAAATGTTCCCTCTCTACATGAATTTTTTTATTTTAAATAGATGTATCGTTTTGCACGCTTGATTCATTTGTTAACAAAGAAGTTATTATATATATAATTTATTTTAAACTGTAATGCTTAGGATTGTGTTTTAATACAACGACAAACTATTTTTTTCTCTAGAAAACAAAAAACCAATGGTGATTTGTATTGCAAATATTTAACCTAAATTATATTGATAATGTTTTTGAATTACAAAGTTCAGTTAATAATTATTATACAAAGAGATGTATGTGTGTTTACCGCAATTATATATTTATATATGGAACGTCCTCATGATACAAAGGTGGCAAATCCATTTGTTATGCCTGAAGCCATGCACTGAATACAGACAAGGTAAATGTCTTTTTTTATGAAAAAGGCTTAGAATTGTTTTCATAGGTAGTTCATTCATAGCCAACCCATTTAACCATTCAAAATTTATCATTGAGTAGTTATCTAGATATTTCTACCTAGAGATTAAATTGGGATAGAGGACTTATCATTATTCACCATGTGAAAATTAGCAATTGTGGTAACTACTACTTTCTTTTTTATTATCAATCTATAAGGAATGATTAAAGGAGCTCTTTACTGTAAAATTACAAAAAAAAACTTGTTGATTTATCTATTAATGCATTTAAGTATATGTATAATAAAACAAAAGGCTAGTATTAACTTTATATTGAAATATATCAAATAAATGCTTTAATTAGCTTATGACATGACTGCTAAAGCATTTATAATAAATACTACTCAGAATAGCAGTCATACTATTAGCTAGTTATAGGTTTTAGTTATGTTATTAGTATATGAAAACGTGTAGAGTTAATTCCAATGTTTTACTTCAATTTCCTTGAGGCAAGTGTTGATGTTTAGTGTTCATAAAAGCAGTTGCCTTGACAACAAACAGATTGACATCTTGATATTGTTTAGATGTGAACTGCTTCATCTATCTATCTATCTATCTATCTATCTATCTATCTATCTATCTATCTATCTATCTATCTATCTATCTATCTATCTATCTATCTATCTATCTATCTATCTATCTATCTATCTATCTATCTATCTATCTATCTATCTATCTATCTATCTATCTATCTATCTGTTTACCTGTCTACCTGTCTGTCTGTCTGCCTGCCTGCCTGCCTTCCTATCTATCTATCTATCTATCTATCTATCTATCTATCTATCTATCTATCTATCTATCTATCTATCTATCTATCTATCTATCTATCTATCTATCTATCTATCTATCTATCTATCTATCTATCTATCTATGCCTGCCTACCTACCTATCTATCTATCTATCTATCTATCTATCTATCTATCTATCTATCTATCTATCTATCTATCTATCTATCTATCTATCTATCTATCTATCTATCTATCTATCTATCTATCTATCTATCTATCTATCTATCTATCTATCTATCTATCTATCTATCTATCTATCTATCTATCTATCTATCTATCTATCTATCTATCTATCTATCTATCTATCTATCTATCTATCTATCTATCTATCTATCTATCTATCTATCTATCTATCTATCTATCTATCTATCTATCTATCTATCTATCTATCTATCTATCTATCTATCTATCTATCTATCTATCTATCTATCTATCTATCTATCTATCTATCTATCTATCTATCTATCTATCTATCTATCTATCTATCTATCTATCTATCTATCTATCTATCTATCTATCTATCTATCTATCTATCTATCTATCTATCTATCTATCTATCTATCTATCTATCTATCTATCTATCTATCTATCTATCTATCTATCTATCTATCTATCTATCTATCTATCTATCTATCTATCTATCTATCTATCTATCTATCTATCTATCTATCTATCTATCTATCTATCTATCTATCTATCTATCTATCTATCTATCTATCTATCTATCTATCTATCTATCTATCTATCTATCTATCTATCTATCTATCTATCTATCTATCTATCTATCTATCTATCTATCTATCTATCTATCTATCTATCTATCTATCTATCTATCTATCTATCTATCTATCTATCTATGATTTAATAATAAGATTTTAGAAGTGTCACAAATTTGATTAGTTCACATATATCTTAGATATATTTTTACATTTGTAAATATGAAAACACGCATATATCATGTAAATACAATAACCTAAATTAAATATAAAACAGTAGGTACAATTAGAATAAAATAATTATTATAAACCTTCATATTGCAGTCAGTTATTAATAAATTAAAAGTCGTTTTGTTTAAACATGAATCGCTGTCTTCTCATGAGCTATGATAGGCTGTACTTATGCTATAAAGGAAAAAAATCATGCAGATATTCAAGGCTTTGATTTACAAAAATAAAAGTTACTATCATTGCCAGTTCTTGTCTGATCTGAAATATAATTTTATTTAAAATTCTAACAATTATTGTGATATAATGTACAAGTACAACATTCTAATTCTCACATAATAAAAGATAGATTTATGTCAACATATATAGTGCAAAGGGTTGGAACAAATAACTTTAATTTAAAGTCTATTATTTTATCATTGCACCAAACTTCACTGAACAAACTAGTTACTTACATAGTGCATTAAAAAACTTGCAATTAAGATATTTGTACTTCAAAATTAATAAAGATATATATATATAATTAATGAAATATGATATCACTTTGTAACAATGCTATGTCTTTTATAAAAAATTTTTAATGTTTCAAGATGCAACATTTGATAACAAAATCAATCTATCATTCACTAGGTATATGTCTATGTCAATCAAATTTGACATCATCATTTGCATCAAAAATCAGTTGACACTGCAATAAACATTGACACATAATCTGTCTTAAATATACTTGGAATGTTCAACATATTTTTAAAGCTTGAACACAAATTATGTACATATATATAGATACAGTTCTCATTATTAATTTTGATAAGACTACGGTTATCTTCTTTGAAAGGAATAAAATAAAAAGAATTGAAAAATCTTTATTATTAAAAATTTATGATTCTGAAACAAATAATTTGTTTAAAAATTCTTTTAATATTAAGGATGTATAGTATGTAAATGTAATTACGTGTAATATTTAGCATAAATTCATTATCTTTATTTTCTTTGGCTAGTCTGGTTTAAACAAGGCAAAACTCTCAATAAAGTAGTGCCACCCTGTGCTAACCAGAGTAATCAATGGATGCCAGAAGGCTTGTGCATAAAATTGATTATTCTGGTTAGTACAGAGTGGCACTACTGTATGGAGAGTTTTGCCTTGTTTAATAACAATTATGTGCTAGTATAAGAGATAGTGATCATGTGATGTTTACTAGTCTGGTTTACTGGGAAATTTGGGGTAATTTTAATTATTTTATTGACTAGTTTAGCTTTAGGCTTTTAATGTTTATATATATGTATATAATTGAAATAATATTTTTAACGGTTTACAAACAATTACAAACAATCTTTAAATCCGCAGAAGTACTTTCGGTTACTTTCTAACCTGCCTCAACTGCCATTAAATGCTATCATATATAGGTGAATCTAGGTGCAGCATTGAGAAAAGATTGAAGGAACATGAATTGTTATATAAGCGTGTAAAAAATAAAAATAATGGTGATTTAATATCTTCTTTAGTTTTTTTTGATCACGAAAAAACATGTAAATATAAATTTAAATTTGAAAATGTGAAAATTCTTCATGAAGAGAGAAACCATAGTAAAAGAAAAATTAAAGAGGCAATTTTTATAAACAGAAATAAAACGCATTTAATAAATCGACAAGCTTCTAACATTAAAATACGAGATTCGTGAAATTTGAATTGATGACGTTTGCTTTCGCTTTTAGTTTTTGAATTTAATGGCAGTTGAGGCAGGTTAGAAAGTAACCGAAAGTACTTCTGCGGATTTAAAGATTGTTTGTAATTGTTTGTAAACCGTTAAAAATATTATTTCAATTATAATTACAATATTGTTTTTAATTTACGGATATTTTATTTATATATATATATTGTAATATCTGACATAGGTCACATGTATTATTTTTAAAAGCAAATAGAAAAAGGTTATTATGTGTTTTAAAATTTAGAAAGTTTACTGAATTATTTTTAAAGCAAATCATAATGTATTAAAAATTTAAAAAATTATAAGAAATGAAAAAGTTTAATTTTTTGTTTACTTTTTAAGATAATAATTTGGAAATAAAATTAATTATTTTCAAAATATTAAGTAGCCATTAAAAAATCTAGTAGAACGAACAGTAGGTTAATTTAGACTATTCAAATGTTGCTATGAGAATTTTGATGGTTGCCAAACATAGAAAAAAAGATTATTGACTTTTATAAAAGTCTGTTTGACCAGTTTTTTTGCTCATAACTTAGCAGTTGTAAAAATGATTTGTATTCTTGTATATTTGTATTTATTTATAATGATAGAATAAAAAACTTCATTTTTGTTAAAATATAACTTTATTAATAGAACTGCGATAATGACGTAATACTGAATAACATTTATTTACATCTATTAATGTTGGATCTTACTTGTGTGTACTGTAACAAAACTCCATCATAAAAATAATAAAAATTTTAAGGTCAATTACAGATTATAAGATCTCACCAAGGAAGAGGACTATGTACACATATTAGATATATCTGATGTCTTTTCTTATAAAGCACATCTTCCGAAAAGTAACTTATTGTTTTATACAAATGTTCAAGTGGAATTACTTATATATTTAGATATGAAATTATAATGATACATTAGTTATGGCCAGATATGCTATTGTTAAATTAAAATTAATGTCTAAAATATATTGAACTCAACAGAAAAACAAATAAAATTTTGGTAAGCTATCTTAAATGACTTTTATCAAAAAAATATTAATTTGATTTAAAACATCAAAAATATTTTGCTTTGGAAAATATTCATTTTCTTTTTAAGTCAAAATTGATATATTGATTTAAATTTAAATGTAACACACAAAAAATGAAAATATTCATTTAAAAATATTATAGGAATTATAACTTTAAAAACTCCTATGGTCTCTAAGCTGCCATCTTTAATTAAAAAAATTACAACAAATATAATTTATAACATATCTTCTGCTTGAATACAGTAAAGATAAAAGTATATACTTTGTTAAAACCAGAAAATATGCAAGAATGTAATAAAGCTGATTAAATAGTCATTACCTAAAAATTAAGAAAAAAGAATTTTTTAATACTTTTAACCATGTCTATTTTTACATTGGTTCACAATTTGTAAATTTTGAAAGTTAAATGTTAAAATGATAATTTTATAGATAGCTTCACCACATTTTTAAAATTTATTTTGAGTGAAGTAATATCAATATTTCTTGTATTATATTATAACCTCGAATCTAGATATTGTGATCTATAACTTAGAATTACTGACACTTGGGAAATTTAAATGATCTGAATTTATTTGCAAAGATTTCAATTTTGAATTCCTTGGTTGGCTAACTTTTATTCTATATGTTTGTTTTCATTTTCTCGGATATTCAGATATTGGTTTTTAATTGTATTTGGACTCAAGATTGGGTGATGTTTTTCTCTAAATTGTAAATTCAAATCCTCTCCATAAAATTTTGTAGATTATTCAGCAGATAAGAACTTTTGCCTCTATTGAAAAGCAGTTCATTGTTCAACTAACTGCAAGTTCATGATCATCATTTAAGTTCATTGTTGATATCTTTTTAATGAATATTTATGTGATATTCATTTACTTTAATATTAATTTTTATTTCTTGATTGTGTTCATTTTATCTGATCTTATTTACTATGCATTGTTATATTATGCTGGAGTTATAACACACTTAACAAGGTAATAATTGCTAAAGGTTTAGTTATGGTGTATATATTATAATTTAATTTAAATATTTATTTACAGTTTAATTAGGTGTGTGTTGCAATTAATGGATTGTCAGTTTTAGTGCTTTACCATTTATTAATTTAATAATTAATAAATTATGCTAATGTCATGGATCTTAAATTGAGATTCAACCACATGGTTTCTAATAAGTATTGGAGGGTTGTAAGAGGGTGCCCATAACAATATATCATGACAAATGAAAATAATGTGACAATGTTTTTATAATAATAATTATAATAAAACAACTAAATTAGGAAATGAGATAAATCATCAAAGTTTTAAAATAAATAAAACTAGAGATAATAATGCTTTAATGTTATGATCTAATTAAGGATACTTTATAATAGTACTTTGATCAATTGAGCAATAGTCACTTATGAGACAATGAAAATGCATAAATTGTTTCAGCAGTTTAGTTAATCATTTAGAGGGTTTATTAAATTCATAACCTGAAAAACACAAAGAGATTGTTGACTGCCATTAAAGCTATTAATGGCTGTGTAAATCAAAATTGTAGCCTTTAGCTTTGTCAGTAAAGCCAAATTTTCAGACATCTAATGGGTTAAGTAAATATAAAATAATTTTCAATAAATTAATTTCTACTGCAAGCCAATTTATCAGGGCTTGACAGTTAAGTGTTAGTTTTTCTTTTAATTCATTTTTGAAAATTTTTACATCTTAATTATGTTAAAAAATCATTATTTTACTGTAGTGATTTAAACCCATCTGTGGCCATAAATGACTTGCAATTGTTTAAATTAAGTATATTTTACCCTGTATGATGATAACTTAATGTTAAAGCTATTAAAGATAAAATTATTTAAATATAATTTATAATATATTAAAATTTAATCTCATTAATGATAACTGAAGTTAAATTTTTAATGTTAAATATTAGAGTTTAATTTACTACTTTTAAGAAAGCATTTCTATTTAAGTCATTTGTTAATAAAACTATATTCTCTTTATTGTTAATTGTAATAAGATGAAAACAGTGAAAATAATGTTACATCATGATAATTAAATAAAGAAAATGTCTTAGTTATTATTAAAAGTTAGTAGTTTTCAAATAAAGAGAAACATTAGAGAATGTGTATGAGTGTGCTTGCAATTTAATTTTCAACATTCACTTCCTTATTTGTAATATTTAATTGTTCTTAAATTTTTTTAAATAAAAACAATGAAAACGATTCTGGAAAATTTCACTTTCATTAATTATTATATATGATTGTATAAAAGAGTAATATAAATTAATATTAAAAATAAGGTGATTTATTATATTTTATTGTAATAATTTTTAATTTTTGTAAATAAATGTCTTAAAATGTAATATTTTAATAAAACAATCTAACAGTTATGTAAATGCGTTTATTTTTAGTCTTATTTCTTAAGAAACTATGTAATTTATGTTATATATTGAACTATTTCCATTGTCTAATATATGTATTGAATATCTTTAGAAAAAAATTAACTTTATTTAAATATTGCAAATACATTCAGCTCTTAGTATATGCACAGCATTTTGAAAGGTATTATTATCTCCTGCTCTTGAAACATTGTGCACATCTTAACTTGTATGCTATTCCTAACAGTTGAATGTATTTGGACTATTTAAATAAAGATAATTTTCTAAAACCATTCATTACTTATACTAGATGATGGAAATAATCCAATATGTAAATACACCTAAAATACTATTATCACCAACCTTCAGAAAAATCCTAATTAATTTATGAAAAATAATGAATTAGGTCAAGTAGGAAGTGATATAACATGTCAGCTTTAATCTGCAACATTAATCACATAGGAGTATAAAAGAAAAAGATCTTGCACATGCTTGCTTGCTATTAGATTTACTATTATTATTACTTTTGTTTTTTACTTTAACTAATTATTTTTAATAATTCTCAGTACAATTATTTTGTCAGTTTTATTATGTTAAAATAGTATATACTGGAACAGTCAGATCTGTCAATCCTACTGTTTCACCTACTATATACTATAGTAGTATTTCTATATATATAACTATCACCAAATCCTCATATATCATATTAATATTGTACTAAAATCAGGATAAATTTAAACCTAAAGGTATTAGTTATGTATGTGTGTGTATATCTTAGCAAAAATTATGAAAAATGTATCTATATATGTAAAAACCCACAAATACGCACGTATATATTTCTAGTGATTAAATAAATGGAAATGCTTTGTATGTGTAATGAGAGACTACATATATGCAAGAAAGAATAATGTTAACAGAATTAATACATTATAAATTTCTTTATTTAGAATAATTATTCTAAAAGTAATATTTGAAATTATTATATATTTCTGCATATGTCGCTAAATTAGATGATCGAGTTACATATATAACAAAATGTTTTTCATCTTTGATTTGTTTTTCAAAAAAAGATGACTTCATAAAACTTAATCCTTCTCACTGTATTATGACCTAGTTACAAATTAAGAGTAAAAATAGATTTAAAAATAAAAGTATGAATAAATTATTCTGAATGACTGAAGGTAAAAACCGTGGTGATCGAAGGTAAAACCCACCTGTAGAACAATCGATCACAGTGGGATTCCACAATTTTTTAGAAAGCAGCAAGAAAATGAGAAAAACAGATCTAAAAACTATTATGACAGGGGAGAGGGGGGTAAGCTGATATATAAGCCTCTGCCGCCATCTTTAATTCATTTGGACATTCACTTAAGTCAATTCATTGACAGAGTATTTTGTAAAATTGCTGATAATGATGAAGTCGGGATAGAAGGCAACTTTCCTTGCTTTCTCAACCTCGAGAAGATTTACCAGATGTGGAGAGCAGTGTAGTAAGAGCTGATACCACCTAAAAGAAGAAATCCCTTAACATGAAACCAGCTTTCCAGCAGAAAGAAGAGAGTGGTAACAAACTCCCTCAACTTAAAGTTAACTTTTCAACTAAAATTTGTTAATTCTTAAAAGCTAGCTAAATCTATTAACTATGGCCAAAGTAAATGTAATTTAAACTCACCACTAAATGTAATATTATTTTCTTTATTTTAATCCTAAAATCTTGATTTTCTGATTTATTAATTTGCTATTAACTGATTTATTGATTTACTTACTGAATTTATTTACTGATTTATTTGTTGGTTTGCTGATTTATTTCTGATTGATTTAGTTTCAACGTATTAAAAGTTATTTAGTTTAACTTGCTTTAATCAATTGATTTTAAATGATTTATTATAACTTATATTATGTATAATTCTAAATGCTTTATTTTAAATGATAATTAAGTTTCTAAGTTCTTTTACATATTTAACTTGATGATAATGTTTGCTTTCATTGAGAGTTCTCATAAATAACTTAGATCTATATTAAATTGAATCAATCAAATCTAAACTAATTTCATTCCAATTCCCTTTTAACTAAGCTAAAATAAAGCCAAATTTCATATTTCACTTATGTGAAGTCTTATATTTAAACTTATATTTCTTTTAGTTAAATATATGCCATGCTTTATTTTATTTTAATTATGTATTTGTTTATGCTATATTTATTCAAAACAGAGTTTTACTCTCAGTTAAATGAATAGTGAGAAGCGATTAGATGTTCTCATGCATATATATGTAATTTTGCATTTATTAATGCATAAAAGAAACTCCATTCTGAAAAGGATAAAATGTCTTATTTAAGATATAATTAAAAGCTTATAGCTGCTCTAAGAAAGATTTGCTTTAAATGTGATATTTAATTAATAGTAGCCAAAGTGATAAAATACAGCATAAATCTATAACCGTGTATCATAATACCCATAATATGCTGTAGTCCTCCCTAGAATTATATAAATGCCTATATAGATAGCTTTATAAATTAGATTCATAAGTTTTCCTTGATAGCATAATTATAGATGCTATATAATGAACTGATCTACAGTAGTTTCATGAAGGAAACTATTGTTTAGCATCCTATTTTTATTATATAATGATGTAGTCAGTGGTATGAATGTGTTCTTAAGAAACACTACAGTGTATATACTTGTTGCTGTGTATATCTTTAATGGGTGCAGGTGTAAGAGCTACCCATTACTCTCTTAGTTTGGACAACTACTTCCTTCAGATGGCGGTCAGGTAAGCATTCTGCATCCTCAGAAATGAAGCATGAGACTCCAACAGATTTAATTAGTTGTTCGATCACCAGACTAAAAGGTCTTTTATTTCACAGCAATGAGTACAGTGTAAAAGGGAATTGGTACTTGGTACAAATCCCGTGAAAAAGCACACATTCGAGATGCAGGGACTCAGATTGTATAATTTCTATACACCTTGGTATCTGAAGTCTGACTGCCAATCATCAGTTCATTCCACAATAATAATTGTATCTTTGAACTTTGATCTGAATACAAATCTAATTTCATAAGCATATAAGCTATGTAGAGAATATATTAATTATTTGCCCTTAATAAAATGGTCTTTATAAATGTTAGTAATCACTTCTGCTAGCTCTAAAGCAAATCTAGGTCCTGTTATATAGCATAAACTAGGCATAGATTGTCATGAGCAAATTAAACTAAATTTATAAAGTAATATTGTATCATAAAATGTATAAATCTTCATCATCTGTGAGTGATAAAAATTTTAAAAAACAAATAAAAAAAAAAAAAATTAATAATTTTAAAAAAATAAATAAATGGGTTATATTTAGGAAGGGGTTTTTTGACCCTTTGATTCCTCTTGGAGGCCTTAAAGGAACCAAGCAGGGCAAATTCCTAATGTCCACTCCATACGTTCTTGTCGTTGCAGCTGTTATTACTATATGTTTATTCATATAGTATACGAACATGGATGGGCTGCTCACCAACATGCATTAGCCAGCGTGGTGAGTTTATTGGCTTTTTACCTCTGAGTTTAAGATCAAGAAACACCATGGTCTTTCTTCTCAGTGCCTGATAAGGCAGAATGAATGTTTGTGTAAATGATAAAGATTTTTCCCAATTATACAATTATGACAGACAAAAATAAAGCATGGCCCTTAATCCCAGGAGGCTGTAAAGTCACCAACCAAGGCAGCGGTTGGGGGCCAAAGGCGGAGGGTGCTAAGTATATCCTGGAGGTGGACCCAGGCTGCCATTTGATGACAACTTTTTATTTAGGTACTTACAACTGCAGATCACTTTCAAGTGAAGGAAGATTGCAAGAATTAGAAGAAGAACTCTCTTATATTAAATGGGATATTATTGGACTTTGTGAAGTTAGAAGAAAAGGTGAAGAGACAATTGACTTAAAAAGTGGACATATGCTCTATTATAAAGGCACACATATTGGAAATACAAGTGGAGTAGGATTCATTATAAATAAAAAGTGGAAGAAGAATATTGTGGAGATTGATGGTGTATCAGACAGAGTGGCAAGATTAGTTATACAACTTAATAGCAGATATCAAATGCAGATAATTCAGGTTTATGCCCCAACAAGTTCTCACAGTGATAAAGTAGTAGAAGATTTTTATATGGATGTACAAAAGGCTTTTGATCAGAGTAAACAACATTTTAAAATTGTTATGGGAGATTTTAATGCTAGAATTGGTAAACAAATGAAAGATGAAAGTGTTGTAGGTAATTTTGGTTATGGTAATAGAAATGAGAGAGGACATAGACTTGTGGAGTTTGCAGAGAAGGAAAAACTTTATATTATGAATTCTTTTTTTGAGAAAAATGTTAGAAGGAAATGGACATGGAAGCATCCAAATGAAGGTACAGCAGAATTGGATTATATTTTGACTAACAGGAAATACATATTTCAAGATTGTAATGTTCTTAATAAATTTAACACAGGAAGTGATCATCGATTAGTAAGGGGTAAGATACATGTTAATGTAAAACTAGAGAGACAAAAATTATTAAGAAAAACTATATTTACAGTTGATATTCCTAATCTTCAGAAACATTCTAATGAATTTAAATTAGAACTTACAAATCGGTTTCAAGTATTAGTAGATTTTGAACATGATTCAGATTTGAATGAAATTAATATGAAAATAACTGATACACTTTTAAAAACTGCAACAAAGATAGCTGGTAGAAAAAAGCAGCAATTGACTAAAAAATTTCTACTGAGACTAGATAACTTATGAAGAAAAGAAGGAATATGAAGATATGCAAGAATGATGCATTAAAAAGAATTGAATATCTCAAATTTTGTAAAATGGTGCGGAAAAGAGTTGAAAATGATATAAGAAAGTATAACTGTGAACTAGCAAGAAAAGCTGTAAAAGAAAATAAAAGTCTTAAGAATGTAAAACAACATTTTGGTATTGGTAGGAAATTTATATCTGCAATAAGGAAAAAAGATGGAATTATTACTAAAAAGAGGGATGACATTATGAAATTGGTAGAAGATTTTTATCAAGAATTATATAGTAATAAAGAACAAGTACCTCCTATATCTATTACATCTTCCAAATTGCCCAGAATTTTAAATGAAGAAGTGAGAAATGCAATTAAATGTATGAAAAAAGGAAAGGCTCCAGGTAATGATGGAATTATAATTGATATATTAAAAGAAGCAGGTGAAGAAACAGAAAAAATATTAGCAAAGTTATATACCAAATGTCTAAATGATAAAGATGTACCGGATGATTGGAAGAATGCAGTAATAATATTAATATTTAAAAAAGGTGATAAAGAAGATATTAGAAATTACAGACCTATCAGCCTTTTATCAGTTTTATATAAAATTTTTACCAAGATAATTACAACTCGTCTACAGAGAACCTTGGATTTTCACCAACCAGGAGAACAAGCTGGATTTAAAAGTGGTTTTAGTACTGTAGATCATATTCAAGTATTGAGAGAAGTTATAGAAAGGACAAATGAATATGAGTTGTCATTATGTTTTGGATTTGTAGATTATGAAAAGGCATTTGATTCTATAAACATTTCTTCAGTGATTAAAGCATTGGATCATCAAGGTATAGATCCAGGATATTGTCATATTTTAAAGAATATTTATAAAAATGCAACAGCAACAATTAGATTACATAATGATACTGGGAAAGTCAACATTGAGAAAGGTGTAAGACAAGGTGACTCCATATCTTCAAAATTTTTTACAGCAGTGCTGCAAGAAGTATTTTGTGGATTAAAATGGGAAACTAAAGGAGTAAAAGTAAATGGAGATTATTTAAGTCATTTAGATTTCGCAGATGATATAGTTGTTTTTGCAAATAATGCTTCTGAGCTGCAGGAAATGTTGCAGGAGTTATCAGATGAAAGTAGGAAAGTAGGACTAAAGATAAATGTTAAAAAGACTAAAGTAATGTTTAATCGATTTGCTCAAAATATGAAAATAAAGATTGATTATGATGAATTAGAAGAAGTTAAGAGTTACAAATACCTTGGTCAGATTATTAATACAGATGGAAACATAATAGAGGAAATTAATCATAGAATTAAACTTGGTTGGAGTGCTTTTGGTAGAAATAACTTGATATTAAAAGGAAATATGCCTATGTGTTTGAAAAGAAAGGTTTTTAACAAATGTGTTTTACCAGTTCTTACTTATGGATCTGAGACTTGGACACTTAATAGAAGATCAATACAGAGACTTCAGACCACTCAAAGAAGTATGGAGAGATGTATGTTGGGAGTAACAAGAAGAGATCGAAAACGCAATGTATGGGTAAGAGAACAAACAGGTGTTACTGACCTCATTGAAAAAATTAAAAGATTGAAGTGGAGTTGGGCTGGATATATTTCTAGAAGAGATGATAATAGATGGACAATTGAAATTTTAAACCGGATTCCAAGAGATTGTAAAAGACCCAGAAGGAGACCACATGTAAGATGGATGGATGAAATAAGAAAATGTGTAGGGGTGATGTGGAGAAGAGAAGCTAATGATCGGAGAAGATGGATTAAACCTGGAGAGACCTTCATCCTGCAGTGGATTGATAATGGTTGATAATGATGATGATGATATATATATATATAGCAAAGTAAATTAAATTATTTGGAACCTAAAACTAATTTCACCTGTGAGTGATTGGAAATGCTATATATATATATAAACTGTAAAGGCTTATACCCAAAATCATCACCTGCAAGTGATATACATATATATGACAATTCAAATAATGTAACTAATTTCTAACCAGAGACTTAATATCACCTGTGAGTCATTTAACATGTCATATATATATGTAAACCAAACTACCTGTAATCCAGTAAGCTATAAATACTCATATCTAAATCATCACCTGCGTGTGAATACAAAACTCAAATGTTAAATTATATCCCTAACTTAATCACTTGCGAGTGAGACAATCCTTATAATCATTGCAATTATTATTTTATTTATTAATTTTATTATTAGATTTTCATTAAATTAATTTTAAACTTAACTTTTGCTCAGTGTCTCAATATTGCTCATTGTCAAGTCATTATTGATTAGTTAATTATTAGATAAGAATCACAATCCATATTTGATAATTATGTTCTGCCACACACATAGTTTATATAGCTATACTAGTTAAAATGTCAGTTTTTCATAGTCTTGTGCTTTTCTGATGTCCTACTACTGGCACGTGATGAAAGAGAATATTGCTGTGGCCTCATATGTGTCATCCATAAGGTAGTAAATCTTTGAGCATTAGTAAAGGAACTGGGGCTATATCAAACATGTGGTTGTCACCACCTTATGCTGGTCAGCCTTGGGATGATTGGCTAAAACTCTGGATTTTGTTACGCGAATGTACATATTTGATCGTTACAGTACTTTTAAATAAGTTTTAATCCAGTTACAAAAGATTTAAACTAATGTTTACTAGGAAGTCTAAAATCTACTTTACTATTAAAAATGATGGACAATTTAAATAATTATTCTTTAACAATTATTGAGTTATTTTATTTAGAATTAGTAGTTCAATATTTTCCATGGATCTCTACATGTATGTACAATTTTTTATTGATTACCAATTTTTTATTTATAATAAATATTATTGTCAATTCAATATTTTTATGCCATAATATTGATACTGTTAAAGACTTTATGCATATGCAGTATTTTATAGCAGTTTTAAGTATCTTAAAATGGTTTGCTTAATTGCTTAATTATTAAAAGATGCTGAAGAAAATAGGATGTTTATTAAAAGACCTTAAAATGTTTATTCTTCAGCAACATCTATTTAAAAACATATTTATTTCAATATTATCATATCTTTAAACGATGGTTCTTTTCAGAATAATTGATTATTTTAATGAATGTACTATTGAAATTTCAGATTGCAGAACCTATTTATTGGATTTGAAATGACATTATAATTACTTATTTGTTATTTTAGAAGCTGCATTCATTTGCAAAATTTTAACTTTTATCTAACACAGGCTAAAGATAAAAAAAATATCTCCAAAGTCTGTGAAATAAAAATTATTAACTTACTCTTCCATTTAAAAATTATTGCTGGACTATTTATGTTTAAAAATTAATATTTTACCATTGTAAAAAAACATGTTTATAAAAGTTATTACTATAGTTGTTTAATTGCATACTGTACCAAATAACTGGAACAGTCATATGGGTTGTACAAAAAATATAAAATGCTTTTAAGTGAATTATTTTTTCAAGCATATTATGCAATTAATTTTTTATTACAAACCTACTCTACTATATGATTCATTATTATGTTCATTATGAATTTTAAAAAAAAATATCTGCTCTATAATGAAACCTGCTTTATCCAAAGAATATATGCTCCTCTATCTCATCATTAACTTATATATTTTCCATGAATTAATGAAAAGCTAATATTATATTGCACTAAAGATTTCCAGCATATTTAAATATTCTTTCAGGAAAAGTTGAATGGCAATTGATATATTTGTGTGGTCATGCTTACTAGGAAATCTCTTGCTTATAGAAAAAATTTGGAATGCTGTACATATGCTTTGAAATTAGCTGTAAATATTAGGATAATTTTTTTTAAGTTTGCAGACTTAATTTCAGAACTGCATCCTCTTGAATAGTAGAATCGCCAGGATGAAGCATTTTTAATTATTTATTTTTAGTAAACTGATTATAATTTTATGGCATTGTAATTTACCATGTATTTTATTCATTTGTATTATGCATTTTTGTCTGATATATTTTATGCATTATTTGAAAACTGTAATACCAGAAGCTGGAAGAATATTTACTAGTTTATAATGTCATATACGTTTAAAGTGTCATTTCTCTCCTATCATGAGCAATTCATTTATTTAATTGAATGTATGAGTTTATGCAAAACCAGTGAAGATTTAGTATATTCTTATTGCTTATTTCAGGTCATGATTAGGCCAGATTTGATAAATAATGTTATTGTCAGTTTTACACATCAATTAATTATTATAATATTTGATTAGAAGAATGTAGCATTAGCCTATTGTTTTACTTTCATCCTTATCTTGCAATTAGCTTATCCAAGAGATTTCAGCTGTGTTCTCTCTTATGGATGCTTATTTTGCTAGCACATACATTTTATAAAGAGACTGCAGCTGTGTCTCTCTTTCTTATTATAGTATCAATGAGCTATATTTTCATATTTTATACTTAGTATAAATCCTTTATTTAAGGCAGGTCTTATTGTTCCTAATATTTTTGATGATTTATGACTACTTTCCTTGTATTCAGAGATAAAATTCAGCATAATTTTGTCCTCAAATTGTAGGTTCTCCTTTTGAATTTTTTTGCTATCAATTAGGTTTATTGCCTTATTTATCTTTTCTTCTCAGATGTATTATATTATGAATATCTTGTATAGAGCCATATGTGGTGTTCCACCATGTCTATTATTTCCAGCAATTAAATATCTTTTCTTCTTTTACACACTTGAATATTCTGAATGTAGGTTAGAGAAGCTTTTGATGTGTAGGTTTGTTTTGTTGTACTTTGCCAGTGTTGCAGGATATAAAACTGTTAAATATTTATTTAGAAATTAAAATTGTATTTATAGACTTCAATAAGTAATATATGTCACTTTTAGCATAGATTTCATTTCTGGATTGTTAAGACATGCTTTTTATTTAAATGTACTTATTGTTGGGACATTATAATAGTATAACTATTGTGTAAATGTAGAACTTCTTGTGATAATGCTCATGTTAAGAAAGGCTTTTATCAGTCAGACAAAGTTAACAGTAATCAATTATTATTAATTACTAAGTAAACTCTTTACAAGTGTTTCTGCTATGCAGTGAATTGTATAGCATAGTGTCTGAATCACTTGCTTGAAATATTGTAGATTTCCAAAGTTGTTATTTATTTAATTGTCCTTATTGACAAAATAAATGTTGTTTTTATTGTTAAATATGTCATCTAGTTTCAATATCATTACTATCACATATTATCTATCCAGAAATTTTGACATTATAAACTACTGTACAATTTTACTTTATCTTGGTCATTAAAAGTACAGATTTATAAAAATTGAATATAAGAATCACTTTGTTAAAATAGTCTGCAGATGTTAAGAAAGCATCAAAGAAATTGATTATTCATTAATTTTTACAATTTTAAATGATCACTTAAATCCAAGTGCATTTGTTAGAAGAAGACTGATTTTCTTGCAAATTAAAGTTGATGAACCATCATAAAATCCCTTATTCACTTATGGTATTTGAATGCCATATTCTAAATTAAGAGTTTTCATGTCTTTATTATTTAAGCAATATATATTAAGGCTATAACCTTAACAATGTGCACCTAAATATGACAGTAGGGACCTCTACAATTCTTTAACACATGATTAATAACTTTAAAAGATAAGAGGGGCCACTATTATCTTCAACCTACTTTTTAATTATATAGGTAAATCTAGAGCATTTTGATTTGAAAGTGTGAAGCTATTGAATGCTTTACTGATTAAGTCCACAATTTCTATTACAAACTAATGTTCACAAAATTTTTTGATTTACTGTGAGTCAGTGTAAAGCTCTTATGATTAGAAATATTTTAAGACTATTTAGAGTTGTAACTAATAATTTTTAAATGCATACTCATTTCCTAAGCAATATATATTAAGGCTATATTCTTAATGTGCCTAATATGACAGTAGGGACCCCTACAAATCTTTAACACAAGATTAAAGTCATTAATCTGGTGTATGCACTTAATAAATTATTAGTTACAACTTTAAATTATCTTTATTATTGTAGAAAATATTTTATTTAAAAAAAATATTATTTTTGGAAATTAAATAGGCATTATCTTATGGGGTAAAGGTATGTCTTCTCATATTTTTACTAGGGATATCTTCATGAACCTAATAATTATTAAATAAAAAAAAACAAATTATAATATTATAAATATTTAATTAAAGAACCCTGAGATCTTAATATTATAGTCGATGATGAAAATAAATTATTTTACAAAAGATCCTTTTAAAAAACAAGGTGGCATAATATATAAAAAAAACCCATAATTCTTTATTGCAAGGTTTTGAAATGTGGATCTGATGTTTGTGATGAAATATTGAGAATAGTGGCTGTTAGATGTGCTATTTTTGGAGGGAGTAATATAAAAAATGATATAACCTAATTACTCTATGCTATATGCTTTCAATATTAAGAGTATCTCTGTAACTTGTAAGAGTAAGTTGAGAGTTCTCCTTTATTAAACGTTCATTATTATATCGTTAATATTTATTTATTGTTACTCTTATCCATATGGATCTTTTTATTATAGCATATAGCATTTATTATAGGAACTCTAAACTAAGCCTAATTTTGATATTATTATTATTATTATTATTATTATTATTATTATTATTATTATTATTATTATTATTATTATTATTATTATTATTATTATTATTATTATTATTATTATTATTATTATTATTATTATTATTATTATTATTATTATTATTATTATTATTATTATTATTATCCATCATCAACAAACGATTGTGTGTGGCCTGTTTAGTTTTGATTGATGGTTTAGAGATTTACATTCATTGTCATCGGTTGCTTCATCTCCATCATCATACTCTTTAAGTCAAATCATGTTATTTGTTGATTGTGAGTTTATCTCATATTCTTCAAATTCTTTTTCTTCCTTTATAGGTTATAATATATATTTTTACAAATACCTTTGAAACAAAAAATTAATAGAATGCTTACAGAGAAAATATAGTATTTATAGTGACAATAGGCTTATTATATATATATGTTTGGTGGAATTATTTATATTTAAAATATAGTATTTATAGTGACAATAGGCTTATTATATATATATGTTTGGTGGAATTATTTATATTTAAAATTCCAAACACTGAATGGTGTATAGGTAAATATTTGTTTAAAAATGTTGTATGATTGTGAAATTATTGTTAAACATAAAAAAATATCTAAATTTATTTTTCTTATAATTAATTTAATTACTTTCATTTCTCCTTTTTGATGCTGTAAACATATGATGGTACTTTTATTATTTTTCTTTGTGATAAAATTTTGGGGAGGTATAATTCCCATCTAAATTAATGGATTTAGTTTTTTTTTTTTACTTTCTTTTAACCTGGCTTTCTCTATCTCCTATATATTAAACTGATTATTATTTAGACTTTATTCTTTATGAATCGAAACATTCAACACACACACATTATAATACTGTGAGCAGAGTCAGAAAGACAGTTCATCCTCACATTTATAATAGCAAATCGATAAAATGATAACGATCTATAGAATTAATAAAAATATTATTATTAATAAAATGAATGTATGCATGAATTCATCTGACTTTTGAACTTATTTTAGAATATGCACATATGTAAATGCAAGTACGTATGGTTTTAATATATATATGGGAGAGTTATCTGGAATAAAAATAAATAAATAAATAAAGTAATGAAACTTCTTAAAATAACCATAATAAAATAAATTTAATACATGATTTTTTTAAAAAAATATTACTTAAGATAAACTTAAACGATGTAATTATATGATAAAGAAAAAACAACAAATTGATTAGATTTTATTATTAGATAAATCCAAACTAGAAAATATTTGTAAATGATAAGGAAGAATCTAGAAATATACTATTTAATATTAATTAAATTAAAAAAAAACAATGTTATACATTTTTTGAAGGATTAAATTGAATCAGAAAATGATAGGAGACATTCTTTATTACGAGTCTGTGATGCAATAAAAATATTCAGATTAGAAACACCCAGTAAGGAAAGTGGGATAATTTGAGAGAACTACGCTTGGGAAATGAGTTTACATATCTAGATCCAGGAAAATCTGCTACTTGAATTGTAACTGTGTTAAGTTGTATATTTTGCTGTACAGAGAAAAAATTGTGCCCACAAGACTGTGAAAAAAGCTACATGATGTGAGATTAATATTACTAACATGCATCAACTCAAACCATGAACATGAAACTGTCTTCTGCAATAAATTATAATATCATCTACTTAGAACTCTAACTTAAATTCCATAACATCAGGATAATATGTAACTCACCCATTTTTTTTGAGGAAATATATCCCATAATTATCTATGATCTAAATATTTAATAAAATATTTCAGAAAAGAAGAACCACTCGTCTGTGCCAATAGTTGTTGTGAATCAACAATATATGGAAAGTACAGACGAATCAGTCAAGAATTTATATTACTGTTCAGTTAATATAATGCAATCTAGCTATAATGGTAGGATATTTCCTTTTTACAATTTTGAAAAAAAAAAAGACTATGATGAGTTTCATACTTCTATTATTATTATGTTTGATTTATTTTATGTGATATAATTCACACACACACACACATATATATATATATGTAAAATTAAGAGCGTGCTAATATATATATATATAACATTTAAATATAAGTATGTTATTTCTACTGAAGTTAATGTAATTAGAAAAGATTTGAACTCAGATTTTCAAACTCTCCACAGCCATCCAAGACTGAGTTGAAATTCCTTTCAATTACATTAAGTTCAGTATAGACAATGTGCTTGTATTTAAAAATTACATATTCAGTATGTGTTCTGCCTATCCCTCTTCTGTGCATTTAAATGGGCATATTAAAGTCTTATAGGTGAGGGGTCAGAGTGATATAAAGTCAACTTTGATATGACAATAATATTGACATCAGCAAAGGCTTTGAATGTCCAATATCATATTTTCAATGCTATGAATGGCTGAAAAATTAAAGAGTAGAAAAAATTGAAACCTGTCCATTAAAGTTTGAAGATTTTCTATTTTAATATAAACTGAGCACTGATTATATATGTGTGGGAGATAATGATATGAACCAACTGATGAATGCTGATTCAGCATGAAATATGTATAAGATCATATATCTTTTTCACATATAAGTGATCATGTGTATGGTTATATGTATGTCAATTTGTTATTTAATTCTTACATGATTTTACTTTTGGTGATTTAACAAAATAATAATGTAAATAAATTGTTTTAAATAATATTTACTTTTATAAAGTGCAGACGGTATTGAAATTAAACTGAGAGAGTGCAAATATCTCAAGCACTTATGACTATCACCAGCCAATCAGATCAAGCACTGAGACAGAGAATTTCACAAGAAAAAGGTGGTTCCACCTTTTTCTTTACTTGTTTTTCTATATATCCAAGCCAGTCTAAAGCACTTAAATCTGAAAGTGTGAATCTTAAATATCTTCACACTCAACACACTGAGTTCAAATTACAAACATACAGCGTGAAATCTTTCGATTTACTACACAGTAGATATTTAAGATTCATGCTTTCAGATTTAAGTACTTTAGACTGGCTTGGATATATAGAAAGACAAGTAAAGAAGAAGGTGGAACCACCTTTTTCTTGTGAAATTCTCTGTCTCAGTGCTTGATCTTATTGGCTGGTGATAGTCATAAGCACTTGAGAGATTTGCACTCTCTCAGTTTAATTTAAATTGTTTTAGTAAAATAGAAGATTCAAACTATTAGGGATTTCCTTTTTTATATCTTATAATTCATTTCAAATGTTCATAATAGTATAAAACTAAAAAAATTGTTTTAAAGAAAAGAATGTTTGAGGTTGGTATGAGATGATCTTAGAATTATTTCATTTAGAAGATTTGTTATTACACAGAAAGATGCTGCTACAAGAATACTGTGAATGCATGCTGTTATTATTACAGGCACTATATATATATATATATATATATATATATATATATATATATATATATATATATATATATATATATATATATATATATATATATATATATATATATATATATATATATATATCAAAATGTTCTAGAATAACATTACAAAATTGAATCTGCCTACATAAAATTAAAAAGAAAATCTTTACTATAGCCAGCTTACAGCATTTTATGCCATATCTATCTATCTATCTATCTATCTATCTATCTATCTATCTATCTATCTATCTATCTATCTATCTATCTATCTATCTATCTATCTATCTATCCATCCATCCATCCATCCATCCATCCATCCATCCATCCATCCATCCATCCATCCATCCATCCATCCATCCATCCATCCATCCATCCATCCATCCATCCATCCATCCATCCATCCATCCATCCATCCATCCATCTATCTATCTATCTATCTATCTATCTATCTATCTATCTATCTATCTATCTATCTATCTATCTATCTATCTATCTATCTATCTATCTATCTATCTATCTATCTATCTATCTATCTATCTATCTATCTATCTATCTATCTATCTATCTATCTATCTATCTATAAAATATAAACTTTTAAACACAACCATTGGTTTCACTGTTACAAATAGGCTTCTCAAGGTAAAAGACTAAATTGTAACAATACTAAATATTACTCATAATTCCCAATGATATCCCACACATCCTCAATATTAAAAGAAATTTTGAGTAAGTTAATTGCTTCAGAAGCAAATTTTTAATAATAAAGATTCTTTAATTCTTCTTTTTATTTCATTTCTTTCAACAAAGACAATCATAGCCTCATCAAAACTAATAGTGCAGCCTGAATCTCTTTCATGGAAATTTAAAGCAGAACTAAGATATTTATTTCTAACCCTACTTTGATTTATGTTTATTCTTTCATTTTAAATTCAAACAAATATATACCTTCTTAAAAATAGAAAATAATATACACTACTCCAGGAATAGTCTTTCTATCAACAATTTCATTTGTATTATTTAATAAATTATTCAAAGTAATATCCTTTTCCAAGCAATTTTCTTATTTACAAACAAATTTCTATTTTGGCCTACAATTCTATAAGAAGAAAATTTAAAATGTAAATAAATAAAATTATATTTTTTCTTATTTTTCAGATTATTACAATTATTAACATCACCACAATTACTATTATATAATATGCTTTAACAAATCTATAAGAGTAGTCAACACTCAGATAATCTTTATAAAATTGAACTTTTTGAATTTGTTAATAGTAATTATGGGGGTGCTAATAATTTTAATAAAGTGATAAATAAAAAAATATGAATTTATTTCTCTGTCTTTTAAGTTGTCTTCTTTTGGAATTGTAAATAAAAATAGTAATTTGTTTGGAAATTAGAAAATTGTTTGGAAAAGGGGCGTTACTTTGAATAATTTATTAAGCTTGTGTTTTAAGACCTATAGAGGTCCCTACCTTCGTATTTTTCAGACGCTTATTTCTAAGGTTACAGCCTTAGTAAATTATTACTTAAAAAATACTAAAAAAATTTTTGATAGAAAAACTATGCCTGAATATATTATCCCTTACTTTTTGTAAGAAGTTATATATAGCTCAGAGTAATTTGAATTTAAATGAAAAAGTATAAGTTCATAAAAGTAGGATTACAAATAAATATTTAGATCTGCATTATATATCCATGAAAGAGATAGAAGTCACACTATTACTTTTAAAGAGACTAAAGTTGGCTCTTTGAAGAAAATAGGATAACAAAAATAAAAGAATCTTTATTATTAAAAATTTATAATTCTAAATAAATTAACTCATTAAAATTTTTATTATTACTAAGGGTGAGTATGATATAATTGAAAATTTTTGGTAATACTTAATATTCATTTGTTGTTACATTTTAGTTCTTTACACCTGAGTAGTCTATTGCAACAATAAAATCAGTGGTTGTATTTTGGACTTTATTTTGTTTGGCTAGCCTGGTTTAGTTTTGAATTTGGAATAATTTCGATTATTTTATTAACAAGTTTATATATATATAATCATTAAATTAGTCAACATTTTAGACCATCCTAATATCAAAAACATTCAACATTCTCAAGCTATTGTCAAGGCAATTAATTATTGTTAGTTTCCTAGCAACCTCAAAGGTAACACATTCTTTAGTTGGTTATGTGGATATAATTTTTTAATTTAAATTTTACATTGTAATAAATTCACAAAAGTATTTAAACATATAAAACTATCTGCTGAAGATCAAGTATTAATTATATGATGTCAAAAAAGGTGTGAGCTTCTGAATTGTCTATACCTATAACAATGGCTGTCTGCTTAAAATCCTTATAACAATTTTGATTATAAGTAAAAGTGAATCTTCATTTTCTTCTATTTAAAAGTGAGATAAAAACCTATAAGAGGTTAATAGAATAAATTTGTTTAGCTGTAGAACTGTTGCTTACATGAATATATTATATTAATTTTAATTTTTTACATTATATTAATTTATGAAAATATTTGCTTTTCATATATATATATATATATATATATATCATTATCAACCATTATCAATCCACTGCAGGATGAAGGTCTCTCCAAGTTTAATCCATCTTCTCCGATCTTTAGCTTCTCTTTTCCACATCACCCCTACACATTTTCTTATTTCATCCATCCATCTTACATGTGGTCTCGTTCTGGGTCTTTTACAATCTCTTGGAATCCAGTTTAAAATTTCAATTGTCCATCTATTATCATCTCTTCTAGCAATATGTCCAGCCCAACTCCACTTCAATGTTTTAATTTTTTCAATGAGGTCAGTAACACATGTTTGTTCTCTTACCCATACATTGCGTTTTCGATCTCTTCTTGTTACTCCCAACATACATCTCTCCATACTTCTTTGAGTGGTCTGAAGTCTCTGTATTGATCTTCTATTAAGTGTCCAAGTCTCAGATTCATAAGTAAGAACTGGTAAAACACATTTGTTAAAAACCTTTCTTTTCAAACACATAGGCATATTTCCTTTTAATATCAAGTTATTTCTACCAAAAGCACTCCAACCAAGTTTAATTCTATGATTAATTTCCTCTATTATGTTTCCATCTGTATTAATAATCTGACCAAGGTATTTGTAACTCTTAACTTCTTCTAATTCATCATAATCAATCCTTATTTTCATATTTTGAGCAAATCGATTAAACATTACTTTAGTCTTTTTAACATTTATCTTTAGTCCTACTTTCCTACTTTCATCTGATAACTCCTGCAACATTTCCTGCAGCTCGGAAGCATTATTTGCAAAAACAACTACATCATCTGCGAAATCTAAATGACTTAAATAATCTCCATTTACTTTCACTCCTTTAGTTTCCCATTTTAATCCACAAAATACTTCTTGAAGCACTGCTGTAAAAAGTTTTGGAGATATGGAGTCACCTTGTCTTACACCTTTCTCAATGTTGACTTTCCCAGTATCATTATGTAATCTAATTGTTGCTGTTGCATTTTTATAAATATTCTTTAAAATATGACAATATCCTGGATCTATACCTTGATGATCCAATGCTTTAATCACTAAAGAAATGTTTATAGAATCAAATGCCTTTTCATAATCTACAAATCCAAAACATAATGACAACTCATATTCATTTGTCCTTTCTATAACTTCTCTCAATACTTGAATATGATCTACTGTACTAAAACCACTTTTAAATCCAGCTTGTTCTCTTGGTTGGTGAAAATCCAAGGTTCTCTGTAGATGAGTTGTAATTATCTTGGTAAAATTTTTATATAAAACTGATAAAAGGCTGATAGGTCTGTAATTTCTAATATCTTCTTTATCACCTTTTTTAAATATTAATATTATTACTGCATTCTTCCAATCATCCGGTACATCTTTATCATTTAGACATTTGGTATATAACTTTGCTAATATTTTTTCTGTTTCTTCACCTGCTTCTTTTAATATATCAATTATAATTCCATCATTACCTGGAGCCTTTCCTTTTTCTTACATTTAATTGCATTTCTCACTTCTTCATTTAAAATTCTGGGCAATTCGGAAGATGTAATAGATATAGGAGGTACTTGTTCTTTATTACTATATAATTCTTGATAAAAATCTTCTACCAATTTCATAATGTCATCCCTCTTTTTAGTAATAATTCCATCTTTTTTCCTTATTGCAGATATAAATTTCCTACCAATACCAAAATGTTGTTTTACATTCTTAAGACTTTTATTTTCTTCTACAGCTTTTCTTGCTAGTTCACAGTTATACTTTCTTATATCATTTTCAACTCTTTTCCGCACCATTTTACAAAATTCGAGATATTCAATGTTTTTTAATGCATCATTCTTGCATATCTTCATATTCCTTCTTTTCTTCATAAGTTCTCTAGTCTCAGTAGGAATTTTATTAGTCAATTGCTGCTTTTTTCTACCAGCTATCTTTGTTGCAGTTTTTAAAAGTGTATCAGTTATTTTCATATTAATTTCATTCAAATCTGAAACATGCTCAAAATTTACTAATACTTGAAACCGATTTGTAAGTTCTAATTTAAATTCATTAGAATGTTTCTGAAGATTAGGAATATCAACTGTAAATATAGTTTTTCTTAATAATTTTTGTCTCTCTAGTTTTACATTAACATGTATCTTACCCCTTACTAATCGATGATCACTTCCTGTGTTAAATTTATTAAGAACATTACAATTTTGAAATATGTATTTCCTGTTAGTCAAAATATAATCCGATTCTGCTGTACCTTCATTTGGATGCTTCCATGTCCATTTCCTTCTAACATTTTTCTCAAAAACGAATTCATAATATAAAGTTTTTCCTTCTCTGCAAACTCCACAAGTCTATGTCCTCTCTCATTTCTATTACCATAACCAAAATTACCTACAACACTTTCATCTTTCATTTGTTTACCAATTCTAGCATTAAAATCTCCCATAACAATTTTAAAATGTTGTTTACTCTGATCAAAAGCCTTTTGTACATCCATATAAAAATCTTCTACTACTTCATCACTGTGAGAACTTGTTGGGGCATAAACCTGAATTATCTGCATTTGATATCTGCTATTAAGTTGTATAACTAATCTTGCCACTCTGTCTGATACACCATCAATCTCCACAATATTGTTCTTCCACTTTTTATTTATAATGAATCCTACTCCACTTGTATTTCCAATATTTGTGCCTTTATAATAGAGCATATGTCCACTTTTTAAATCAATTGTCTCTTCACCTTTTCTTCTAACTTCACAAAGTCCAATAATATCCCATTTAATATAAGAGAGTTCTTCTTCTAATTCTTGCAATCTTCCTTCACTTGAAAGTGATCTGCAGTTGTAAGTACCTAAATAAAAAGTCATATATATATATATATATATATATATATATATATATATATATATATATATATATATATATGATCACTAGGAGCTATACCAATAGCTCCAAACAAGCTTTGTTTACATAAGCACTGAAAGAGATAGAATCCAAAATCTCTATCATGTATTCCCACCTCCAGACCAGCTGGTTTCGAGCTTATTGACTCACATCAATGAAGGGTTGGGAGAAACTAGATATAAATACCAACTCTAAAGTCAGCACTTATCAAACACATTTCTAGCAGTTTGAAAGCATGAATTTATCAGACATGTAATATCTTCAAACCCAGCTTAACAAACTAGATAGCTATATGGGTCTGAATTCAATTCAGTAAAAGCCTCTGCAATATATAGCATTGCAAAAATCTTCAACCTTTGATAAGTGCTGACTTTAGAATTGATATTTAGATCTAATTTCTAGTCTCCCAGCCCTTCACTGATGTGGGCCAATAAGCTCGAAACCAGCTGGTCTGGAGGTGAGATTACACAATAGAGATTTTGAATTCTATCTCTTTCAGCACTTATGTAAACAAAGCTTGTTTGGAGCTATTGCTAAAACTCCATCTAGTGATCATAAAATACCAGCTTAAACACAAGTTATAAATTTTATAACATTTTAATTATTATAAGTGTACCTTTGAAGGTTTTTGCAATGCTATACAATGCAGAGGCTTTTACTACATGGTGACACTGAGCTGAATTCAGACCCATATATCTATCTAGTTTGTTAAGCTGGGTTTGATGACATTACTTGTCTAATAAATTCATGCTTTCAAACTGATAGAAACTTGTTTGATAAGTGCTGATTTTAGAGTTGGTATTTAGATCTAGATTCTAGTCTCCCAGTCCTTCACTGACATGAGCCAATAAGCTCAAAACCAGCTGGTCCAGAGATGTGAATACATGATAGAGATTTTGAATTCTATCTCTTTCGGCACTTATGAAAACAAAGCTTGTTTGAACTATTGGTAAAGCTTCATCTAGTGTTCATAAAATGCAAGCTTAAAGGCAAGTTATGAAATTTATAACTTGTTTTAATTATATATATATATATATATATATATAGTAACGTTTATTTATATACGTTGGCTGCAGAAAGGAGTTTGCTATTAACTGAAAGGAGACCCTTTGATTCCTCTTGGAGGCCTTAAAGGAACCGAGCAGGGCAAATTCCTAATGTCCACTCCATACGTTCTTGTCATTGCAGCTGGTATTACTATGTGATTATTCATATAGTATACAAACATGGATGGGCTGCTCACCAACATGCATTAGCCAGTGTGGTGAGTTTATTGGCTTTTTACCTCTGAGTTTAAGATCAAGAAACACCATGGTCTTTCTTCTCAGTGCCTGATAAGGCAGAATGAATGTTTGTGTAAATGATAAATATTTTTCCAATACATATATACAATTATGACAGACAAAAATAAAGCATGGCCCTTATTCCCAGGAGGCTGTAAAGTCACCAACCAAGGCAGCAGTTGGTGGCCGAAGGTGGAGGGTGCTAAGAATCCCCTGATTGTGGACCCAGGCTGCCATTTGATGACGACTTTTTATTTAGGTACTTACAACTGCAGATCACTCTCAAGTGAAGAAAGATTGCAAGAATTAGAAGAAGAACTGTCTTATATTAAATGGGACATTATTGGACTTTGTGAAGTTAGAAGAAAAGGAGAAGAAACAATTGATTTAAAAAGTGGACATATACTCTATTATAAAGGCACACATATTGGAAATACAAGTGGAGTAGGATTCATTATAAATAAAAAGTGAAAGAACAATATTGTGGAGATTGATGGTGTATCGGACAGAGTGGCAAGATTAGTTATACAACTTAATAGCAGATACCAAATGCAGATAATTCAGGTTTATGCCCCAACAAGTTCTCATAGTGATGAAGTAGTAGAAGATTTTTATATGGATGTACAAAAGGCTTTTGATCAGAGTAAACAACATTTTAAAATTGTTATGGGAGACTTTAATGCTAGAATTGGTAGACAAATGAAAGATGAAATTGCTGTAGGTAATTTTGGTTATGGTAATAGAAATGAGAGAGGACATAGACTTGTGGAGTTTGCAGAAAAAGAAAAAATTATATTATGAATTCATTTTTTGAGAAAAATGTTAAAAGGAAATGGACATGGAAGCATCCAAATGAAGGTACAGCAGAATTGGATTATATTTTGACTAACAGAAAATACATATTTCAAGATTGTAATGTTCTTAATAAATTTAACACAGGAAGTGATCATCGATTAGTAAGGTGTAAGTTACGTGTTAATGTAAAACTAGAGAGACAAAAATTATTAAGAAAAACAATATTTGCAGTTGATATTCCTAATCTTCAGAAACATTCTAATGAATTTAAATTAGAACTTACAAATAGGTTTCAAGTGTTAGGAGATTTTGAACATGATTCAGATTTGAATGAAATTAATATGAAAATAACTGATACACTTTTAAAAACTGCAACAAACATAGCTGGTAGAAAAAAGCAGCAATTGACTAATAAAATTTCTACTGAGACTAGAGAATTTATGAAGAAAAGAAGGAATATGAAGATATACAAAAATGATGTATTAAAAAGGATTGAATATCTCGAATTTTGTAAAATGGTACGAAAAAGAGTTGAAAATGATATAAGAAAGTATAACTGAAATAGCAAGGAAAGCTGTAGAAGAAAATTAAAGTCTCAAAAATGTTAAACAACATTTTGGTATTGGTAGGAAATTTATATCTGCAATAAGAAAAAAAGATGGAATTATTACTAAAAAGAGAGATGACATCTTGAAATTGGTAGAAGATTTTTATCAAGAATTATATAGTAATAAAGAACAAGTACCTCCTATATCTATTACATCTTCCGAATTGCCCAGAATTTTAAATGAAGAAGTGAGACATGCAATTAAGTGTATGAAGAAAGGAAAGGCTCCAGGAAATGATGGAATTATAATTGATATATTAAAAGAAGCAGGTGAAGAAATAAAAACAATTTTAGCAAAGTTATATACCAAATGTCTAAATGATAAAGATGTACCGGAAGATTGGAAGAATGCAGTAATAATATTAATATTTAAAAAAGGTGATAAAGAAGATATTAGAAATTACAGACCTATCAGCCTTTTATCAGTTTTATATAAAATTTTTACCAAGATAATTACAACTCGTCTACAGAGAACTTTGGATTTCCACCAACCAAGAGAACAAGCTGGATTTAAAAGTGGTTTTAGTACAATAGATCATATCCAGGTATTGAGAGAAGTCATAGAAAGGACAAACGAATATGAGTTGTCATTATGTTTTGGATTTGTAGATTATGAAAAGGCATTCGATTCTATACACATTTCTTCAGTGATTAAAGCATTGGATCATCAAGGTATAGATCCAGGATATTGTCATATTTTAAAGAATATTTATAAAAATGCAACAGCAACAATTAGATTACATAATGATACTGGAAAAATCAACATTGAGAAAGGTGTAAGACAAGGTGACTCCATATCTCCAAAACTCTTTACAGCAGTGCTGCAAGAAGTATTTTGTGGATTAAAATGGGAAACTAAAGGAGTGAAAGTAAATGGAGAGTATTTAAGTCATTTAGATTTCGCAGATGATGTAGTTGTTTTTGCAAATAATGCTTCAGAGCTGCAGGAAATGTTGCAGGAGTTAGCAGATGAAAGTAGAAAAGTAGGACTAAAGATGAATGTTAAAAAGACTAAAGTAATGTTTAATCGATTTGCTCAAAATATGAAAATAAAGATTGATTATGAAGAATTAGAAGAAGTTAACAGTTACAAATACCTTGGTCAGATTATTAATACAGATGGAAACATAATGGAGGAAATTAATCATAGAATTAAACTTGGTTGGAGTGCTTTTAGTAGAAATAACTTGATACTAAAAGGAAATATGCCTATGTGTTTGAAAAGGATGGTTTTTAACAAATGTGTTTTACCAGTTCTTACTTATGGATCTGAGACTTGGACACTTAATAGAAGAGCAATACAGAGACTTCAGACCACTCAAAGGAGTATGGAGAGATGTATGTTGGGAGTAACAAGAAGAGATCGAAAACACAATGTATGGGTAAGACAACAAACAGGTGTTACTGACCTTATTGAAAAAATTAAAAGATTGAAATGGAGTTGGGCTGGACATATTGCTAGAAGAGATGATAATAGATGGACAATTGAAATTTTAAACTGGATTCCAAGAGATTGTAAAAGACCCAGAAAGAGACCACATGTGAGATGGATGGATGAAATAAGAAAATGTGCAGGGGTGTTGTGGAGAAGAGAAGCTAAAGATCAGAGAAGATGGATTAAACTTGGAGAGACCTTCATCCTGCAGTGAAGTGATAATGGTTGATGATGATGATGATGATTTATATATACGTTGCAAATATATTGGCATTTGGTAAAAGCTAAAAAAAAAAAAAAAAAAAAAAGTAAATTTAGATTTTTTTTTTGACTATAATTTTTTTTTTTTTAAAAATAATGTACAATGAAACAAAAGAATTCCAAAAGCAAGTAAAAAGATAAGCTAAAAGAAAAATATTTTAGCTAATTAAACATGGCCGAAAAACTTGATAAAAAAATGAGAACTTAGTAATTGAAAAATGATAAAGACTATAAGATTATAAACACAAAACGCCATGATAATAGCATGTGCAGAAGTCAGAAAACTGGGCTTCTAGTATAAAAGGCAGAGGTCCATTTGAAGAACGTCTTGTTCATTGGTTTTTCTAGTTGGTCTTGGATAACAATAATATATCCAAGATCGCTCTATGCTGAAGTAATTCAGCATGTTGGAGTGAACCGGAGCTTCTGAAGACATCGTGCTTGAAGATGTATACCAGAAAAGCTTTCGTGACTGACTAGTAGAATGGACTGCAAGATCAACTAAGAATCAAAGGCCGTGAGCTCATTTTAACCCCAAAAAACTATGCATAGTTATCTACAACCATCGTGAATTCACTAAAACTTACCGGTAAGTTATGCTCCATTATCCTGATTGTGACAAATTTAAGCGTTCGCAAACAATTCTTAAAAATATACATATAAAAGGATTTCAATAGTGACTTTAATTTAACTGATCAAGAGTCTCTTATTTAATCAAAAACTTTTTAATTGTTTAACTGTTATTATTTTTTATTAATATTTCACATCTTAATTAAATGTGTTCTCTTCAATTTATTTGATAAATAATTGCCTTTCAAATTTTTTTTTTTTAATCTATTAGAATAAAAAATATTTCTAATACCAATTTTCATTTGTGCATTATTAATAATAGTTATTATTTTTTATTATTAAATTATTATTAGTTTAATAAGATTTAAAACATAATTTACCTTTGCCAATATGTTTGAATAAGTCGAGGAATAATAATCTCAAAAAATAATTCTCGTTATTGTATGACACAATACCGATTAGTTTAAAAGTATTTTTCTTTTTTTTATTCATGAGATGTTATTTGACTATTTCAGTGGTCTCTTTAGAATAAAAAGGACCTGGCACCCATATTAAATAAATTAAAAGCTGATTTCATCAATAACATAATTCTCAACAATTAATAGGCTGAGTTGATCAGGAAATATAGCTATGTTTTTAGAATAGAAATATAACTTTCTTCTTTTTGACATAGCTTGATCAACTTGCACACAGTTTATATTAGGATGTAGAGGCCTAGCAAAACAGAAAACATTATAATGGCTTGCCCAACTCGGGCTTCGATTTAACAACCACAACCTGAGATAAGTTGTAATGATAAAGAACGTTACAACATTGACCCCCCCAAAAAAACTCACAGCCGGAAAATAAATAGTAGTTTTTAAAAAAATTATAAAAATTAACTAACTAATTAAACCCTGATCATTAAAATATAAAAAATATTTTTTTAATATGACTTCCAGAAAGAAAAAAATAGTATATTTTATTGATATGTCTAAAAAAATAACATGATCGTGGTTGATGTAGACGTAAGTCACAAGTATTTGACCGGGTAGGCGGTTACTAAAGAGGGGAAAAACATAGCCCCGAGTCCTAGTATGCAGTATATTAACATAAGACCATCTTTATATGCCCATCAGACTATTTCTAGCAGTGATCCCAATAAAGGGGAAGGTGGACCAAGTTGCCACGAACCTGTAAGCCTCAAAACGATGAGCAATGCTCATTAGTGCTTCTATCTTGGGCTTCTTATCGTTAATATTACATTAAAGCAGAACAGACACAGATGAATGTAAAATATTTTCCATTCCCACCATGTTAGACCTAAAAGTGCGCATTAAAGCCGAACATCACTTGTTGAATGAGTCTACATGACATATCAGCACGCTACTACTAAAAAAAAAAAACACGAATATGAATTTAAAAACTTAAGAATAAAATTAGTGTAAACCCCTACTTTATTCTCATCTCCTAGCACTGGTGGTATTGTAACATTTATTTATATATGGTGCAAATATATTGGCATTTGGTAAAAGCTAAAAAAAAAAATAAAAGTAAATTTAGATTTTTTTTTTTGACTATAATTTTTTTTTTTAAAAAATAATGTACAATGAAAGTTAAATTGTTCTTTCGTATTTTTTTTAATGTAATTAGAAATAAAAGTAGAATTGGAGAGAACAAAAGAATTCCAAAAGCAAGTAAAAAGATAAGCTAAAAGCAAAATATTTTAGCTAATTAAACATGGCTGAAAAACTTGATAAAAAATGAGAACTTAGTAAGTGAAAAATGATAAAGACTATAAGATTATAAACACAAAACGCCATGATAATAGCATGTGCAGAAGTTGGAAAACTGGGCCTCTAGTATAAAAGGCAGAGGTCAGTTTGAAGAACATCTTGTTCGTTGGTTTCTCTAGTTGGTCTTGGATAACAATAATATATCCAAGATCACTCTATGCTTAAGTAATTCAGCATGTTGGAATGAACCAGAGCTTCTGAAGACATTGTGCCTGAAGATGTATACCAGAAAAGCTTTCGTGACTGACTAGGAGAATGGACCACAAGATCAACTAATAATCAAAGGCCGTGAGCTCATTTTAATCCCGATTAACTATGCATAGTTATCTACAACCATCGTGAATTCACTAAAACTTACCGGTAAGTTATGCTTCATTATCCTGATTGTGACAAATTTAAGCGTTTGCAAACAATTCTTAAAAATATACATATAAAAGGATCCCGATAGTGACTTTAATTTAACTGATCAAGAGACTCTTATTTAATCAAGAACTTTTTAATTGTTTAACTGTTATTATTTTCTATTAATATTTCACATCTGAATTAAATGTGATCTCTCCAATTTATTTGATAAATAATTGCCTTTTAAATTTTATTTTTTTAATCTATTAGAATAAAAAATATTTCTAATACGAATTTTCATTTGTGCATTATTAATAATAGTTATTATTTTTTATTATTAAATTTATTATTAGTTTAATAAGATTTAAAATGTAATTTACCTTTGCCAATATGTTTGAATAAGTCCAGGAATAATAATCTCAAAAAATAATTCTCATTACGGTATGACGCAATACCAATTAGTTTAAAAGTATTTTTCTTTTTTTTTATTCGTGAGACGTTATTTGACTATTTAAGTGGTCTCTTTAGAATAAAAAGGACCTGGTGCCCATATTAAATAAATTAAAAGCTGATTTCATCAATAACATAATTCTCAACAATTAATAGGCCGAGTTGATCAGGAAATATAGCTATGTTTTTAGAATAGAAATATAACTTTCTTCTTTTTGACATAGCTTGATCAACTTGCGTGCAGTTTATATTAGCGTGTAGAGGCCTAGCAAAATGGAAAACGTTATAATGTACATCTAAATTAACAGAACAATAATTTAAAAAAAAATGATAGTTGTTTTAAAATAGACATTAAAACAATTTTTAATGAAAACTTTTTATATTATTAACATAAATTTACTATACTGATGATATTAATAGTAAAATTAAAATTGTTATTAATAAAATCTATTTTTTCATTTTTCTTGTATATATGGGTCTACATTCTGTCTTTATAGCATATAATTTAATTAGTTTAAAATAATGTAATCATTTGTGCTTTATACTCAGCTAACCACTGGAAATAATAACACGAAGAAAGCATAATATCTTTATAATGATACTGTAGCTGTTAAAATGAAGAGCTCACATGCAAATCATCTAAGCACAATTTGCATGAGATCTCTACTCTCTGACATTACAGGATATACAAACTTTTATTTTTATAACTTGTTAAGATCAGCTAGATAAAAAAGACTCTATACCATATTTCAATTAATTTACTGGTTGCAAACTAATGACAAATGTTAAAGATAATAAGACATTACAATTTATTTACATATGCACATTTTTATAACACATACGATGGCACAACTCATCATAATTCACAGCAAACAGTAGTTAGTTGTTTCTCTTTCACCTGGGATTTAATTTTCATGTCAATTTCATTTGCCCTGTCAATTTTTAAAATAAGTTAATACAGTTAGTTAGTTATGGATTTTATTTTAATTTTATGCATAGATATTGTAAGTACAATACATTCTTATTGCTTCTGAACATATATAAACTCATTGCATAGGCTATCAGTCACAACTGCTAATTACTACAGTATTAAAATTTAATAAACCTACAGTTTGAGGATAGGCTAAATTCATTAACCATGATAAATCATAAGTAAAATATAATTATGTATAATTTATGTTTTTAATGTTTATGTTGATATAAGGAGAAAGTTTTAGGTAATTAAAATATTATTTATAAATATGTATTTTTGTTGTTGTTGTAGATCCTTGAAAATGACTGTAAGAATATATAACAGTTGAAATGTTGGAGTTTGTATTATATATATATATATATATATATATATATATATATATATATATATATATATATATATATATATATATATATAATACGCTATTATCAAGGTTAACTTTTAAAAGTTAACCTTGATAATGGCAATTGCTAGTCCATCGAAATATCAGATTGTAATACAAAATAATACATGGTTTGCACCCAAAAATATTATTTTATCTACCTCATATAACCATGAAAACATTAATATATATATATATATATGTTCATTATTAATATAAGAACATAAAGTTTTTGGAAAGGAAAAAGGAGTCGATTGTGCATTTGTTAATATTATTGCAGAACATATATATTTTAAAAGAAAAAGTGATTGTATATTTATTGGGTTATAATATATGCTATTTAAAGAACAGTACTACCATAAATATGCTGTAATGGAGGTGGCAATTAAATGTATAAGTAAATGTAAAAGAAAAACAACATCTCCATTACATATTTTTACAAATAAACAAATATTTGTTATCTAGGAATGTGCTATATAATAGGAATGTGATTTAATTGCATACTACTATCAGAGGAACTAAACATGAGAGGGGTTGTCAATCAGAAATAGTATCATACAAAACATATATACAAATAAAGAAAATAATATATGATAAAAATTTTCATTTATTATATTGTACTGCTCTTTGTAAAATAATAAATGCAAGTTACCACAATCACAAATGGTATCATTATCATTTGTAAATAAATAAAACACAAATGAATCTCATCTAGAGATAAGACAGCCCAAAGTAAAGTTATATCATCTCAATTACATAATTACACTCAATTGTTATTCCCCAAACCTGGAAGGTAGTTTGCTTAAAATAGGAAACTTTCATATGATAATAAATAGGCAACTTTAATTTATTCAATCTATACGGCCTGTTTTGTATCCTATTCAGGTTTCTTCAAGCTACTATTAAATTATTTTCACAATTGTTTATATTTACAGCTAGTAGAAATGTCTGCAACACACATGTAACAAAATTTATATATATATATATTGTAACAGTCATATTTGAACATCCACGCAACAAAATCCAGAGTTTTGGTAAATTATACCAAGGCTGATCTAGATGAGGGTTTGAGACCAAATCTGACCGCACCTCAGCTCCTTCACCAATACTCCCTGACTTACTACCTTATGAATGACATATATGAGGTTACACTCATAATCTCTCAATTTCCACACCGGCAATAGCAAAGGGTAAAACGAGAGACTCGGGGATATTTAACTAAATGTTTTATAGCTTAACTAAACACACTCACACAACCTATGGCTGATTATCTCATGCATATAAAATCATTATGGATGGTGATTTAATATAAATAAAGTGAATAATACTGCAGACATTAATAGATTTTAAAATTATTTAATATTGACAAAACACAAACAATAACAATTAAATATACTGAATATTCCACTCGCAGGTGGGATGGTGAAAATACGAACTACACATTCTGTAATCAATTGTACTTAACGATCATTATTCTATTATATTATTTATACATTAATAATTATTTTACATCTATACTGATGTCTAAATTATGTCTGCCATTCCTACTCAGTATGTTAAGGGTTAAACTCTAAGAGAGTGGGAACTTTATACAATGTGTACTTAAATTTATCATTATGCGATGAGCAGTCAATGTGCTCTTTATGTAGATATTCTTAGATAAACTAGATCTTAGGTTCAGATCAATGCTGAACAATTAATATAATAGCAGCTAAACTGGAATTTTGTAGCATAACTTCTGAGGCTATGGCACTATGCAAATTACATCAGATGCATCTTGAATGCGCTTTTACTCATGAGATTCAGCAACGTTTGCTCGGTTCTCAGATACTGCTCGCCTGCTATACATGAACTTTTAGTTCAGATGCTCGAACAGCCACGATATAAGATGCTGGATTCTGGTGTTCCAGTTTTTAAAGGAGGAAATGGGAATGACCCTTAAAATCATTATCCCATTCAAGAGAGGGCTGTCCGAACTAAGGATGATAAGATAGCCCTTAAAACCTAGTCTTATCTTAATAATTATATGATAGCAAGGTGGAATGCACATCAGTGCTTTGTAAAAACTCATTCACAACGCTTTTGGAATCTTAATTATAACAACTAGTAAAGCGCGAAATCTATAGTTTCTTCTGCAAACTACCCTACGCCAGTTAGTTAAATAAACACTGAAATTGTGCTAAAGAGGACTTTATTAAAATTGGTCTAGTTTATTAATTAACTACATATTATATGCAATTACATTAAGGGGTCTAAAGCATATCTGGGGCTTAAACTTGGCTAACTACTGAATATGCCTTAAATTATCACTCTCTTTTATTTAACCAAACAAACCTTTTAATAAGCAACATATGTGATATTAAGCTATGCATAGCAGTTCAAATAATACATCAAAGTAGGTTTCGGACCAGAGACAATCTATAGATATGCCAAACAGCATAATTACTTTATTTGAGAACAAAACGTCTCTTTAAGTTATAATAATTAATAGTCTCAGCTCTGAAGGCAAAGCATAAATCAATAAAGGCATTTTAACAATATATATATATATATATATATATATATATATATATATATATATATATATTGTTAAAATGCCTTTATATATATATATATATATATATATATATATATATATATATATAGATGCAAAAGTATAGATGCAAATAGAGAAAATAATAAGGCAAATAAGCTTTTATAAGTTGAATTTAAAAAAGAGATTTAAGAATTTGTGATCAGGCAAGATTTACATTTAACTTTTAAAGTATTTTAAAATTATACAGGTTGAGATACGTTTATCTAATACAGTTAATTACTTTAAGAGAGAATACACCTTTTAAACATAGTGTGATTAATTTATAAGATTTGAATGGAAGAGTTTGTGCACATTACTTATTATATAGCTAGCTTTAGGAAAGATTTATAGATGGCTATAGCTTTAAGATTTAGATTGATTGAGAAGTGGTTACCGGTTATTTATCTGGAGGCTTGCAGCTTGAAAGTATGAAATACATGCATGGACTGATTTTATCTGAACTGGTTCATCATTGGCTATTCTTTAAGTAGGGCTGTGGTTTGGGTCTCCGGCCTCCATATACGGTTCTTGACCATCGGGAAGGTGGCCTTAGCTTTTCTAGCCACTTATTTGCATGGTAGAAACTGGGCTCACTGCCTGGATATAAGTTGAAATGCGAGTAAAGCAAAAATGGATGACAATTTTCTTTCAACTGCCTTTTTTATACTTTTTTAACCCCCCCTCTTACAGTTCATTCACAATCTTTATTTTTAGACATTAAAACCTAAGAAGTCTTAATTGCATCAGCTTCAAACGAATTGGTTGATTGATTTCAGGTTTATTCATTGTTCCTTTTAGTTTTCTTAGATTCCAGTTCCAATCTGGATTTCAGTGCAGGTTTAATTGTCCAATTTTTATTTTATCAAGAATCCTAAAATCTGGATTTGTACCGGAGGTGTCTCATGAGATTGGTAAAGTTCTTTTTTTAAACATTGGATTGCTTCTCCTTTTCTTTTACTGAAAGAGATTTAAGCTGCTAGCGTTTTATCTTAGACGTGAGACATCTACCTTTGTTTTTAGTTGCTCTACATGATTAAGTAATTGGGTACTTTAAAGCCAGTTTGAAATACTTTAGAGAATTCTGTTCTTATCTAATATAATTTTCCCAGCTTGAAACCAATTCAATTATTTAAAATCATAAGATGAATATTTATAAAATTATAAGGTGTGTACATTACATAACGATAATATCATTCAGATGTGAATGTACCATTTTTTAGCAAATAAGATTATTACAAAATATATACAATTATAGCAGATGTGTGTGCATATACAATTACACACATATACATGTAAATATATGTTTTTATACATGTTAAATTCCCAAGTATACAGTTAAATATATGTGTACCTTTAGGGTTTGAACTAGGGAAATGAAGGCTACTGATTTCTAGAATAGGTGAAACGTATGACGATGAAATCATACTGTTTCATATCAGTGAATTCCGGAAACAAAAAAAACAATAAAAAAAATGAATTTACTTATTATTTAAATGAGCAATCATAAGTCATTTTCTGTGTATAAGATTTATGAAATTTATTTTTCATGTTGTATCAGCACCTCCCATCCTAACTTTGGTCTACTCAGTACAAAAAAAAACAAACGCAAAAAAACACACATGACAAACAAAATCAATCCTTTCCCTCTAAAATCTAATCCATTTCTCACTACATCTAATATCTCATTGTTCATAGGGATAAAATATACCTATGCCTTACTCTAGATCTAATGTCCCAACTCCTCACTGAAGAGACCCATAGGTCGAAACCGGTCTGGGGATGGGGACCATTAAAAATAAAAATGATTTGAATGCCTTCTCTTGTAGTAGCATTTATCATGAATAAAAAAAAAAAAGCTTGTTTAGAGCGATTAGCACGCGCTTAATTTTACATATTTGTAAGTGCAAGCTATATATAAGTCATGTGACATCTGACTTGTTACTTTTACTATTATTATTTTGCTGTTGTGGCTTTAGCTAAATTAAAGAGCTAAGCCTACTAATATATGGAGTATCTGAATTAAGTTCAGTCCCATATGATTTTTTCAGTTGGAGAGCTGACTTTAAAGACATGTAGATGTCTAAAAGTTTCAGATATTCTTCTAACAATTATCTTTTAGATAAATGCTTTGCTTGAGTTGGTTTTTTAGATCTAATGTCCCAACTCCTCACTGAAGAGACCCATAGGTCGAAACCGGTCTGGGGATGGGGACCATTAAAAATAAAAATGATTTGAATGCCTTCTCTTGTAGTAGCATTTATCATGAATAAAAAAAAAAAAGCTTGTTTAGAGCTATTAGCACGCGCTTAATTTTACATATTTGTAAGTGCAAGCTATATATAAGTCATGTGACATCTGACTTGTTACTTTTACTATTATTATTTTGCTGTTGTGGCTTTAGCTAAATTAAAGAGCTAAGCCTACTAATATATGGAGTATCTGAATTAAGTTCAGTCCCATATGATTTTTTCAGTTGGAGAGCTGACTTTAAAGACATGTAGATGTCTAAAAGTTTCAGATCTTCTTCTAACAATTATCTTTTAGATAAATGCTTTGCTTGAGTTGGTTTTTTAGATCTAATGTCCCAACTCCTCACTGAAGAGACCCATAGGTCGAAACCGGTCTGGGGATGGGGACCATTAAAAATAAAAATGATTTGAATGCCTTCTCTTGTAGTAGCATTTATCATGAATAAAAAAAAAAAAAAGCTTGTTTAGAGCGATTAGCACGCGCTTAATTTTATATATATATATATATATATATAAAATCATTCCTCTATATCTACTAAATGTGCTACCACCTCTGTGATTATTTATATTGGTGAAATAATAATAATAAAAAAAACAATATATAAAAAAAACTACCTCTACCAATAGGCTTATCACCATACCTATATATATTTTTACCGGTAAAATGTGACCCGATCCGTAGATATCAACTAGCTATCCTGATGTATCTGGGGGGTTTGTTTTACAGTCTATTTCACCTTTGGCTATAAGCATTAGAAACCTTGTCAGCTTTGCAACCTTATTCTTTGGAACATTATCATTAATCTCTCGAAACCTTGTTCCTCGAAACCTTATCCGCTTTCTCATATTCAAACCATATGATTTTCTCCTACTAACGACGTAAGTATTTTCTTTTCTCCTCTTCCTTTTCCACCCTGTCTTTCCCATTTGGGTTCTGGCAGTATCTGGGCTACTCTCACCCGCAAAAATCACTCCATCCCCCCAGGCCTTGATCTCAGACTTAGCTTCACTATCTTCTGCCTCTCGATCAAACTTATTCATTTTGGAAATTTCTGAGAAAGGTCTGTCTTCTAAAACCTTCCTATCTATGTAAGTTTCGGTAACCTCAATTGCCTTTAGTTTTGGTACTTCTGGGTAAGATTTTGGCTTAATTCCTTCAATAAAAATAACATGATTCGATGAGGTTGAAAGAAGATTTACTTTGTATTCTTCATCATTTTCTTCCACATCTATAGAGCCCTCAATATTCTGAACTATCTTTTGTTGTTCAAAAGATCCCTGCATGATTTCATCAGGTTTCATCCCTTCCTTGTTTTCGATATCAATTTCAGTCTCTGAATAGATTTTTGAACCTTCTGATATCTCCATATTGATATTACAATTATCAATATTCCCAGCATCGATTTTATACTTTTCCATGATCTCCCCACTGATGTTGGACTCTGTTATAAAATTTACATCAATTTTAGATTTTATTAAATCAGCTTGTGACTCCTCAGCAGTCTTTGTATCCCTTTTAAACTCTCCTACAGTTTCTTCTTCAAGTCTTAACTCTTCCTCAGTTTTTATATCAAAGTTAAACCCCTCAATCCCTACAACTATTTTGGAGTCTTCTACTACCTTCACGTCCATTTTACATTCCTTTTCGGTGTTTAATACTATGTCTGTCTCGACTTCTGTATGTACTACCTCTCCTTTTGCAGTTTTAGAGATAAATTCCACAATTAGCAGCTTTCCTGAAGGTGGATTGGCAATTTCCATATCACTCTTCCTAATTTCAATTTCTTCCTCTTTAATAATCTCGATTTTTGCTTCATCAGTAATAGGATTTTCAACCTGTGATTCCCCTAAAATATCTTTGGTTGAAACTTCTAAAGTTTCTTCAACTTGATTTATCTCAATGGTATCCTCTGGCTTCCTTTCTGTTTTAACATGTTCCTCCACTAAACTATTTTTTTCACTCATTTCCCAAATCTCTTTTTGAATCCTACCTTGCAACATTTCTTCTACAACCCCTGACTCACTTCTTTGCCCTTTCAATCTTATTTCAAAAGGAGATTCTGTCTTTTCTACTTCCTCTGTATCTATATCCTTATGGTTACTCTCCTTGTTCTCAGTTTCTCTACCTATCTCTACAACTTCTTCCACCATTTCACCCTTAGTTTCTCTTAGTTCAACCTCTTCTGGATACCATATTACAGCTTCTTTGTCTTTCTCAGTAATTCTACTCTCTTCTCTAGCTTTTGATAGTCTCTCCTGTTCCTGCTTGGCTACCTTGTCCCTGGCTTCCTTTTCCTTCTTAATCTTTTGGTCCCTTTCTTCTATCTCCCTCCATATGGCATATAACCTATCATCTCTCTCTTTCTCCCTTTTTTCTCTCTCCTTGTCTCTTTCCCTGTCTCTTCTTTCTCTTTCCTTGTCTCTTTCCCTGTCTTTTTTCTCTTTCCTTGTCTCTTTGTTCTATCCTGCTAAATAGGGTGGCTAACAATTTCTTCTCTTCTGGACTGAGACCCATTTTAGAGAAATTTGCTAAATGTACTCTAATTTATTCTCAACAGTGCATTGCCATCCTCCCCAATGAAAAGATCGTCTATGGATTCTGCCCTACCACTAGTAACTACTTAGAACTGAACCAAGCCCTTAATTTATCTAGCATATGAGATTACAACAACAACCAAAAAAAAAAAATTTAACTAATAATAATAAAATTGTTCTTACCCATGCCTGTCTTCCACTGTGTTTTCTTTCCAACACTGCAGAGCTGCCATCACTATTTCTTTTAACTATGATTGTTTTTTTGAACTTCATTCCCCTTTTAAGTACACACATATATATAGAACAATCTTGCCTGATCGTTTGTTTATTGACTCTATCTAGCACAATTGAACCACCAACCAAACTTCCCAACAGTGAGTCCTTTCAATTGTCTCACCCTGACAACAAATTTATATGAGAAACTCTCAGCTATTTAAGAGCCCTGGGCGCCAGTTGCCAGTGGATGAGATACCCGTATCTATCTATAAACGGTATTGGACCTCACAATATGCATTGCTGCTTATATAACAAAATTTAAAATTTTTCATTTATTTCTCATTACAAAAATAATTTTTATCAGCCCCAGTGTGTTTACATTCCAACTCTAGTGAATTTGATTTGAGAAAGTGTGTTATACAACACATAGCATAGACTAGAAATTTACATTTTTCACCCACACACATATATATATATACAACTGTGGATAAAATTAGAACAATTTTAGTCACTACTTTCGATCACACTTGACCGCTCTTTTGTGGCAACAAATTTTACTATTGACACGCATACATATATATAAAATATTTCAAAATGTTTTACTTGCGTATAAAGTTCGAAATCAATCTCAGTCATTGGTTTTAATCACAATTGAATGTCCTTTTGTGACAAACAAAAAAAAATTACCATCAACACGCGTATATACGTATAAAATATTTCAAAAAAAATTCTTCCTATTTAACTATTAAAACTATTCTCGACATGCGTAAATATAAATTATTTCAACAAAAAAAAAAGACTGCTTTCTTATTTATTTACATCTTTTAATTACAATTGGAAAAATCCATTATCACTACATATATAAAATAATGTAAAAATTTCTCTTTCCTATTTAGCTATTGCTTTTAATTATAATTGAGAAAAAAGTTTATTATCAATACGCACATATAAAATAATCTTTTTAAAAAAATCTTTCATGCTACCTGCCGATTTTAGCATTTATGTTTAGAAATATTACAAATCATATGATCTAAAACAAAACTTTATTTTTCACACGCATATATATACTTGACAAAACGCGAAATTACTTGCGGCAGTACTACTGATTTTAACATTTGCGTTGGCGTTTAGAAATCTTTTTACGAATTCTATAATCTAAACGACATTTTACTTTTTTACTCACATATATATATATATAAAATTGATAAAATGTGAAATTAATTGCCACTGCCTTTAAATAACAATCAATCAAAAATACGAAAAAATTTAATAATCAAACGCTTCTCTGAGACCAAATAAACTTTCACTACCAATACACATATTATACATATATATAAATTTTACGTATATCATACATATAAATCAATTAGACAAAATATAAAATTGAACTTTCAACATAAATCTATGATTTTTGCATCTATATCTGTGAAAAAATTTATATATCTATCTTTTCCCTTCTTCCCCTTCCCTCAACACGCATTTAGTTCAGGTCGTGGAGAAAATTAATGAAACTACACGTTTGGCGTTCATATTCGGAAAAAAAATCTACACATACATAACGAATGATATGAAAACACATCTATGTTAACATCCCTTCTCAGGTATGTAGGTTTATATTCGAAGGCCCCAGTTTGCGCGACATTCCCGGAAAAAAAAATACTATGTAACAGTCATATTTGAACATCCACGCAACAAAATCCAGAGTTTTGGTAAATTATACCAAGGCTGATCTAGATGAGGGTTTGAGACCAAATCTGATCGCACCTCAGCTCCTTCACCAATACTCCCTGACTTACTACCTTATGAATGACATATATGAGGTTACACTCGTAATCTCTCAATTTCTGCGCCGGCAATAGCAAAGGGTAAAACGAGAAACTCGGGGATATTTAACTAAATGTTTTATAGCTTAACCAAACACACTCACACAACCTATGGCTGATTATCTCATGCATATAAAATCATTATGGATGGTGATTTAATATAAATAAAGTGAATAATACTGCAGACGTTAATAGATTTTAAAATTATTTAATATTGACAAAACACAAACAATAACAATTAAATATACTGAATATTCCACTCGCAGGTGGGATGGTGAAAATACGAACTACACGTTCTGTAATCAATTGTACTTAACGATCATTATTCTATTATATTATTTATACATTAATAATTATTTTACGTCTATACTGATGTCTAAATTATGTCTGCCATTCCTACTCAGTATGTTAAGGGTTAAACTCTAAGAGAGTGGGAACTTTATACAATGTGTACTTAAATTTATCATTACGCGATGAGCAGTCAATGTGCTCTTTATGTAGATATTCTTAGATAAACTAGATCTTAGGTTCAGATCAATGCTGAACAATTAATATAATAGCAGCTAAACTGGCGTTTTGTAGCATAACTTCTGAGGCTATGGCGCTATGCAAATTACATCAGATGCGTCTTGAATGCGCTTTTACTCATGAGATTCAGCAACATTTGCTCGGTTCTCAGATACCGCTCACCTGCTATACATGAACTTTTAGTTCGGAAGCTCGAACAGCCACGATATAAGATGCTGGATTGCGGTGTTCCAGTTTTTAAAGGAGGAAATGGGAATGACCCTTAAAATCATTATCCTATTCAAGAGAAGGCTGTCCGAACTAAGGATGATAAGATAGCCCTTAAAACCTAATCTTATTTTAATAATTATATGATAGCAAGGTGGAATGCACCTCAGTGCTTCGTAAAAACTCATTCACAATGCTTTTGGAATCTTAATTATAACAACTAGTAAAGCGCAAAATCTATAGTTTCTTCTGCAAACTACCCTACGCCAGTTAGTTAAATAAACACTGAAATTGTGCTAAAGCGGACTTTATTAAAATTGGTCTAGTTTATTAATTAACTTCATATTATATGCAATTACATTAAGGGGGTCTAAAGCATATCTGGGGCTTAAACTTGGCTAACTACTGAATATGCTTTAAATTATCACTCTTTTATTTAACCAAACAAACCTTTTAATAAGCAACATATGTGATATTAAGCTATGCATAGCAGTTCAAATAATACATCAAAGTAGGTTTTGGACCAGAGACAATCTATAGATATGCCAAACAGCATAATTACTTTATTTGAGAACAAAACATCTCTTTAAGTTATAATAATTAATAGTCTCTGCTCCGAAGGCAAAGCATAAATCAATAAATGCATTTTAACAAAATATATATATATATATAGATGCAAAAGTATAGACGCAAATAGAGAAAATAATAAGGCAAATAAGCTTTTATAAGTTGAATTTAAAAAAAAGATTTAAGAATTTGCGATCAGGCAAGATTTACATTTAACTTTTAAAGTATTTTAAAATTATACAGGTTGAGATTCGTTTATCTAATACAGTTAATTACTTTAAAAGAGAATACACCTTTTAAACATAGTGTGATTAATTTATAAGATTTGAATGGAAGAGTTTGTGCACATTACTTATTATATAGCTAGCTTTAGGAAAAATTTATAGATGGCTATAGCTTTAAGATTTAGTTTGATTGAGAAGTGGTTACCGGTTATTTATCTGGAGGCTTGCAGCTTGAAAGTATGAAATACACGCATGGACTGATTTTATCTGAGCTGGTTCATCATTGGCTATTCTTTAAGTAGGGCTGTGGTTTGGGTCTCCGGGCTCGATAAACGGTTCTTGACCATCGGGAAGGTGGCCTTAGCTTTTCTAGCCACTTATTTGCATGGTAGAAACTGGGCTCACTGCCTGGATATAAGTTGAAATGCGAGTAAAGCAAAAATGGATGACAATTTTCTTTCAACTGCCTTTTTTATACTTTTTTAACCCCCCCTCTTACAGTTCATTCACAATCTTTATTTTTAGACATTAAAACCTAAGAAGTCTTAATTGCATCAGCTTCAAACGAATCAGTTGATTGATTTCAGGTTTATTCATTGTTCCTTTTAGTTTTCTTAGATTCCAGTTCCAATCTGGATTTCAGTGCAGGTTTAATTGTCCAACTTTTATTTTATCAAGAATCCTAAAATCTGGATTTGTACCAGCGGTGTCTCATGAGATTGGTAAAGTTCTTTTTTTAAAAATGGGATTGCTTCTTCTTTTCTTTTACTGAAAGAGATTTAAGCTGCTAACATTTTATCCTAGACGTGAGACATCTACCTTTGTTTTTAGTTGCTCTACATGATTAAGTAATTGGGTACTTTAAAGCCAGTTTGAAATACTTTAGAGAATTCTGTTCTTATCTAATATAATTTTCCCAGCTTGAAACCAATTCAATTATTTAAAATCATAAGATGAATATTTATAAAATTATAAGGTGTGTACGTTACATAACGATAATATCATTCAGATGTGAATGTACCATTTTTTAGCAAATAAAATTATTACAAAATATATACAATTATAGCAGACATGTGTGCATATACAATTACACACATATACATGTAAATATATGTTTTTATACATGTTAAATTCCCAAGTATACAGTTATATATATATGTACCTTTAGGGTTTGAACTAGGGAAATGAAGGCTACTGATTTCTAGAATAGGTAAAACATATGATGATGAAATCATACTGTTTCAATATATATATGTACATATTGTAACTTAATTAAAGTTACTCAAAAGAAATAAGTAAGGGAGTACAAATATCAAAAATTATAAGCAAATTATTAATAACAAGTATTATAACTCAGGTATACAGACAGTAGGTTTTATCCACTTTCATTTCTTGGTTTGATGTTAAGTGCATGTTTAAACAAATACTAAGTGAATATGGTCTAGCAGGGCACCACTAGATTATTTGAATCTAGACATGGTTATATCTAATAACCTTTCACATGTACCAGGTTTGAATCCCCTTTTGGTACTTTATTTCTAATAAAAATGGAAGATTTTGCTTTTTGAGCCATATCACTATACGCACTAATATTTAGGTAAAAGTAAAACATCTTTAAACCAAAGTGGAGTATATTAGACATAAATCACTTCTTAGATCTTAGCATAACAAATGTGTTTCAATATTTTTATAAGTTTACTAGCTCAGATTATATATAACTAATTTAGGATGGCAATTCACTCATCCTTGCATGAAATAGATGACGGGATGTGGTTATAATAATATTAAGAAATCACTAACTATTATAAAATCAATATTTATTTATGGCCTTTAAACATTTAAACAGCTCATTAATTAAAACGTTGATGACAATGATGATGATGATAATAACTATAATGACAAGGGTTTCAACTACAGCTCTAGGACTAAGCCTAAACATAAAACTAATTTTTATAAAGAAATTCATAATTATTGCTTAATTTTAGCATACTTACTTATATCTTAAATAACTAATATTCAACCATTGATGATGATGAATAATCACACTTAACAAAGACTACACTTAATGAAATATATACGCCTCATTTAATAAAACAAACTAATATTTATTACTGCATTTCTAACATGTACATAAAAATTTCTAGATAAACATGAAAATTGACATGAATAATAATAATGATAATAATTGATTATCTAACAATCCTCAGATTAATTTCAAGTTCTTCCCCCTTTCCCTTCAAATGTATTTTGTATTAAGTTGGACGTCACATTGACCATGATTTTCACTCCATGAGAAAAGTATTTCAAGAAAAAAAAATCTGCTCATTAGCACACATACTTTATAAATCTAACATGTAAGTAGAAAGTAAAAAAATGTTAATAGAATTGAAAGAGAAAGTTTTAGAAACAAGTTTTAAATTATTTTCTCCCCCTCCCTTCTACCTCTGAAATGCTATACTTAACTTGAAACAAAATAATCTAATATTCTAATACTACTTGTTACTTCACATTCACTCGCAATTATACACATATAAAAACATTATTATGTATGTGCGTGTTTTATCCCATAATAACAAAATATTATTTAAAACCAAAATCATAATAATATATTAGTTAAAACTAAAATCATAATACCATAAAAAAATAATTGTTTTACACAATAAATATTTCATAACTGTAAAATTAATAAACAAATAATTTTGATACATTCAAGATAATTTATGAAGCTCAAAGTTATTATTAGTAAGACATTCTTGTTTTAATCGATCTGAATAGTCTTTAAAAGTTCTTAAATAAAATATACCACTTTATTGCTAAAAGTTTTATTAAGACTCTGATATCATAAAGAAAATAGATATAAAAGGTCATATTACCAATCTTTTATTTGTGGCGAATTTCCAAGGGTTCAAACTTGTCTTGTAGAATGTCTATATTTCAGCAGCTACCATTTCCGTTTTATGTGGGAACAATCTCTTTCTTGAGGTGTATAACTATTTGATGATGATAACTCTATTGAGGTTATTTGCTTTAGTGGATAATTTGGAAATCATTATATCAATTTTTCTTCTTTTCCTGCCAAGCATGATTCTTAGTGGATGAAATACAGTGGTTGTTTTCACATTTATAAATTTTCTTGAGTTTAAAATCAGTTGTTGGAACAATTAATTGGACTTGATGATTAATATTTATCAGTAGATTAATTCATCTTTCATCGAATGCAGGTGAATGCTTTCTTCCTTCTATTAAAAACATCTTATTTCTCTGGTCAGTTGAAAGGTGTAGAATATTATTTTAGACACAACATCTTTTCTTTCCTATGTGATGTGCAGCTTCCCCCAGATGGTTCCGGAAAAGATGGGACATACATATAATTTTTCTAGCCAGCCATTTCTTATATTTTCAACATTCAATTTAATAGTCTGATAATTTGAATCATAATCACACTCAATAATAATTACAGACAGCTTTTTATATCCAATTTTTAGCTAACTTAACCAATCAGAGATAGCGTCACTTGCTATTTTTGGACAAATTCGTTTTAATTATATTTCTAATTTATTTTCAACTAAATTATTTTTCAACTGAAAAGTTTAATCCTTTTTCCAGACACTTTTGTTTTAAAAAAATAGATTTAATCCTTATTTCCTTTCTTTTTTTTTACATTTAGGTAACATTTCCAATCTTTGAGCTTCCTTCTTTAGATCTTAAGATAAGACAATTTCAAAATTAGAGCTCTCACCCATTATAAGCTCCCAAAGTGAAAAAACAATCATTTACAAAAAAATTGCTACAAAGATAAATATCTGATTAAACCGATTTCCTCTTTCAACATAAAATTGTACAAAAAAAAATAATTTGACAGATTTAATCCCTCCTTTTCTTTCAATATTTAGTAAATGTAAATTTCTGTATGTAATGTACACACATCCTTCATTCTTTCAAATCATTCATAAACTAACATTAAATAATATAATTGCTAGCTTAGTAATTATAACCCTATTATTTAAAATTAAATCTGTAACTTTTAAATCCCAATTACAATTATAGAAAGAAAAATAGAAGTATAGAATAAGACATTAAAATTGATCAAGCATAGGTTAGTTTTAAAGAAAGTTAAAATGTTGAATATTTGAAATATAAAACAATGAAATAGTTTACACATACATTACCTATACGTATGCATTATAACTTTGCTTTTTAAAGAGAAATTAAAATTTTAAATATTAAATGTGTGTACTGCTCTTTTTGAGATTTATTAACACATAAACAAGTAAAGCATATAATTGTTGTCCCACTCTTTCTGTCTAAAGCGTTTGAAATTTTGATCTGGTAGGGTTTGAACTTGGATGCCCTACAACTTCCTTTATGGTTATATAAAAATGTGATGATGATTTTGTTTTACACTTTCTTACATGCACATTACTATAAATTTGGCTAGTGACCAAATTGTAATGGCACAATATATATATATTAAAAAAATATAAACCTTTATACTCTATCAGCAAAACTACCCTTAAATGTAAAATAACTCATCAAAATGTAAATATTACAAGCATAAACCTAAACTAGTCAATAAATAATTAAAATTACCCCAAATCCAAAATTCTACCAGACTATAGAAGAAAAAGTAACTAAAACACAACCAAAGGTTTCACTGCTATAAGCAGACTTCTCAAATGTAAAGAACTACAAAACTATACAATATATATAATATTAACCATTACCCACAAATCCATTTACCTCCCATCCACCCTTAATATTAAAAGTACTCTTAAATAAGTTAATTGCTTCAGAATAATAAATTTTCAATAATAAAGCATCTTTAATTCTTCTTTTGATTTCATTTCTCTCAACGAAGACAATCTTAGCTTCATCAAAATTAATAGTGTGGCCTGTATCTTTTTTATGGACATACAAAGCAGAACTAACAACAAGGCATAAAGTACACTACACCAGAAATAGTCCTCCTATCAAAAATTTCCTTTGTATTATTTAATAAATTATTCAAAGTAATACTTCCTTTTCCAAGCAATTTTTTTTATTTCTAAACAAATTGCTAATCTTACATACAATTCCAGGATAGGATAAAATATGATCCCCAAAAACTGATGAATAGTTGTCTGAATAATCTTTGTGATACTCATATAGTTATTGAAAAGAGATGGGAGGTTTTTTTTTTGCAAAGAAATGAGGGTAGTACATATTGTGAGTGCTTAGAGAAGTCAGAGTAAAATTGGGATAAAATCATAAGATGATTTCCTTCCAAAATATACCTCATATTTAAAGGAAACCTCCATCATTTTTATTAGTATATAGTATTTAATAAAATCAGTTTTCTTATCTATGAAGTTGAAAGTCAATAATAGTATAGGAGGTGTTAAAGGTAGATTAAATATTTAAAAGGATTTTTATAATTACTTCCTAAGTCATGACAGATTTTCTTGAAGATAAAACCATGTACAGGACAAATATGTTATATTTGTATAATAATTTGAATAAATTACTAGATGAGTAGATCAAAACCACTATAAAATGTAAGTGAGAGAGAGAGAGAGAATGAAGGCATAAATGAATTGTATGATATGGAAAGAGTACTAGCTTTATTATTCATTTCAATTATATTATAAATATTGTTATATACAGTATATAATTTTAATTACCACAACAGCAATAATTTTTTTAATTAAATCATAGTTTAATATTTCATGCAAAATTTGGGAATATGAAATATAATTTCTATGGTACAATTTTCTTATAATATTGAGAATTATAAAATATATCAGGTAATAGAAAAAAATGGACTCAGAAGATAACCACCAGATGACTCATCAATGATGTAACTCTAGCATATTAGTATGAAAGCATACATAATGGAAAAAAAACGACCTTATAATTAAAAGAAAAAAGAACTCAATACTAACTATGGAAAGGGTTGATTGTATATAATAACCATTATGTTTATTTGTAAAAATATAACTAATTTGTTGTAAATATGTAAAACACTTTATGTATTTTTTATTATTAATGAAATATTTACTTTATGTGCATAGGTGTTTATTATTTGTTATTAGTGTTGTAAATAAAGGGATATTTTGGTTTAAAAACTTTGTCGTAGTAATTTTATTGAGTCTGAGAGTCATTTCCACCACAAGATCATATCAATAAAGCACATTAGTCCCATAAAATTATACATATAATATTTTGATTACATGCCTCATTTGAGGAGTTACGTTTAAAAGTTTATAAATAATATATTAATTGTTTTTAAATTATAACTATGTTAAAGAAAGCGTATGGTACTTTATATTTATTTAGATATAAAAGAATCTTGAAGAGCCACATGAAAAATACTATTAAGTATTACAAAAAGAGAATACCTAATAGAACTATTAGTATGTTTGAGAGTGACATTTTAATTTGGTAATTTAAGTTGAAATATATGTTATATCATAAATTTAAAAGTATTATATTATTTCAGAATATAAGTTACTAAACAAATAAGTATTAAGGTATGTAATTCTGAAGGGCCTAGTTACAGTGGGTGAATGCTAAATAATTGAGAAGAGTATTTAATTAATTTAACCTTTGTAGATAATAATTATGTAATAAAGCTCTTGATTATAATAAAATGAGTATTCTTGAGTAATGGGTATTAGTACAAGCATGAGAACAAATCTTAGGAAAATTAGATTAAATTACTTAAATGAGAGTAACGAGTAGAGAGAGAGTGTTATTTTTCCATATCTTATTATTATAGTTCGATTAATTATTTCAATAGGAGGTTAATCACGGTTTGTAACAGTAAGTGTGCCTTTATTTAAATGGTTGGATCCCAGTAAAATCCCTCTTGCAATTCAATTATTTAATTATCAATCTAATGAATTATATTCAGAATAGAATATTTATGATCTTTTAAGATTCTTAAATTATACAAGAGTAATTTAAATCATTATTTAAATGAAATATAATGTAAATTATTGTTTGTTAAGAGGAATTTTCCTAATGATTATAATAGAATGGTAGTAGGAGAATTTTCACTATAGCAATGCCATTGTGGAGTGTATTTCATATACTTCTCAATGTTAAAGCCGCTCTCTTGTAATCGTCTTTAAAGTCTATCTTATATTTTGATGAATCGAAAGTTTCAACCCCATAAAGAGACTTATACTTTATTGTTGTTATGCTTGATTGTTTATTATGAGCTAGTATATCAGAGGGTAAATAGAGAATGTAGGACAAGCTAGAGGTGTGTTGGAAAAACCAGAAGGGAAAGTTACGATATATAGATGGATGTATATTTATAAATAAATAAAAATTAATACAGTTAATTCATTTACAAAGATGGATATATTTTTATGTATTTTTATTTAATTATTTGTTTTAGTTCATTATGCAATTTGAAACATCATTCAACTTTATTTGTGTGATTATTTTAACAAGTAATTGGATTTCGTGTACAGAAAACAGAAGCGATGGTAATACAATACTTCCTTAATAAATTTAATGTTAGCATTATTGTTAATCATTATCATCATCATCATCATAATTATTATTATTATTATTATTATTATTATTATTATTATTATTATTATTATTATTATTATTATTATTATTATTATTATTATTTATAAACTAAATTGTTTTTTGGTTCTAATGACAATCATAAAATTCGCTTATTATATCAAAACAGCATATCTAAATATTTCTATTAATTGCAAGCATATTGATCCTTTTTTGTTTAAAGTGAAATATCCATTATTTAAGTTGTGATTTTATAATGTCATACATATTCATGGTAGACATGGATCTGAGACTTGGATACATAATAGAAGGGCAACACAGAGACTTCAGACCACTCAAAGAAGTATGGAAAGATGCATGTTAGAAGTAACAAGAAAAGACCAAAAATGCAATATATGGGTAAGAGAACAAACAGATGTTACAGATGTTACTGACCTCATTGAAAAAATTAAAAGACTGAAGTGGAGTTGGGCTAGACATATTGCTAGAAGATATCATAATAGATGGACAATTGAAATCTTAATCTGGATTCCAAAAGAATGTAAAAGACCAAGAAAGATACCACATGTGAGATGGATGGATGAAATGAGAAAGTATGCAGGGGTGATGTGGAGAAGAGAAGTTAAAGACCAGAGATGATGGATTGAATTTGGAGAGACAGACAAGATATATAAGCTACTCTGAGATTTATTTTACCCATCTTTCAAATATTTCTCTAGATTACTAATGTTTGGCTAGTAAGAAGAATAAAATAAAATCATTTCTTACTAAAAAATTTGAAGCTTAAAATTTTAAAATAATATAGTTTAATTTTAATCCATTATATGATGAAAATATTTTTATTATTTTTCCTGATGGCAATTTTTGTAATCGTTAAACATTTGATTTTAGTATTAAACTTTTACTCTACATTAGAATTTAATAAATTGGACTTGATATATTAGAAATATAAGACTACAAATTAAAAGCACCCTATGAAATCATATTTGAACTTTGCAAATTTAGAAAAAATAATAATAATAAATATACATTCTGAAATCAATGCACTTTTATTTGATTGAATGCTGTAAAGGAAAGTGAATTCAGCTAGTGAACAGAAAACATAAAACCTTTGTTTAATGAACTTTCCTTTAAAAATGTAAACAAATAAATATGAAACCATCATAAATCTATCAAATTCTGTTCCAAAATGTAAAATTGCATGTATAACTTTTAATGTATTGTAATTATTAACAATCTTACTATCATAGTTTCTGTTCATTATTACAATTGTATTTCATAGGTTAGGTGTTCAAAATATATCTGAATAAAATAAAATGGTGATTATGACTACCTTAGGTTTCAAATAATTGTTTCACAAGTATTGTGGAAAAATAATCATAAATATTTAATTATTTATGAAAGAAAGAGATTTTTTTGATAATGGCTAAGAATAAAATAATTGAGTGTACAATTATTCTGTAACTGCTCTCTATCACTCATGAGCCTTATAAGTGTGGTTCAGATCCTATGAAATTTATATAGGCAGTACACTGCTCCTCCATTCAGATTTTTTGTTGAATTAATAAATCAATATTTTCTGTCAGCAGGATGAATGCAATTCTGGCAAATAGTGCTATAGGGAGCTTCAGATGAATAAAGGAAATTTGAGGGTCTATCCGCACCCTATCCAAAATGCTCCAAGTGAATTACTTTGTAATTACTATTGCTAAACTGTCAGTGCAAAGACATCCTGTGACATGTGTTGGTAAATGCCGCAGAATGATATGACTTCAAGAATCTGCTATATATTTCAATTAAAATACCAACTGAGTTTCTTTGTTAGGGTTAAGGAGTTATAAAATATAAATAGCTCTCTGCAGAGAAAACATGATTTCAGCAGAATCATAGGAAAATACTAAAAGTCTAGATGTGATAATTTCCAGGGTTTGAGCAGTTTTTTATCCTTATTTCACTCTTTTGTGAAATTTAACAAAATAATCATTCACTAGGGAATATTTAATGGTTAGGTGGATTGTCTATGGTTTAATTACTTGAAAAAAAATCTTCACCTGTTGTGCAATAGTTTTTTAAAAACTTCATGGATTTTAGCTATCCTACATATAGAGTTAGATTATATTTATTTTTTTGTCTACTTTTAACATCTTCAATTCAGCAAATAGACTGCATAAAATAGAAAATAAATATTTCCGAGTTAATATAAATATGGGAAAGAAAGTATTAATCTTTCATATGCACTTTGCAATATACTTTCCAGAGACACTGAATTAAATTTACAAAAGTTTGCTTATTTAAATTTTTTATACAATATGCTTTTTGAAAACATTTATCTATCAGAATTGTTTAAAATAATCTCCAGACTATCTGAGTTCTTTATTTTTATAATATTAACAATAGTCAACAAACGTTATAAATTCAACATAGTATCAGAGTGGCAAACTTGGAACTATGGGTTTGAGGATAAATTCTCTTCAATGTAATGTAATAAAAACCCAGTTTAGTTTGGTTAGAATTATTAAATACTTATTCTGCCTCCATGATGCTCTAATATTATATGATATTCCAGCCAATCAACAATCAATGAAATATATCCATATATATATATATATATATATATATATATTGAACCGATTTCGAATATGTGCATTCGAAACACCGGCCTCTTAAACAGAGAAGAACATACTCGGAGAGTATGTATGCCCAAACGATAGCTATAAAGTATATAACTAGCGTTACATTTCCAGGACATAGCTTCTTCTCGGCTGTTGAGTTCAACACCAAGTTCAAAGCACTTTTTTTTGTTTGTGTATAAACACGGGCGCCAGCTGTTTATTCTAAAAAAATACTAAAAGAATAGACAATGCCCTTTGAACAGTGGCCACTAACTCAACGCCTAAATCCATGACTAGCTCAGTTGTTTGTAATCACTAATAGATTATACTTAATTAGTGGTTAAAAGACTTGATAAAAGGGAATTGATAAAAAGAATTGACCGACAAATAAAGTTTAATTTTAAAGATAATTTATTAACTAACATTTATTTACTAAATTTAAACATTTTATAATTCTAATAAAACACACGCATATTTTAAATTAACATTTCTAAATAGTTTAAATATTCCTATAGATTTAATAACAGAACACTCTAATTTAACTAATAAATATTGATATAATGATCACGCACATATTAACTCATGCACACACCTAATAATGATAATAAAGGACTACATAGCATTTGAAATTTAATCACACACATCAATAGTTCATTTATGTATGATATAGAGTTCATATAATTAGACTCTTGAAAGATTCGTACGAATTAATGCAATGCAATGGCTATTACAGTATAAATGAAATAAGCAAATGTTTTTACCTAGGCTTTTGAATGTAGACATAGAATTTTGTTCTCTTTGGTGGCTGCTTTCAGTGAAAATGTTTCCGTTATGAATGCTTACCAGCCTGCTGGGATGTTTCCTTTCTGAGTTTCCTGATTTTCACGATTATTACTATCAGAGACAAATAGATACTGATGGAGATTTTCTAAGATGTTAAGCTGACATTATTTCATGGGCAGATCTGCTGTTTTCTAAGACATCTGGGCTGGAGATAAACGTGCATTCCCAAGATCTTCTCAACACTGCATTTTGTTTGTTAACTGCTCAATTAATTTCTGAACTGCACTACTCAATTACTTTTGTGAACTGATTACTGTCCGATAAAAAAAAGTCTATTTATACCTGCGCATTGTTGTCTTTCTAATATCTCTGGCAAAGATCTGTTGTCAAATTCCAGTGATAATCATTTGATAAACGTGTTTTGGAAGATTGCTTAATTAGTAATAGCCATGCAATAAAATGTGTTGTTTTATTTTTAATAGCCATTGCGTGTTTTTAATGATAATCTTCTTTTATTTCGCATACATTTTATTTATTTACAAATCACACATAATACCACATATATATTTACCCGATAAAATTATATGTGCCTATATCAATATAGGTACAATATATATATATATATATATGTGCATTTTATAAACAATGATTTAAATCAATAAAGATATTGATATCTCCATTATGAATTAGATACTGTAATAACCAGTGTAAAAACAAAACTTGTTATTCTGTAATATCATAATGCCCATAGAATTTCAGTTCACAAATTCTCTCAATTGGGTATGACTTCATAGGATAATGTTTAAGAATAGCATGGTATTAACAAACACCTTCATCAGTACTAATTCTGACTTGAAGAGAACCAGAATAGCATTTGCACATCTCAAATTTATTAATTTTGACAATGAATGTACTGTCTTTAATAGCCATAGCAATACAAATAGAAAACAACTCCTGATAAGTAAAGTGAAATATCATTGTATATACGTCTGTTATTATTCACTCCATAGAATCAAATAAAAAAAAAAAGAAAATAAAATTTAAAAAATAAGAGAAATCATAGCTATGTACATGTTAATATACAAAATCATATCTTTGGATGCTTGGGGATTATGTGATATTTAGAGACACAAGCAGCAAGTGTACAATCATCATCATTAACAACAATGATTATCCAAAACAATTAATGAAATACAAATGAGTCCAACTAAAAAACATAGCAATATTTGTGATGCTATCTCTTAAATTCGTATTAAATGAACTATTCTTTCAGAAAGATTTAAACATTTTGTCTAATTGTTGCTTTCCATTATATTTTATCCTCATCTATATCTTTTTAATGAAAGCAATCAATATCGCACTCTTTAGAAATGTCTGTAATGTAATTTATATAAAGTGAATGGACCATTCACAAGTTTACTGTAAATATTTTTTAGAAAGATTTGAATTGTTCATTCTTTTCATAAGATGTGATTTTATAATAGACTTTACATATCACATCCATCAAGCAGAAAATTATATTGATTATCTTTACCATATTGACATTATATTTTTAGAATTTTATGGAACATTCTCAAATACATTTTTTATTCTCATTTATCCATTAGATTTATAGGAATTAGATAACCGACTTTCATATACCATATTGAGTAAAATAACAACTGTATATCTAATTGTTTATTTTTCAATAGTTATATCTCTGTAGTGAAATGCCATAACGTTTTACTTGTTAAATATAGCAGCAGCACAGTGGAACCTGTGTTACACCGTAACCCACTTTTCTATTTGCAAATCTATTATATTATTTAAATAGGTTTGCAATCTTTTTGATAAGCATTCAAGTTATAAGTTTCTGACGACTAGATGACAAAGGACTTCAGTGATTTTGACAATTAATTGCTAAATGGAAGACTTTATATAATGCATTCAAAACTGTAAATACTTTTTGTAAACGACTTGAATTGATAAAGATTACACAATTTCTCTTCAAAAGAATAAACTAACTTTCTCAATTCAAGATCATTAAAATCTTTACTTTCATACCTACCACATTACTATAGCCTTTTATCAATCAAATTTGTATGTAGCAATTTATCAGAATGCAATGCTTATCAACACCAAAGCCTTCAATTTGTTTTCAGGCAAATTTCTGTGAATGAAAAATAGATTCCATCATACATTCTGGTTTTACATATTAATATAAATGGGCGAGTTGCCATTTTTGACTGTAAGAGACTGAAATTTTAAATTCAATGACTCATTGAATTGCTTAATATAACTTTTTTTGAAAACCGATTAATAAATAGTCATTTAAAATACATTTAATCACTACTAAATTCAATTATTATTTAAGTAATAAACTTGATTTTGCTTGAAAATTGTTGGTTCAACAACTGTAAATTACAAAATGCTTTGGCAGCAGATTGAATATCCCTGGTGTTGAAGATATATATATATATATATATTGGAACCTGCCTGTCAGTTAAACAGCAAAATTGACTGCATACCAAAGATTACACTATTATAAGTAATCCAATATCTGACCAGTATTAGGTTAATAATGTGCCAATGAACTGTAACTTTCCGGTTCCATGTACTACTGTCATTTACATGTTAATTTGAAGAATAACAAATATAATTAAAAAATATAAAATATTTTCATATTTATCTTTATATCTCAGGATTATAATTCTCTTAATCTATCTCAATCCAGGCACACTTAAGTTAAGCAAGACAGGTCTTTTTACTGCAATTTTAGTGTGCTCATGCACTAGCATACAAGAAGCCATTATAATTTTGATTATGGTTTGGCCATTTATCTAGAAATGATATTAAAATGATATACTTTGTGAACAATGTAATATCACCAGTCATCTAATTGATAAGAGATTCATTATATTTGTATTTTCTGTTAATTAATTGATACATAAACTCCAGTGCTTAAACTGAACAAATCATACATCAGATGATAACAAGAGAGTAATGGATTTTATTTATCCTTCATCACATCATTTACGTAATCCCATTCCTCAAATATCAAGGATTACAAGTTAAATATGCGTTATGATCTCAATAATGGAAATATCAAAATTCTAACCTTTCAAATAATATAAATCTTTATTACACTGTAATGGATAGAAAAAAATTGAATTAGTAAAATTTACTATATTAATAAAGTGTAACAAGTAGCTACACACTCTTAAATCAAGTGAAATATATTGATTACATGATTGGTTTCAACAATTTTAACAACACATTACTCTAACTTATGTTATATTGAAGGTTGTATGGATTGCCAATACTCCATCAACAAGTAAGAATGTATTTTATATCCCTTCCTATGATCAACAATGATGAACAATGAATGCTTCCACAACAATGACTCACCATCTGATATACCAAGATAACAACACATAGAAATCGAAGAATGAAATTTGTAATGATAATACCACTTTAAATCTAGCATCACAATTGAATATGTTAAAACTAAATATCCAGATGTCTATCAGTACCTATCTGCATATAAGAAAATTACACAACAAAATAATTAACAACTTCCTTTATACATTATGTCATCTAAGCATACTCATTAAGATCATGATACCATTATGTGACCTTTATAAGATATCTCCACTACAATGCATAATACTAACAACTTCCAAACATAATAATGCTAGCATAGAATGAAAACCTGATATATCCAACAAAGATCCACTGCTATAAAAGATAATCTCCATCAATCATCAGACATAAATATATCTGAGCATGTACATGTTGTATCTAATAACATTTGACACCAATCTTCTTTAATTCATAAATTGATCCTATTAAAATAGCAAAATGTAAGTAATTACATAAGCTTTAGGTTCAGATGATTTAACCTTCTTTTACTCTAAACCTTCCATAGGTTAACAATGTTGTTAAACCATTTTGGAATCACAATATAAAATTAATAAATCAAAATATAATATTGTTTACAACATTTTAAACTAAATACCAATAATGAGTTTGTCATCATGACATTAAATTTAATATTATAATTATAATACTAATTAATATCTTAGAAAATTAGTATTGATGAATTTTGATAGTAAATGACCTTTCCCAACTCCTTTAAATATCTTATATTAACATTATATTATCATCTTTTAATTCAATCAATCATTATCCAGCATAAAATATAACAGAAAATGAATGTATAACTATTATATATATAACATTAAAAAAAAGTATATTACAAAGAAATCAAATCACATGTCACATGACCTAATTTAACAAGCTTGCATTACAAATGTTATATATATAGAGCTTGCAAATAAGCTCTTAACAAGCGTATTTACAAGTTATATATATAATAAAACATACATATCCAGACTTAATATCATCTTGTACAAGATTCCTAAATAATTGTCATTGCTTAAAATATATTTAGCTTCACAGCTTGAATATTATTAGGCTCTGGCTATTCATTTCCATATTCTAATTGCATTATCAATATTTCTAGGAAAAGTTAAATTTTTAACAGTCTTCAGTTATCTGTATAATAATTTATTTAATATAGGAATACATCACATAATTCATATTTCACAATATCTTTTAATGTAATATCTCCAGCATTAAGTATTCTTCTAGAATAAATTATTTATCCTTAATTTCTTTATTATTTAATATTACACCATTCCAAATAAAGATTTATGTTAAGATAACATGATATGTAACTTCAGGTTAATCAGTTGTCTTTATTAAATATACAATTGAACATTTCTATCCACAGACACAATTCTAGAATAAATTATAAACACTTCTTTTATAATTTAAATATCTATCTAAATTTTAAATATGCCATTGATTAGTTAATGAATGACTTTCTCCAAGCAACCCAAAATATCCAAAGCACAATATATAAATCTATAAATTATACCAACAACTAGAATGTAAAACTATCCATAAACTTCATTAATATATTCAGGTAAGCTTTAACAAATTGACCCACCAGTCAAAGAATGACTTTATGTGAGCAATCCAAAATATCCAAAGCACAATTAATCAATTTCCAATTTCCATGACAATAGTAATTTATGATGAATTATAAGAGTTGTCCATATTTCAAGTAATTTCGGTAAAGATGTCTAAACATAACATAGATTAAATAGGACAATACTTTATTTAATACTCCTTATAGTTTTAACAACTTTTAAGAGAGAACTGAAACTTTAAGTTGCTTATTTCATTTTCTTTTCCTTATATTAATTTACTTGGTACTTCTGATCATTGTAATACATTCTTTAATGATGATGAATATTCCTTATTCCTGTTACAGTTTGATATGAGTCACAGCCAATGTTTCTTTCAGGACAGAAATTTAAAACTTTTACCTATGCATAACATTAGAACAAACTATAATTTTAAATAATAAATTTGATATCACAAATTTGTTTTGGTTTTAAAATTACTTTACAAGAAGTTTTCTCTTTATTTTTCTTTTACTGTTCTTTCTCAATGTCTGCCCATGAACACCTTCTTTAAAAAAATCTTTTTTCATTTGCATACTAAAATGAGCCAATTTAAAGCAAAAATAATAAAAAATTCTTAAGAGAATTTACAAACTTATCAGTTACACAAACTAACTTAGCTTTACATTAAACCACTTCCAAATTTCACAAACCATATTTTATATTTCCACTTTTTAATAAAATCAATTTAAAATTACAAAATTTAAATTATACATTTAATTTAATTAAATATCATGAATGATAAAAATGTAATTAAGGATATAATTAATTTCAATTGTACAAATTGACCATGCCATTATTCATGTCATACTGAAACATCAATTACTATAAAAGTTATAATATCAAATAATAGATGATAATCTAAATAAAATATAAACAACTCATTCTGGACAAATGTATGTGGCAAAACAACAAAAAATATATCAGGTATTCCTCACAATGGCATATTCATATCATTTACTTTATATTTATAAAATGTAAAAATTTTCAAAACATCACCATTGACCATCGATCTATTTTAATTAGAGCTGGGTAAAAAGGTTACAATATATATATATATATTACTCTGACGTTTATGTAAACAAAACATACGCTTGATCGGTGTTTTTGGTAGAACGCCATCTGTGGACATAAATACAAGCGTTAGCAAGTTTTTTAACTTGCATTTTTGTTTTTCATAAATGTACCTTTGAGGTCTTTCTTGCAATGATATAGATTGCAGAGGCTTCTACTATGTGGTGATGCTGAACTGATATCAGACCCATATAGCTATCTGGTTTGCTATGCTGAGTTTGAAGACATTACATGTCTAAAAAATTCACGCTTGCAAGCTGAATAGAAATTGTTTCATAAACGCTCAGAGTTTGTGTTTAGATCTAGTTTCTTTATTCCTGTCTTTCACTGATGATAGCAAATAGCTTGAAATCATGATCTGAAAGTGGAATTATGTAAACAAAACATACGCTTGATGGGCGTTTTTGGTAGAACGCCATCTGTGGACATAAATACAAGCGTTAGCAAGTTTTTTAACTTGCATTTTTGTTTTTCATATATATATATAAAACAAAGAAATCAAAACATATGTCACATGACCTAATTTAACAAGCTTGTATTACAAATATTATACATAGAGCTTATTAAGAGCTTATTTATGAACTCTATGCATCTTGGAAGTCATTTATATTTTTATGTATTTGTAACAGTATGGTTAAAAAAGATAATATAAGAATGTATTTTGTTTGAAAAATATTTTGTTTGCTTCTCACCCATATCCTTGATCTTCCTTCATAATTAATGTATTTTGTATTTGCTTCATTATTACCTTTTTTTATTTTAGTGACATTGCAGTGGGATGTTTTTGTATCACTTATCGAAGGAAACAACACATCACAAAGTTTATCACTGCGGTTATGTCCTGCTGTGAACCTTTCCAAACTTTATATTTATAAAATTACTGAGTTAAATACTAATGAGATGCTGCTATATGTTTCCAATATTAACATACTAGAAAATTCATTCTCTGACAATTGCCACAAATATCTTATAGCAAATTTTTCTCAAATAATAAGCAACAATTCAAAAATCAATAAAAATTTACAAATTAGAATAGATTTGACTAACCAATATGCAAACAGCATAAGAAAAGATTTTCAAGTTAAATACAATGATAAGAGTAATATTTTTACACTGGGTAAGTTATGTATTTTTTTAGAAATTAATTATGAAAAGAAAAATATTATTCACACATGTACTCACACACTTATATACACATAGTGCATATCAGTGAAAAAGTGATTGGTTTTTTCTCCAACCTGGCTATATTATCACCTAACATGTATTATATAAAAATGTAGTTGAGCTATTTCGAACAAAATATTTAGGTGCTGGTGTGTCTGAATCAAAAAATGTGAGAATGTGTTTCATATCTTCTTGCCAACATGAAATTTTGAAAATCACTTGAAAATATTCTTCGAAGTCATGATTTCAATTTGACAAAGAGTTTAAATCATTTGTAAGATTTTATTAATAACCCAATTTAAAAACAAAATGTAATGTCAGTGTCATTATAAGTTAATATAGAAAACACATTATTGTATCATTTTCTCTCATAATTTGTAAATTGGACAATGTAATGCCTAAAATTTTTGTAATGAATAGCTTACCTATATAACTATATAAAATATGCATCGCTTCAGATATGGAGTTAGAGGCAGCTAGACAAAACAATTAATCACTAGTCACCATTTTAGTGAGTTACTTTGTACATATATGTCTCACTAGTGATCTCTTTATTGGGATAGAACACTAACGACTGCTAAATGTTAAGGTGTAATGAAATATTCAACAATTCATCTATATTATAAATTTATTAAACGCCTGTAGAGGTCCCTACTATCGCATTTTATACGCATATTATCGAGGTTATAGCCTCAGTAAATCTATATTATATTTAGTTAAACATCTCAAAACTTAATCATTCACCAGTTGAAAATATAAAAAAAAGTTTTATATGATCTAATCTGCTTAATAGGTAAGCAAACGTAAACATTTGTTAGATTCAACATCAGTTTTATGAAACTGTATAATTAAATTTAATTTAAATGGAAAATGAAGGTTTCATCATGTATTAAAAATTAGATATACATCAATGGATATTATCTATAATGAAATAAATAATTATAAAAATATCTCAACAATTTTTAGTGGTTGCATCTTGAAAATATTACTTAATGCCAATTAAAATGAATCTCTACTTCTATAAAATTGATGTTGAATTTCAGAAATACTCATTATTGTCTGATAATTTAGGCAGTAAATGAAATTGTCTCATTGTAACTGCTTTGGGATTGATGGCTGATTTTGGTCAGTTGTTTACTTAATTTGAGATTTTACTGTTTCGAAACGTTATATTTGGGTGGGCTGTAAAAATAGCTTATTACTAACTGAATGTATATCTTTTTGAAGTCTTAATGTAAACAATAACAGAATCCCTATTGTCTACTTTATATATTGTTTATCATTCCAGCAATCATTATTATGCAATTATTTTGTAATATATGAACACTCTTTTATTTGTACTTTTTACATGTGGTGGCATGTGGAAATTAAAGTCAATTGTATTCTTATTTATCATAACATCATCTACCTAGCATGGGTTATTAAAATTATTATTAATTAATATTATCATATGCATTTAAATTTGAATTTTTGACCACATTGTCTTTTTAAAATTATTAAATACTAACTCATATTATTACAATATAATAATCGAAATAATAATCAGAAAATAATAAATTCTTACAACAGCTATATAAATATCAAATTTTTTAAACGCGTAAAAAGCCTTTTTCAGCAACTGATTTGTCGCACTTTTCAAACATTAATAATCTATTACTCAATGAAACCAATACCCATTAAAATAAATCAAAACCTATATATAAATCCAGTAATTACAAAATAATTGACTATATGATAACAATATAATAAATAAAATAAATTATATGCATTTCTTTTACAATTATATATATGCCAATTTATATAATTTCCCATTCATTTTTACTTAACCAGTTATTAACTAAATTCATAGAAATTTTATAAATATTCATACATTTATTTAAATTATTTTTAATATAATATGTTTCATATATTTGTCTTCTTTTTGGATGTTTGATGTAATTTAAACATTTAATACTTTTTATAGAATCTATTTTATACCCATATTTTAAATAATGAATGTATAATGTAGATTTATCATCTTTTCTATTAATTGACTTATTATTTTCTTTGACTCTTACCTCTAATTGTTTGCCAGTATGTCAAAAGAACACCATTTTACAAATTTCACATGTAATTTTATATACAATTCCTTTTTTGTACCGTACATCATTATCTTCACCTATAATTACCTATTAATAGATTGACATTTTTACTGTTGAGCAGCCAATATTTATATTCTTCTAAATATAAGTTTTGTTATATCTTAATGTATTATATATCTTAGATAATATGAAAGTCTAATCCATTTCTTATTTGATTCATTATTACCATTATCAATTCCATTATTTTTCTCAGAAATATTATCACCTACTACAGATGTTTTAGAATTAAAAAAATATATTTTTAATAGTTTTAGGATTATATCCATAATCTTTATATAATTTAATAAATTGATTCTTTTGCAATTGAGCTATGCTTTGAGCATACTGGAAAACAATTAGAGGTAAAAGCCAAAGAACATAATAATGCAATTAATAGAAAAGATGATAAATTTTCATTATATATTCATTATTTAAAATATGGGCATAGAATAGATGCTACAAAAAGTATTAAATGTTTGCATTTCATCAAAGATCCAAAAAGAGGACAAATATAAGAAACATATTATATTAAAAAATAATTTAAATAGTTGTATGATTTTTACAAGACGTTTATAAATTTGGTTAATAACTGGTTAATTAAAACGGAATGGAAAATTATATATATATATAATTGTAAAAAAATGCATGCAATTTATTTTATTTATTATTTTGTTATGATATAGTCAATTATTTTGTAATTACTGGGTTTGTATGTAGATTTTTATTTATTTTAATGATTTATATTGGTATTGGTTTTAATTTCATTATTGAACAGGAGATGGTTTTAAGTCTGTAATAGTTCATTAACATAATAGATTATTAACATTTGAAAAGGGCACCAAATCAGGTGCTGAAAAAGGATTTTTATGTTTATAAAAAATTTTGATATTTATATATCTGTTGTAAGAATTTATTATTTTCTGATTATTATTTTATGGAAGAACAGCATAAAGATATTTATTTATTTCCAATTTAATAATTGAAGTCTATATGATTTTGGATGTTAAATAGAATAAGAGATATTTTTGTTTATTTAGAATTATTATCATAGTGCTAGAAGGCAGTTGTATTTCTATTTGGAATAGTCTGTCTTCTTTGTTGTAAAGGTTATTTGTTATACATATATATGCAGTCAACTTTCTTTTAAGAATAAAAATGGGATTCCATCTTTATTGTTAAAAGGAGGTTGCCTTGACAACAGTTTGAATTTGTTGATTGTTATTGATATTGGGATTGTCTAAGTTTTAACTGATTTCTAATTATTTACATACCCATTTAGCCTTGAACATTATTACACTCTAAATATATTATAAAAGACTTGAAATCAGACTTTCAAACTCCACACAGCTATCCAATTCATTTTATGCAACTGATACACATGTTCACACCCATGCTAAAATATAAATGATCCCCATATATATATATTCTGACCTTGTAATTATGCATCTTCACTTCCAAATAATATATGGTATAAATAAAACGGGTTCTATCTCAGTTAATAATTAATAACTAAAATATTCAGTATTAAAATTAAAATGTTTCACTAGCTTAAATTTAAAATACGTATAAGGTTCAGTTTATAAAATAAATTAAATAAATATTTAATATTTTCATGAGACTTGAAGTGAAAATACAGGTGACAAGATAGATTACATTGAGCCAATATCCTAAAGGATACTACCTCAATGGCATAAGAACACTATCCCCCCTTTATTACTATTTCAAATAACAAACTCATAGTATTCTTACGACTTTAATAACTTCTACTCGCTAAGACTAAACTAATAATTAAATCTTAATCTTCTATTTAATAATAATCTAGCTCAATAAAATAATCTCAGGTTCATAAAATTTATTTTAAGTTAATTTTAAAATACGGTAGTAAAATATGAGAAGGGATTTTATGTCATAATCTACTACACTTAAACTAATAATAATAAATAACAATAATAATATTCTTCATGTAATGATATAATAAATACGTGGTAGCATTTTAATAATCTGACAAACAAAATATGTGTGGCAACTGATAGCATATAATTTAATATAATATTGTGATAACTGATTTATGACCAATAAATAATGTAAGATTATGATTATTTAATTATAATGAATACCAATAAAATATTTAAAATTCTTAAAATAATTCTTTATTTATCTTTTGTGCAAAATTATATATTTGTTTCAGTTATTATGCATATATTGTGTTTTCATGCAGCGATGTGGAGAAATAAATAACTCTGACACAAAATTTTTTAAATAACAAAATTTAACAAAGTTTATTACTAACAATAAATAACTAAACAATTTATTTACATTATTTACAGTGGATATTCTTAACCCTTTTTATTTTACAGTTTGATCTACCTGGTTATATAAAAAATAATTTATATTTCAATTATATTTTATTTAGATTTATGACAAAATTAAAAAAAATGTTACTATTTGGTTTCTCCTTATGGTTAACTTATTACAAGTAAATTTATCTACTTTATTAGCAACAGCATTTTATCTCTAATATTATTAAACTATCCTATTTTAAAAATTCATACTTAGAAACATTCCATAGAAAACAAAATTTTATAATGAGTATGGATTTCTCAAAATATTAAAAAATTTCATCTTGCAAAGTCAAAGATGTTACACAAATATTATCCAAAATTCAGTATTAGATTTTAGTATTTATCACACAATGTTTACTAATCATAATATATTCTTCTTTAAGCCTTACTTTAGTATGATATAAGTTTAATCATTAATAGATTTCTGTTAATCAATAAACAAAATATACTATGCATATTGTTTACATAATCTACTTTGTACTATTGTATTCTAAAAAATATGCAATACTTATTTTCTCTTAAAAATAATACTAAAGCATTTAAAATTATTATTACTTTAAAAAATATCTTTGTTTCGATACCCTATTTAAAAAAAAAATATTATATTACATTTCCGAAATAAAATTCAAAATATATTTTATGATTCTTTTCTTTCCCTAGGACACTTTGGATCTTTAATTTTAAGTTATAACATTCTGCTCCTTATAAGCAAATAAACTAATCTTATCCAAAAAACGATAGCACAACCTTAGTTCTAAATTATTTATCACTTCTTTTAAAATATCTTACTAAACGATGCAGTTACATGAAATAAAGATAATGAAAAACAGATGCATAGGATTAAGGAAGAAAGCTAGAGTATTATTCTTAACATATCTCAAAATCATGGCACAGTGCGAAGAGGTAGGACATTTATCTGCCTAATATTCTCTAATACAGGGAAGATGTTAAAGCTATTTCTTCAGCTTTATTAGAACATCAAATATTTAAAGCAATATAAACACTGTCCAATAAAATATGTATCAGTCATAGGGCTATGTTAACTATGCTGATAACCACATAAAGACTAAATATTATTCCCATTCCTTATAACATCCTATTTTTTAAAAATACATCATCTTGGTTTCCTGTTCACTAAGTACTTCCAAGCCACTATCTCAACATTATTTCTCAAGATTTTTCTACAACTTACATCGATAAATAACTATCTGCATTTACAAAACAATAAATAAAATTCATTAATAGTTAAACAATCTTACGATCCCATAAGAAAAGTCTGCTTACTTCATTGCTCTGTATGTTTAATCATATACGATTTACTTAGACAATATTTGAATATCCCATATCATAAATTTTTTTAAAAAGAATCACATAATTATTTGTTATGTTGGATTATATCACTAATAAAAAAAAAATCAAAAAAATTTGTCGTATGCATATTTTCAAATCAATCCTATCTCATAAATGTTTTTTAAATGTTGTATAAAAATGCGTTACATATAATTAAAAAAACTTTTACACTTCACTCTTCCAATTTATGGATGATCTAAAGAAAACAAAAAAAAATATACATTATAAAATTATTAATAGTTATTATTATTACCAATAACCTTTATCTAGTCATCGTGTTCAGTAGGCTTCCTTTGTCCACTTGAGCATTGCAGATATAGAAAAAAAAAATTCATACCCATACACTTTATATTAAAATATTTTAGCTAAATTATTAGATTATTATATTATAAAAATTTAATATTAATAAATTAATGTTTTTTATGTTTTTCCTAATCTTATATAAAAATCTAGATTTAAACTAGGTTAACAAAATAAAAAGACTCAAAACTATAGTTACATATTTTTTTGACGATAGTTCCTGATAAATCCAAAATGCTTATTATTTTCTCTAGAGTTTTTAAAAATGTTCTCCAAGCATGTTAAAGTTTAAAACAAAATAATTATCAATCCATTTAGTAAAATTTAGAAAATAATCCTTGGTTTTAATTTAAGACGATAATGATTAAATAATCCCATGAAGCTTCTTAATCTTCTCTACCAATATTCTCTGCATATCCGATGCATCAATCCATCTAATTTAACTTTAAAAAAATATTCGATAAACTTTTCAGTACTATTTTTGTATTTCCATGGATCCATTTTTTTTTATTCATCTATGTGTTCACTTTTTTTTATCTATGTTTCCTTCTGGGTACATTTAAAACTTTCGTTTGGTATTTTATAAATCTCTTTTAAAATAAAAACTTCAAATACTTTTGAACAAATCTTTTCCAAGTATGTTTTAAATAATTCGAAGAACGGATATTTTAATATCAAAACGCTTCTATAACATATTCTCCTGGGTTCTTTATTCAACTCTGCACTCGAAAATATTTTTAAAAAAAATGTTACCTTTAGAAAGGATATAACATTTTATTCCTTTGAATATCACACTTTATAAAATAATTCATGCAATATATAATTATCTTGTTACCATTTAAAAAATAAATCTTGAATAAGTTTATAAATAATAATGCGTCTCCAATTTTTTCATTAGACTCCGTATAATGTAATGTCTGAGCTGTGGTTTTTTTTTTATGTACCATAACAGTTCTCCGGTTATGCATAAATAAAGCTGTATCAATAAATATTTCAAATATTTTTTCAGTATTACAATTTCTATCCATTTTATTTTGTAGTATATCCATTTTTTATTGCGTAGCTTAGGTTAAACTTTTAGATAAAATACGACTGATAAAGAACTTAAAAAAAATTTAGAAAATCATGTTAACCGAAATTATTACAATATTTTTAGTTTATACTCTCTTTTGCAAAAAATATTTTTAAAATTATCAATTAGTTTTTTTTTGCAGATAAAGTTATAAGAAAGTACTAAAAAAATTGACTAAAATAAAAGATTTTAAAAATACTATCTTTTGATAGTTATAATTTACCTCTCTCCGGTTTCAATACATTTTTTTAATCTCCCCCTCTAACTTAGTTACAACGATATTTATCATCTGCAAGAATACCAATTTTTTATTGGTCAATTCTTACCCCAACTTGAAAACAAATTTACATGTTTTCAATTTATAGCAGAATTATATTTTAAAAATAAAATGATGACGTAATGAACCTAAAACATTACTTAAAATATTACATACAATAGTTAACTTAATGTTTAATACTATTTACTTTTATGATAGGCAATAATTCTATCCAACTCTATAATATAACTTTTAAAATATTTTAAACTTTTTTATTAATTCAAACAAGCAGTGTGTGATAGTATACATTAAAAAACCACGTGATTACAACTTTGACAGACAATTTTCAATCTATTTCTCTGTCTAGACTAATAAAATTGATACACTTATTATATTATATAATATAATTATAAAAAATTTTGGAAGAACAATTTAGAAAATATAGAACTAGATATAATTTTCACTATCATAAAGTTTATTTTAAAATATACTATATTAATTTTTACTATTTAAATATGATTACAAATTTAAACATAGCATTTATTAACTATAAGTTTTAAACTATTAAAATCGAATTTATTAAATATACTTTTAATTATTTATAGCTGTGTTATTTAATATGGCCAGCTTTTACAACCATATGAAACAATATTTTAAGCTTTATATAACTATTTTTAAATGATTTTATATATTACATATTCTCTTTAGCTTCAAATTGTACTTTAAAGATATAATTGACTTAATATAATTAATGTATTAAAAAAACATATTCTAAATTTAAAAATTTTTAGTAATTGATTGTTATAAACTATTACTGGCCTATAGAAAAGGGCACAATATATATATATATATATATATATGTGCCCTTTTCTATAGGCATATATATAGCATATATATATATATATATATATATATATATATAATGCTGAACAGCACTCAACAATTATCAGATTGACTTAAGTTCAACATGGGTATGACAATAATATTGGCATCATCAAGGTGTTTGATCATTTTATCCTTGGATAAATGATGATATGGATGACTGAAGAATTGGATAGTGGAGATGATTGAAGCATGTTCATTAAGGTTTGAAGATTTTCTATCTTGATATAAAGTGAGCAGTGATTGTATATATTTGGTAGAAATGGTGATCTGGATAAATTGATGATTGTTAATTCATCATGAAATATATATATTGGAGATCATTTATCATTTTCATATGTATGTGGTCATTTGTATTAGTTTTATAAGATGGATTGGATAGCTGTGGGAAATTTGAAAATCTTAGTTTAAGTCTCTTATAATTTCATTAAGTTTGGTATAGACAAAATACATGTATTTAAATATTATATATATTGTAACACCATTTAAGCGTTACATATTTCTAATAAAATTTTAAGATTAAAATTTTATACAAAAAATAGGAAAGAAAAAAAAATAATTTGTATTAAAAAGTCCAAGTCCATACTAAAAGATTTTAACACAAGTTTTGTTTAATTTGTTGTAAAAACATAGTGTATGGGAGAGAGAAATGAAGAAAAGAAAGCTGCATCATTACTTTTAGAAGTTTGCTAAGTTTTTTTTTTTCATATGTCAAATACATTGACCAGCAGCGAACCCAGGCAAAAGAAAAATAGAAAAGCAATTAAAAGGGTGAAGGAAAGATATAACTAGGTAAAGTTTAAAATCTAAAGTCTTTTACATGAAAAAAGATTTACAAACTATATTTTTCTCTTTTCATTTATTTAAAAGAAAATAAGAAAATGCATGTGTTGATTTTAAAAAATACATTAGAATGTGTATATATGTACCATATAAAAAAAAAGCTGAATTAAAAAAAATTGAAGGTAAAGTTTGTAATATAAAAGTTAAGTTAAATTCAAAGATTAGTCAACTGATAAGCAAAGATGGAATGGGAATAATTAATTGGCAATGACTACAAATAAATAAACAATGAGAATAATTAAAAAGTTATATCTTATCCTTAGTTAGATTAATCTAAGAAGGAATGCGAACTAAAAAACAAAGGGAATTTAATTCATAAATTTAATTAATTTAAAATTTAATCAAACTGATTTGGATCTATAAGAGCAATAAGAAGGCAACACATAAATAGGTCTGAAAAAACTCATCATCATCTTTTAGCAGTGTTATTTGACGTATACCTAATATAACTTCCAGTCTGTGCAAATGAAAATTATTTTTGTGAACACCAAGAAAAACATGCATTACTAATCAGAAGAAATATACTGCTGTGACTGCCCTAGAATATCTGAAGCTCTCCAATTAGTGACAATGAACATCTAACAATCTGTGCTGCTTGAACATTTGTCTGCAAGACTGAAATGCAGCAAGGAACCACATTCATGAGAAATCCAAATTCCAATTGGTTGGTACAACATGCATCACACAGGAGAAAGAAGCAAGTATCTATCCAAAGGAATGTGCATCTGAAAACCTATAGGTAATATTAATTATTATTTATTCCCATTCCTAGTGTGACCTTTATTTATTACCGTAGCTATTGCAATTTTTGAGGTATCTGGAATCAACAGAAACGAACTCTATAAATAGCATAAAAGAACTATTTATGTCCAGGTTAATATGATAATAAACAGATAGTTTTAGAACTATCCCAATCATACAATACTTTTAGTGCTTTATGTTTATTTATAATATGTGTGCCTGATATATGATATATAATCATTATTTTATTCAGGGAAGATATGATAAATTGGGTCACAAGTTAATTTAAAGTAGGTAAAATAAATTATATTTTGGAAATTAGTATTTTATTGGTCAATTCTTTTACTAATACCAGTAATTATCACTTGGTGAAAAATCTATTAAAGCAGTTTATTATATTACATTTCGATTGAATTAGTTGGGATTTATCAGGTGCTGAACTAGTTGACATCATTCAGGGCATGTTAATTACTTTTTGTAATTAACTGGCACCTGAAGTTTACTTCAAAACAAATAAAGGGACTTGAATGACAGGGGTTAAATTTAGCAGTGGAGAAGTTCTGTGGCCTGGAAAGGTGCTCACAAGTTATACTTGTATAACTTCAGCCTGGATACAGGTACCTTTGGTGTTGTGCTTCTCTGCCCGAGGAGCTGGTATGATGTCATACTGAATTGCAGCTGGGGTAGATTGAATTTATAATAAATAAGTTTGTAAAATTTTTATATAAAAGAAGTCAACAATGTTTCTGCAATTCTGTCTTAGTAAAAAGTAAAACATTTTATTATATATCTTTTTTAGTTGATCCTACTCCCACCTGGTTTATTTGACTTTCCCAACATGGGTGCAGAACCATCATATATGACAGCAATTAATCATATGTCAAATAGGATTAAAGAAAAAAAATTAAAGAAACGTTAAACTGCTTATAATTAGAGTTGTAAAATGGTATGATTTATATCAAAGAATGGACCGAAACATTTTTTTGAAAATGAAAATAGAGCAAAAAAGTTAAAGGGGGTTTTAAGTAAAGAGGAAAAAATATCTCCAAAGTTGAAAACAAAGTAAAAGTTTTAGAATAAATTATGAAAATAATAAGTTTCTTAGCTGTAAAGATTGGAATTACATAAATGATAATAGAATTTTTTTAAAAAAAATTAAAAAAATTAAAATAAATAATAATAGTCACATATATAATATAATTAATGGCATATATATGTTTAGCAGGCTAATTGCATTTAGGGACAGGTAGAAATGATAGGACCAAAAGGGATTGCAGTCAGCTGCATGCTTTGAATAAAACAAATATTGAAATAAATTAAGTACAGAAATAATGGATTAAGACACAATGTTGGAAGAAAGCCCAATCTCATTTAAAAATCCACAAGTAGTAGGGAAAGAGAAAGAAGACAGTGAGACACAGATGATGATGAAAATCATGGTAAATATGATTAAAGAAATGCATTAAGAATTTATGCAAAGTCAGCAAGAAATGCTGGTAGAGCTCAATATGGAAACAAGAAAAACGAGACAGAAAATAATGGGGAAAGTAGAGACAAATCATATAGTTATAGAAGCCATAGAGATTTGACTAAAGAAAGTCAGGAAATTGAAAAGGAAGTTGAGGTGGGGGAAGGTCTAAAAGATGACTTAGAACAGGATAGTGTTAGAATAGATAAAGTGGAAATAAAGTTAGAAATGGGTAAAGAGTGGATACAGATAGATTGTCTGGTGAAAAGTAGAAAATGTGGATCAAAAGATAAAAGATAATGTAAAAGAATTTCTAAAAAAAGACTAAAAATGTGTTGATTAAAATAACTGTCCATTTTAAACAGAAATGTAAAATAAAGAAAAAGATTAAGGAGTATAATTTTAAAATAGAAGTAGAAGCTCTTTATAAAATAATTTTTTTAAATACTTGGAAAAAGACTATAGAAAGTGAATTGTTTTCATTCACTAATGTTCATGCAACCAGTAAGAAAGTGAGACACTTTAAAAAAATGTGGAGTTTTGCTCAGAAAAAAGGTTTTCTGATTTATAAGGAAAAAAATAAAACAGAGCATGAAAGAGACAAGTTAGTAAATTCTGGGCAAGTGAAAGACAATAGGAAAAAAGGAATGTATATTAGAGAGTTAGTAGAAAGGAAGAAAGAACTGCCTGACTGAGCATAATTGACATTAATTGGATGGAATAAAAATGGAAAGAAACAAAAGACTGGAAATGGATAATGAGTTTGAATAAAATCATTTTAATGTAGGTGATAAGCCTGAGTGAATTTTGTAAATAATATTATATAATTACAACTATATATGGGTGTGTGAAACAATATTACATTTTGATATTTTAAATTATGTTCATTTAAAAAATGTACAGTGATGCACATAATTGTATTAGTTTGTTGTAAATAGTTATTTTAATAGATTGCCAGTATATTCCTAAAAAAGTGTATGTTAATTACAAGTGATTTAAAATAATGTTTGTAAGAGTTAATGTAAATAAATAAATAAGGTAAATGGAATATAAATCTAAGTTTACATTAGGAATGTCATAGGGATTGTATTTGAAAGAAAAGGAGATAGGAAGTATAGAAATAAGTTTTAGGAAAGGAGTAAAAGTGTAAGGCTGTAGGCTGAGTGAAAATAGTATCCACAATGGACTATTAAGAAATTTCTTTTCTCAGGATGAGAATTCTCAGAAAGTTCTGGGCCCATCCATTATTCTTCACATGTGCATACTGGGAACAATCAGAGTAAGCCACAGGTCAGTTCTTGGGAAAGGGTCTGAATTGTATTTAAATTTGTGCCCTGGGAACAACTAGAGTAAGCCACAAATTTATTCATGGTGTGAATCCCCACATATCCTAAATATTATAGCATAAGCTGAATGGTCAGTAGATGAATCCTGCCATTTGCAGTGATCTTTTTCTTTTGAGTTCTGCATTTTGAGTGCAGTTTCAATGAAGGAATCTTGAACTCATCCAAATATGGTAGAAAAATCCAGCATATGAAGATTCATTTCACATATGCATAAGTAAGTCTAAGCCAGGAAAATCCTGCATCTGTCTCATTTTAAAAATCCCTGTCTCACCAAAAAGGAGGGTTGTCTTGGTGGTCATCATTCAGCACCAGATTATTGTAAGCAATGTTGTCAGCCTAGAGAGAAGAAAAGCATAATCAAAGAAGATTGCTCTCAGTGTGTGTAGTTCCAGATGTAAAGAAAGAAAACTTAGATAAAATAAATATCATAGCATAAACAGTAATAATATATGTAAAAATCTGTTATTAAGAGATAAAATGGTCCAACTGATGCATTTTTCTCTTGTCATGGGGAGCAGTGTAATATACCACTATTTAAGCATTACATATTTATAATAAAATTTTAGGTAAAAGTTTTATACAAAAAATAGGAAAGATGGAGAAATAATTAGTATTAGAAAGTCTGAAGCCAATGTTAAAAGGTTTTAAAAGTAGTTTGTTTATTTTGTTGTAAAAATGTAGAGTAGATTGTCAGAGGGAGAAATGAAGAAAAGAAAGCTGTGTTACTAGAAGTTTGCTAAGTTTTAAAAAAAATAAAAATAAAAGAAAAAGATATAACTAGGTAAAGTTTAAAATTAAAAATCTTTTACATGAAAAAAGATTTAAAATCTATATTTCTCTTTTTTCATTTATTTAAAAGAAAATAAAAAAATGTGTGTGTTGATTTTAAAAAAATACATTAGAATGTGTATATATATGTGTGTATAAAAAAGTTGAATTAAAAATGGAAGGTAAAGTTTGTAATATAAAAGTTAAGTTAAATTCAAAGATTGCTTGACTGATAAGCAAAGATGGAATGGGAATAATTAATTGGCAATTGCTACAAATAAATGAACAATGGGAATAATTAAAAATTTATCTTATCCTCAGTTAGATTAATCTAAGAAGGAATGTAAACTACTATTACTACTACTATTACTACATTTACTGCTACTCCTACTGCTACTACTACCACTACTACTACCACTCTCACTACTACCACCACCACCACCACTACTACTACTACCACTACCACTACTACTATTATACTACCACTACCACTACTACTACTAGCACTACAACAACTACTACTACTAGTAGTAGTATAGACAATGACTGCATCAAGTTCTATTGTGTGGGATAATGTTCAGTAGTAGACGCTAAAAAGCTGATTAGGCAGGAGTGTGAATAGTTCTAAAGTTGAATGGCTGAAGCTTTTGTGAGTTCAATTTTTTTAAACTATTATATACATTAAATGTTATGCTGGTTGTCATTTTAGTGGTATCGGGGAATTTAATTAGGCTTCAGGTGGATGTTACGATATCAATCAGAGTTATTAGATGATCTCTATCTTTGATTTTGGTTAATTTATTTATAAACAGTGATTGGAATTTATGAGATGTGGGGTTGAACACAAAATGAAATCTTATAAACCATAGCATGAACAATATAAAAATTGTGAGTCTACTTGTGGTAAAATATTTTTTAGGAATATTTTCAACTAAAGTTTGTAGTGTGGTTTTGAACTGTGAGTGATTGTGGAGATTAAGTCTCTGTAAATTTTCAGAGCAGAGCAGGGGTGGATAAAATGATTCAAGGTTTCATCTTCTCTATGACAGATAGAGCAAATTGGGTCACTATTGGTATGATTCATTTTGTTTAAAAAAAAAATTGATTGGTAGGGAACTGAGATTGATTTTAATAATAAAATGGAGATATTTTGGTTTCAGATACCAAAACATAAATTTTGAGATTAGTGATTTATTGGTAATATTGAGGATACTGTTTATAGTTGAAAAAAAATCTAAGTTGTTGAGGGAATGATGTGCCACCCAGTAATTGATTTTTGATATTGACTCATCTTGTGGTCTGTTATACTTTGTATTAAGTTTGGTTAAGTTGATTAATGAATTTGTTTTTGATTGAGGGAGGGGTATCAGTGGGTAATATTTTAATGAAGGATTGGAAAATAGAAAAGTTAGTGGAAAATTTTACTTGTGTGGTATGGGATTTTTGGGAGTAGAATGTTGTGATTGAGTGTAAAGATAAGTCATTATATTTAGTGTGTTTTTGAAGGCTATTGATGCTAATGGAAGTAGCTCTCTTATTCCAAATTAGCTTCATAGACAAAGAGTTAATTTTTTATAAAGCCATTAGTGAATTTTAAGACTGGTGCATAATAATTAATTTTTGGAAGTGATAACATGTTGATCAGAGCAATTTTGCTATGTATTGAATGATAAGCTTTGGATAATGAATTAATTATTTTTTCCATCACTGGCAGTAACTGTTTTTGTATTGTGCTTCTTGTAGCATTAAGTGAGAGATGAAAAGGAATTCCAAGAAAGTTTTGTGGTGAGGTTTTGGTTAGAGATACATTTGGATGTCCAGTGAAAATGTTCCATATTGCTCTTTTTCTGTGTTGAATTTGAGTGAATGGGTTAATGAGTAGTTTTCTAGAATGGCTTGTAACCTAGAAATTAACATCTTAAAAGGCAGAAATATGACTATATCATCCATGTAGGATAGATGTTTTATTTGTTGTTTCAAGTCTGTTATGTATATTCCTGAAATTTTTGCTTTTATTTTAGAAAGTAAATAATTGACATAGGTGATAAAAAGAAGTGAACTCATGGGGTAGCCTTGTGGGATGGAGGTGTGAGGGATGAAATTCGGAGAAGTCTTGCCATTAAGTGTAATATAAATATTTCTATTGTAAAGTAGGTTTGCTAGGATATACTGAAACAGTAAGATTCGTATTCGAGTCTTAAGTTTCACCTTTTTCTGTCGTCTCTCACTGACCGGTCTATCCCGCCCAAATTTAAACTTTTTGGTATCGAATTGTGTGTGTAGCAATATTAAAAATGTATAAATATATGTAGAATTCAGCATAAACATGCACACATTTCGATCTCAAATTAAAGGCAATAAATAGGGATAAAATAATATAATTTAGATTTCTTTTAGTTATATAATTTTGTATAATTTTAATCATTTATTTTGGATTATAAAGTTCATATTTATTGCTTTGTTTAAATTTCGTTTAATAATAATTCTAAAAAAAATCTGATGTAATATTTAATTAAAAGTTAAAATAATCTTATGTTCCCTTTTTGTCTTTGAAATTTAAAAGCATCGGTCAGTGATAGATAATAGATTAATTAAAGAAAAATTCCCCAAAATGTAATTAGTAAATGTAAAATGTAAACAATAGAACGGCAGCTTTCTTTAATTAAAACCAACAAAATGCATTGATTATCCTCAGGGCAGATTAAGTAGAACCTAAAAATACCTTAACAAAAATGTGAAAGATCAAGATAAAAAAAGAGGCCATCTTAGACTTGCTGGAGACATTCACTTAAACTTTAGCTTTGCTCTCGATCACTGAGAGTCTCCAAAATATAAAATAATTTGTTCCTGCCAAGGTATGACCGAGTAAAGCACCTAGATTATTCTCCATCGGGAGATGGCCTATCGGATGCCGAACTTTCCATTGCCCATCATAAATTCACCATGAAGATCTGCTGCCTGAAATAAATGAGAAAGCTGCTGCTGCTGTGAAAGTAAATGAAATATCTAAATACAAGAAAGAATTGCCACTCGTGAACTTTTTGCTGCTAAACTAATGGAATCAGAAAACTTCTTATAAAACAGGTACCTGTCTGTGTTCAAACTCTAGAGTACTCTAATAATATGCTATAGCTCTTCTTCATATTACTTATCTAAATTGTAAAATGTAAAAACTACCATTTGTATAACTAAATTGAATAATTAATTTAATGTGTAAATTTCTCTAATAATCTAGCTTACCTCACTCTATCTTTCTTGGGTGCGTATTTCTATAATCTACATTTTATCTATAGTTATTATTTAATTATTGCATGCTCATAATTGTCTCAATTTTCAAAGTTTAAATCTATGATCGCTTAAAACAATGAATGCGTGTCAAATTTTCATTAATATTTACTTTCTTAAATAACTTAACTTTCATATAAATCGACACGCATTCAATGCTTCATTTATTGTAATGCAGGGTCTACTACTTCGCAAATGGCTGGCATATTAGTTGTAATAATTCCCAGTTTATATATGTTTTGTATTTATTAAATCTTAATGAATAATTCCAGAAAATTACATTTCTTTGAGAGTCGCCAACGTTCTTTAGTAAATGTTGATAATGTAGGGCCGAGTCAGAAATCTATTTAAATCTCATCATAATCGTTTATACAGTATACATGTGTTACGTTTTAGAGACGCGATGACCCATTCCGCCATGAAATTTCCGGATTCTTCAGGGTTGAAATTAACCCCAGTCGTCCTACACAAGCGGGCATAATGGGTGCTCCCGTAGGATTTGACAATGTCATGCAGCCAGCCGGCAAACTGCGACACGTACCGCTTGTCCCTGGTTATGCTTATGTGACACCTTACTTCATCGGGCCGAGGCAGAGACCAGCCCGACAGTCTTATAAACTCATTCGCGGCATTGCAGTTTCAATATACTGCCATTCCATATCGCCTTTCTAAAGCGTACCACGTGTTCCTTTACTTAGTTTTATTATTCTATATATCACTCCGCCTCTGCATTATCTTCATAATTCACTCTCAAATAAATGTTTGCCCTTAGTTATAAAATAAATATTTTAATTAAATAAATATATGTCCGCCGCTACTCTTAAATCTTACTTTAGACTCTTGCATTGCAAAGGTATAAATTCCCCAAGGCATGCATTAGAAATACTTACTCGAGAATTTTAGGTAGCTAGATTACGCCTTCAAATAAGTGAATTCCTTTGTAAACATTCAGTATCGAAATACCCTACTGAAATCCTCAATATAAAATAATGTCTAAATAAATAAATGTATTCTTTAAAATATAATCATGTCGCAAATTCCGCTACTGAAGCTTTGAATCCCTAAAATATTATTAGTAAATGATTTTATTAAAATGTATTAATAAATAATTTTAAACTATATGTCTGCAGTTACGTTTCATTTATTCGATACCCATTCTATATAATATTTCCTCGATTATGTAAATATGAATGTTTAATTAATATTAGTTTGATTATTGGCTAACTCGAGAATAAAATCATGAATCTCTTGCATATCCCTGACCACCGTGCCTAAGGAAATATTTACTAATGTCGCATCAGATGCGTTGTTTCGTGGATTGTATTGTGGAACCGATAAACTATGTTCGAACTTAGTACCACAGGTGATGTGATGTGATGTGATGTATTATGGCTTCTCCTTAAACGAAGTCAAGAATATCTCAGCAATTATGCTCAGATAAACCTGTTAGCCACTTTCTTTTACATTCCCCACTCTAAATTTACCCATAATCTGCTCTATCCCATTTCCACAACATAATTTTTGTCAACTCTATAACCTTTATATCTAAATCCCCCTTATCTTTTCCCAAACCCAGCATAAAAACCAATAATTCACTTTCTGTATAATCACTCTTTTCATATTTATTTTTCCACAACTTCATTATATGTACCCTTTCTGTTTTCAAACATTTACATTCAATTAACAAATGCCTAATATTTTCAATTCCTTCCTTACATAATTTACAAAATAAATCACCCATATTTTTCCATTTACATGTATATTCTTTTGTAGCTAAAGATCCCGTTCGAGCCTTAAACAATAAACTACTTTCCTTACTATTATCATATATTAACTCACACCTAATATTCTGTTTATTTCTATATATATTTAAACTCTTTTTACTCTCCATACTATTTCTCCATCTCTCTAATTCCCTAGTCTTTATTAATAAATTTATTCTTTTATCCCATTCCTTACTACTATAACACTCAATAATCCTCTTAACACAATCATCCCATCTTTTGTACAAATATACTGATATAAATTCTTTATCCAAATCTTTTGCATAGCGCATTACCTTTCTCACCCATCTTGTTACCTGCCCTTTACTCATAACCCAATTAAATACTATTTTAGCTATTCTTTTATTATCCATAAACTGCAATCTACCAAACATTTTCATTTTACTTTTTGCATCTCTCATATGAAAACTTGACCATCCCATTTCTCCTTGAATTGCCTCCCTTGCTGTCCATACTTCTGCATCCAATGCATGTCTTCCTACTTCCCTTTGAGCTTTTTCTAAATAATCTAATATCTTTTTACTAACATATAATGCATCATTACCATATGTTAACCCTGCTACTGCAACTCCTTTCCATATAATTCTAGCTACATCATATTTATTATATGAAAATACTGTTAATTTCTTTATCAATCCCTTTCTTTTCTTTGCTTCATTTATCAATTTTTTCTCCCATTCATCCAAATAATTTTTCTGATTACTTAAAATAATTCCCAAATAACTATATCTATTCACCACACTTAACTTAATATCTCCCAATAAAAATTCTACATCTTCTCTTTCCTCAGTATTAACCATCATTATATTTGATTTTTCTTCACTAAATTTAATCCCCATCTCTTTACCCACCCTTGCACATGTCCTCAACATAACTTCCATATCTTCTCTTTTTTCTGCACACAAAAATATATCATCTGCAAAAAAAAGACCTGACAAAATATATACTCCCTTACTACCTATTAACGGTATCTCTATCCCTCTTCCTAATCTTTCTATTGCTCTTTCCATTTCACTCAAATACAACACAAACAAAATAGGTGACATAGGGCATCCTTGCCTTAGTCCCACACCATTTTTAACTTTAATTGATTCTATATTCTCTAATTGATATATATAATAATTATTTTCATATAATTTCTTAATAATATCTATTAAAGCTTCATCCATTCCCAAATTTGCTAAACTTATCCATAATCTATTTCTATTTACTCTATCATATGCCTTCTCTATATCTATAAAACTCATATATAACTGTTTATCTGCATTCCTACTCATATCCATAAGTTGTGTAACTACAAATAAACTATCTCCTATACGCCTATCTAATCTAAAACCTCCTTGCATTTCACCCACTACATTATTCCCTTCCATCCATTTTACAACTTTACTATCCACCATATACGAGAAAACTTTATATAAAACTGATGTTACCGCTATCGGTCTATAATTATTCAACTTTCTATGATCCTTACCCTTTCCTTTAAATAATAACCTTATTCTTGTATTACTCCAACTACTTGGGAAAACTCTATTCTGTGCCATTTTATTAAAACAGGATAATAACTTTACTTTTGCCCTATATCCTAAATTCATTACCATCTCTGCTGCCCATCCATCTAAACCTCTTGCCTTCCCACTTTTCAATTTCTTCTCTACCTCATTTAGTTCATTTTCTGAAAAACTAATATTCCCATTACTATATTCTTTCATATTTTCTAATATTCTATCATTCACATCTAACATCTTTTCTATATTCATTACATAACTATTTAAGATTCTCTCTAAATCTTCTCTAAAACTACACTCAGTTCCATCATCATCTAGTAATACTAACTCTCTCTCCCCTACATTTCTCCTTTTAATATAATTCCAAAATTTTTTACTTCCATCTCTTCCACTTTTATTAATATCCTCCAACAATTTCCTATTCAATTTCATTCTCTCTCTATAAATATCTATTTTAGCCAACTTCTTCTTTTCTAAGTACTTTTCCCATTTAGCATTAATATCTTTTTCACTTTCCTTATTCTTAATAGCACACTTATATTCTCTACATGCTTCTTTCCTTTCTTTTACACTTTTACTAATTTTAATTTTTTTATTACTTTTATTCTTTTCAATATTCTCACCTAAAACCCTATTTGCAACTTTTTCTACTTCCTTACACCAATCCTTATACTCATCCCCAACCCACTCTTCCATTATTTCTTCAACTTGTATTTTATACTCTTCCAACTTATTCTTATCATTTACTCTCCATCCACATCTTTCACTATTATTTCTACTTTTATTTCTATTCTCCATCACATTACTAACCATTTCAATTACAATGAAATTATGATCACTAGTGCATACTTTTTCTTCATTATCAAATACCTTAATTTTCCGTATTTTATTTATTCCCTCTTTCTCTACCAATACATAATCTATTGTGTGAAATATATTATTTCTGGACCATGTGTATTGTCCCTCATAAATATTTAATAAATTTCCAATACTCAAATTCACTTTCTGACAAAAATTCTTCAAAAGCTGTCCATTTTTATTATCTACATCATCAATTTCTTCAATATGTCCATTCATATCCCCTATAACCATTATTCTCTTCCCCCTTTCTTTAAAACTTTGTATATCCTTAACTAAACATTCGTATATATTACTATTCCACTCCAATATAATTTGACTATCTCCAGTAGCTATATAAACTATAGCCACCATCCATTCTTGTCTACCCAACCTTATTTCAAACCACAAGTGTTCTTGACATTTAACAATATTTAAATATTTTTTTGATATAACACCTATACCACCACCCCTTTTTTCTTTTTCTTTTCTATTTATACCCTGCCATACCAACTGTTCCAAAATAGGTTCTTCTTCTTCTCTTAAATGTGTTTCCACTACTGCTAATACCTCAAGCTCTTCATTTTCAATTGTTTTATTTAATTCCATCCATTTTTCTGGTTTCCTACCACCTTGCATATTCAAAAACCCAATTTTAACAATTTCTTCTTTCCTAACTACTCTTTTATAAATTCTTTTAATTCTTTCTTCTCCATTACATTTATAAATTACTTTCTTACCATTAATTTTACAAACCCATTCCTTCTCCATATCTATATTTATATCAAAATCAAATTCCTTTTGCTTACTTCTTATATTGCATCCATTCTTTTTAATAATATTACAATTTAAAAACCCACCCCCCTTTATAAGTTTCCCGAAAAAAATTCTTTATAAATCAAACTCCCTAAAACTTCACTTCCTTGTTTTCCTAAATGCAACCCATCTTTACTATATAACTCTCTCTTTCCAATAAAACAATCCCACACATCCACAAACATAACATTATTTCTCTCACACAATTTTTTCAATCTCTCATTTATAGAACATGCCCTATCTAACAAATAACTCTTGTCAAATCTTGGTAATAATCCAACTATTCCTACTCTTCCTTTAATCATAATCAAATTCCTAATCAAATCCCCATACTCATCCATTATTCTCTCTGATGATTCTAATAAATTATTAGTCCCCACCATAACATATACATCTCTACTACCTTGTTTTTTAACTTTATCTGCTACATCCCTAATTCTAGCTCCAGGCAAACATACTCTTACATACCTACTTCTATTTTCCCTTGCAATTATATCCCCACATTCTCTAATTAGTGAATCTCCTATCAATACTGTTTCATAATCTACTTTTTCTGCTCTATCCATAACATTTTCTAATACCTTCTGGTCCTCCTTATCTATTTCTTCCTTATCATTCCTACTCAATAATTCCTTTATCTCCTCACATTTTATCTCTAATGATTTTAATTTTACTTCTACATCCTTCAATTCTTCCTCTATCTTATTTATTCTTTGACTAATCATCTCCATTACACTATTACTTTCTCCACCCACTATTCTTCGACTATCTACACTTTGAAAACACTTTCTCACCTCTTTTATCATATTAATACACTGACTGCATAACCATAAACCTTTTACATCCTTCCTAGTCTTATTTAAACATTTCAAGTGATATACCCCATCACATATAGTACATTCTACAACAGCACGCTTAATTTCCCCTTTTTAAAAAAATTTTGAAATAAAAAAAAAAACCTTTTTTTTTATTTTATGTTTTTCGAATGTTATATTTTTCTTAAAAGTAAATCTTTTAATAACAAATTTACAAAAAACTAATCAACAAAATAACTTTTTAAAAATAAAAAAATAATAATAATTCTATATATAAAATAACAATATATAAATAATAAAACAAAACAAAAAATAAATAATAACTTTTTTAAAAAATTTCTATATATAAATAACGTTTTTCGAACGTTATATTTTTCTTAAAAGTAAATCTTTTAATAACAAATTTACAAAAAAAACTAATCAACAAAATAACTTTTTAAAAATAAAAAAAATAATAATAATTCTATATATAAAATAACAATATATAAATAATAAAACAAAACAAAAAATAAATAATAACTTTTTAAAAAAATTTCTATATATATAAATAACAAACTGAAAAAACTTTAAAACAAATAAAAAACACAATTTTCAATCTTTCAAATACTCTTAACCACTAATTATACTTTCACACACAATAATAATTAATAAATATTAATGTTATGACCTCTGATTACTTCCAGGAGTTTTAGAATTGGAATTGAATCAAATGCTGCTTTTATGTCAAGCTGAATCACCACCAGTCCAGTTCTTTTGGCTAGTCTAACTTCATCCATGAGTGTTTTAAATAGGACTAGTGTTTCAGGTATGGAGCTACTCCTTTTAGCAAACTGGTATTTAGAAATTTTTGGGAGAATGAAAGGCCGAATTTTGTCTTTCACTATGAATACAATTATTTTTTATGATGAGAGGAGACAGAGATATTGGTCTGAGGTTGGTTAATAGAATGGACGAATGGGCTTTTTGAGAAAAGGGACTAGAATTCTTCTCACTGCTCTGATTTATATTGGTAAAATATAAATGTGCTTCCTCAATTTGTTACTATTAACTATATTATTATTTTTTTTAAATTTTTAGTTTTACTACAGTCGCAATTTAATTATACTATACATATAAAAAGTACTTGTGTTATATATATATTGTATTATCCTGAATTAGATTTAAATAAGTCATATCATTTTAAAAAAATTGCCAAGGTTTTATAGGTTATTGTTTAAAATTGTCAAGGAATATTTTTTCTAATTTTGGAAGTTATTATAGATATACCCAAAATAGAAAGAAATACACAAATAGTTTTATTATTATTATTTTGTTTTAAAAGTAATACATGTTAAACTTAAAATATTATTATAAAAATATTTATAAATTTAAAATTGTATATATTTAATAAAAGTTGCAATAATGTTTTGTCTGTCTGCACATTTAAAAAGACTATTGGTTTAGGTAAATAACAAATTACATTATCACGTGTCTCTAAATATATGTGTAGTTTTGCATTATATTGTAAATTTGAGATAACCATATAAATATTAAATTACAAATATATTAAAGATATTTATTATTAAAGTAATATTATTATAAGAATTATTTATAGTAGTATTTTGAACCAAACACATGTATTTTATGTTTAAAGAAGAGATTTACAAATTTGTTTCCATTGTATTTAAAATATTCTTATGTCGAAATTAAAAGAATATATATATGTGAAAGGCAGAAAACAACTCAATAATTTATCAAGAATAAAATAATTATTTAAGAAATAGATCAATAAAAAATTTATGTGTCTGATAACTGGCCAAAAATATCAACTTCAAATTGAATAATTGTCATTTTTAAAGGAATAATTCTTAATAATTAACATGAACTACAGTATGAGGTCTTACCAAGAATAATTAATAAATAGTTTGTTGAATAAACTACGGATACTTTTTTAAAAAGAAACAAACTTTTGTAGGAATTATTCTATTTTAAAATATCAGATTGTTTCTGCAGGTTTGTAAGCTTAGTTAAAGGAGTAATTTAAAAAACTGGAAAACAGTTAGTGATAAATATTCATAACTGTTTATGCAGATTGTTTATTTTATTTATGTAATTATACTTAAGATTACATTTGTTTTAAAAAGATCATGGAATATTTATATATATGTTAGAGTAAACTATTAATTTTATATAGCCTATTAATACTATTACAGATTTGGTATTGTTTAATTAATACTTTTATAGACTTTAATTTTATATAATTTATAAAGTATATAAAGATAAACTATCATTAGATCAATTTATTTTAATACAGATATTAGTATTTATAGATGTTGGAAATCTATTAGAAAAAACACATTACTTAAAAATTACTCATTTTATACTGTTGCAGATTTAGCTTAACAAGAGTCATTTGGCATTAAGAAGTGGCATTTGAACTACATCCATTTAAATATTATTATTTAATTGGGTTTTAAATGGATATAAACACCTTTTAACATACTTTTTACTTTATATTTTTAATATTACATGAACGACCTGGCCCTTTAAGCAAAGGAGATAATACCATTGATAGCAGAACCATCAAAAATATCCATGGTCAGATCAAATTATGCAGAGCATAACACAATCACATTTCCAGACTATTACTTACCTTCACTGCTAGATTCATACCCCTGCTATTAAAAGCATTTTATTTGTTTTGAGAATCAACCTCAGGCACCAGTCCATCATAAGTTATATAATCAACATGCTTCAGATGACAGACACACAATCAAGCACTTAAAATATCCTATGTCTAGATCACTCTGTTTCAGGTCCAGAATATTTACTTAATACATAAAATAACTACTCTAATTTACTGGCGATGCAGTGACAAGAGCAGTAGAAAAAATAAACAAGATAACAATTAAAGCAAACATTAATATTTAATTATTTACACACACACACACATATATATATATATAATACATTTTACAGAAGAAAATTTTAAATGGATTACTTTAGGTTATAGTTATAATAGTACATTAATTAAAGTTCATTTCATTCAAAATTAATTGTATACATAGCTATTTAAAAGTATATTTATCCAGGTTTTTATTTTGTGCATATTGACAAATGGTTTTGGTTTTGCTTTCCAATAAGTTTGACTTTTGATTCTTCATCAATGGCTTCTAGGGCTTGTCATTTGTTCTTTTGGGTAAATAATGGGAGGGAAATTAGTGGCATCATCGATTCACTATCTAGGATTTTGCTTTAGGTGTTGGCTCAGGAAAGCACAGTTAATTTGATAAAACACTGGTGTTTTAGCAACATATGTTGCTATTTTAGTGACATGTGCACTAAAGTGTACCATAAAAGTAATAACTGATCTGCACTTATAGTTCTCCAACCTCAGACTCTACATTTTGAATTCTGTCTATACTGATAGCAATCTGACTGTATAGCAATGCAAAGTGTGTATCCCAAACCAGACCAAATAACAAGAGAGAGCAACTTATATACTTTTTCCTCTCCTATTATTTTAATTTTTATGATTATTTTTAATTTTGATCTTAACTTGAAATCTGTCTTTTAATAAATTTTACATTTCTGGTTATCTTAATCCTTGTTGAGATTCCTCTAAACCAGTGCTTCTTAAACTTTTTTCATTCATGACCCCTTTTTATCATTGAGATTTTGTCATGACCCCAGATATGAAATGTAAAATAGATCTAGAAATAAATATTTCCATAAATAATTTATTGCTTTAGTAAACAATACACATATGAAAATAAGTGGTTTTAGGATTTGTTTTAAGTATACAAAAATTAATGAAAGAATATCACATTTTAATGAGATGGAAGTGCTTGTTTTTTGCTGTCTAACAAATTAAATTTTGTTGAAGTATTTGATAGTGCTGGACGTAAAACATCTTCAATATTTTTCCATGTTGAACTATATTTGGATTTAATATACATTAAAGCTGGAAAAGTTATTTCACATAAGTATGTGGTGCTGAATGGCAGAAGAACACTTAATGCCATTTCAGAAATTGTGGAAAATTCAGTCCTAGCTCTGATCCAGAATTCAGTCAACGATTTTTGTAGAAAGTCAAGTTTTAAGTTGGAATCACTTGATAGCTCAGTAAATTCCTCTTGGGCTTTATATGGTGAGTGATTAAGCTCATTAATGTCAAACAAAAATGATCTTTGAATCCAAGATAACTTTTGAAATCTAAATTCGATATCAAGTATTTGAAAAACTGTGATTCGTGGGGTTTTAAGTGTCTATAATAATTTTTGCAATTAAAGTTTTACAATTACATTTTTCAATTATAAAACTGTCAATAGTCAAAAACATTTCCAATGAATCATTTTCCACCCTATTCTTCCAAATGTTGATTTTTAAAATAAAACCTTCAATTTTATTATTCGTAGTAAAAATATTGCTATTTTTTCCTTGAAGAGACAAGTTAAGATCATTTAGCTTCTCAAAAATATCAGAAAAATAGCACAGATTTGGCAGTCATAAGTCATTTTGAAGAAGAGCAGCAAGATCAAATATTTGTTCAGTTAAAAATACAATAATTTCTTGTTTTAATAACAATAATCTTCTTAAACTCCACCCTCTTGATATCCATCTTACTTCTTCATGTAATAATAATTTTTTGTATTCAGAATACATGTCTTTATAATGATTTGAAAATAAATGGCTGTTAAGGGCATGGCTTTTAATAAAGTTTATAATTTTGACAGCACCCTAAAGCACATCTTTCAATTTCATTGCTAATTTTTTTGCCACAAGGGCCTCTCGATAGATAAGGCAGTGTGTAAAAGTTACATAATTATTACCAGAACCTTTAACAAATGATTTAAAATCAATATTTTCACCAGTCATTGTTTTTGCACAATCTGTGCATACCTTCAGTTTTAAAAAAATGTCTACTTTATTCTATATGTCTTCCCCTCTTGTATTTTCTTCCATAGAATGACAAAATAACAATTCTTCCTCAATGTTTTCCTTAGAAATGTATCTGACTTATACTAATAATTGAGCTACTTTTGAAATATCAGTTGTTTTGTCCAACTGAATTGTAAATATTGGCGTTTTTTAAGTCTAGTAATGAGTTGGTCAAATTGGTCATTGCTAATTTCAGAAATTCTATTAGTGCCAATAACATTTGCTTCCATTATGTTTTTTTACTTTAACGACAGTTGAAGAGGATTAAGGAATTAACCAAAGTACTTTTGAGGATTGAAAGACTGTATGTAATAGTTAATTACTGTTATTACTTATTATATATATGTATGGTTAATATATTATATTTATATTATAAATTGATTAACACATGTTACGTGAAATACATGATTGTTTTGTTTATTCTTTTAAACTGAGTTACAAAAAAACAACTTAAATTAAAATTTAATTTACCTTAACATTTAAATGAAATTTTTTTTTTTAGAAAAATAGAAAAACAAAGACCCCCCCCCCCTTATGTTTATGGAATTAGATTAAAATTTAGTTTTGATTACAAATATAGATTTTTTTAAAAATGTCCCCTTTTAAATATGTAGATGAAAAAAATCAAAAACTTTGACTTAAATAAAAGATTTCATAATAATGTTTTAAATTGTTCTACAATATTAAAATTTAGGAAATTGGGCAAAAAGTCCAATAGTTATAGCAGTAGAAATAGTGTGCGTGCGTGAACATGAATAAATGTTTAGATATTAAAAAAATGTCCAACTTACAAGAATAAAAAACTGCTAATTATGGGTGGAAAACAGCTTTAAGTGACACAAATAAATTCGTTATTAATTTTAAATATGATCAGGTTTATTTTGTACATAGATTTGATTTTTATACTAATTCATATTGAAATATACTTTTGTGGTGCAAACTTACAATAAATATAGATATTTCGATTATTAGTTTATATCGTTTTGTATATTATCTAATTATAAAGAGAAGTATTTAATTAAGTGGTAATGATTTTCTTCATCACAGGCTGGGATCCAATTCTGATTACTTCTGTAAAAGATTTAATATTGAGAATACAATAGCAGACCACATTATTGAAGTATGTTTATGGTCCTTGTTTTATAAGAGAATAAATGCCTAATGTATCCAACTTTTTAAATTATTATCAGTTTAATGGATGAAATAAATATAGGAAAATATATGTTTATTTAGATTTACAATATAGATGTACTTGGTAGACTAATTTAATTTTAGATGCATATATAAGTGTTGACTATGAGGTTAAAGATAATAGAATACATGACTTATGATTATAAGAGTCAACAACTTGTAAGATTATGTCTTTGGTGCATTAAGGGCATTAAAATTTCTTTAAGGGCAAGCAGTGCTTGATCATATAATTATATTTTTATATTACATGTTGTGATTATAAAGTTAACATTTTACAATTCATCATTAATAAACTTTGTACATTTTAGGAGGTGTATGAATAATTGTTAACTATTTTGTATTTGCCTTTTTACATTTATTCATAAAATAACAATTAAAGAAGAGTTTAATGACGAGACTATTAAAGAAGTAATATTGCTAATCGCTTAAACTTCTTTAGATAAGGCAATAGTTATCGATAAAAGTAAATTCAAATGATGATAATAAGAATAGTTTAAAAGAGTATTAATATAATTTATTAAATACATAATTTGTAAAAGTTTCCTTATAAGATATATATTTTGTTGTAAATAAAAAGAAATTATACTGATAATTATGTTATTATACATTTGTAAATAAATTATGGTTATTTTTTGTTAATTATTTAAATATGAGAAGTTTCAATTATTTTATATGAAAATTGATAGGTTTGAATATCAAATCGATGATCCGTTTCATCTAGAGTAATTCATGTGATATGTAATTTGGCTAAATATTATAGATAGAGAGTAATGCATTGATCAGTTTAACTATTAAATATTATGAGGAAATTGTTCTACATAATAATAAGAGAGAAACAATATGTCACTGAAATATTTTTTGATAGAATTAATCAGGGAGTGCTTAGAGTTGGATGATATCACGAACTCAACTCTAGTAGATAAAGTATTTTATTTTGTTAATATCATTATAGTTTCTTCATATTATTATCATATATATATATATTAATAAATGCATAGTATAATTACCACTTGTACATCTTCATATATCTCATATATTATTTATTATCCTAATGTCTCCTCACCTTACCCGATTTTTACAATGCATATTATAATTTACACAGGTATTTACTCTACACCAGAGACACCCATGACAAATAAGCCTAGTATGCAGAACCATTCTACAGGTAATTATTTCAACTATAAAGAATGTATATTTATGATAATAACAACAGCAGCAGCAGCAACAACAACAACAACAACAATAATAATAATAATAATAAAAACAACAACAGCAATAATAATAACAAAAACAACAACAGCAATAACAATAACAATGACAATAATAATAATAATAATAATAATAGTAGTAGTAGTAGTAGTAGTAGTAGTAGTAGTAGTAGTAGTAGTAGTAGTAGTAGTAGTAATAATAATAATAATAATAATAATAATAATATTAATAAGCTAATAAGCTGATATACATGTGCTTTACAGATGTCACTATATAAATGAATACTCCTACTTTTTCAAACCCAAGATAAAGTCTTTAAGAAAATATAGAATGAATCACCTATATTTTCGACCCAACCATATATGTATGGGCAAATCTGAAGTGTTTGAAATAAAAAGCGTGAAGTTATTAATTGATCACTTTAAATTACTTTTCTACATTGTAAATGAATGACGCCAATGAAATTTCTATAATAATAATAATAATAATAATAATAATAATAATAATAATAATAAGCGCCACCTGGATACAAACCTAGTAGCAGGTAAGCAAAGAACCTCTTAGCTTTTTGTTAATAAAATGCAGATTTTTTTGCTAATAACAAATAGAAATGTCCAATAAAACAATTTAAAACACTCAAATATTTATTTTGATTGAAAAAAAAGAAAAAAAAGGACAGAGAAATCCAAAGATTTTTTTATTATCGTAAATCCGCACCTAATGCTAATAGACAAACGCATAATTAAAAGCTAGCGGATCTAATAACTAATGCCAAAATCTCAGGCAAATTTAATTTTTTAATAAGAGTAGATTTAAAATCAAATATACAAAACTCTATAATTTTGCGGATAACTGAATTGTTTTGGTTATATATACTAGTGTTTGTTTTAAAAAAAAAAAAGGAATTTAAACATACCTTTAATTGGAAAACTTAAAATGGTGACCGCTCAACCGATTAACCAGGTGGGTGGTCCATTGCAGGGCATGAGAAAATCATATGCTGCTATAGCAAAAAAAGCCCAAGATTACTTAAGCCCGGCAAAAGGTCATAGGTTCAGGAAAACAACAGCAGATGATTTGGAAAACTTGAATCTTATGGATCAAAATAAAAATGATCCCCCTCCCCCTCATATTGAATGGACTGATGAAATGCTGGAACAAATTGGAGAGAAATTCAACAAAACAATACCTCGATCACTTTTCCTGACGTTTAACCGTTTCTTCACCGATAAATCAATAGTACTCGCTGTAACAGATAGTCTTTGCACACTATACAGTTTCCCCAAATCCCTTCTAATAGAAACACTGCATGAAAATAATATGCTTGAATCGGTACAATGCATAGGCGACCATCCAAATAGCAGATATGTGGCGGTCCAGTTTTATGAAAATGAGCAAAGAGAACAATTTAGAAACCAAATTAAGACGCTAAATAATTTCGCACTAATAACAGTCGATGAGAATAAATATAAAAATATCTCCGGAATTTTAAAAAATATGTATTTTGGCTACAACATGGAAGATTTCCAAAAAATGATGAATCCTTTCGGAAAAGACGTTTTCTTCCAGCAAAAATACATTAAAGAAGCAGCAATTCCCATACTAACCAATAGCTTTGAATTCAAAATTAAATTGAATAAACAAGTAGACCCGGAGAATATCCCCACACACATAACCGATGAAGAAGCTACACTATATATTTACGTCAGAGGGCTTAAGCCAGGTTGCTTCCATTGTGGAAGAAGAGGACATATTGCAACGGAATGCAATGAACAAACACAGCAAAATAAAAACAATACATCAAAAAACTCAGGAAACGTTACAGGAAGCGAAGACACAAATAACCAACTAGACGAGTTAAACTACCCTACACTACAAAGCACCCAGGAAAACAACATATCTAATAGAAATGAAAGAATTAGCAATCCAGTAAACACTATAACAACAAGAGAAATTAAAACAGATAAGGAAAATCAAAGCAGTGAAAACCCGCCCAATTTAAATAGAATGGAGGAAAAAGAAAACGAGAACCTACCAAAAGAGCTTAAAGGAAAAACGAATGAAAATGATGAGCAATCAGAAAGCATAATAATAAATAAAACAACCACAGAAATCATGGATAAAATAACACAGTACTATCCAATGCTAGAAAGCACATCAATTGAAAGCAGGAAGAAAACACATAAAACAAAAAAAACAAGAGAAATTAAGAAAATTAAAATGAACGAGGAAGAAGATAATCAGATTAATTTAACAGAAGAAACCACAGCAGAAGAGATGGAAATAGAACTAACCATACCAGAAGCAAAAAAATTAAAAAAATCACCACACTATAACACATGTATCCAAACACAAACAGAATCACCACAGGAAAAAAACATGCAAACAAAAACGGCAGAATAAACCATGATCCAATTTAAATATCCCTCGCAATATAAGTTAAACTCAATGAAAATTAAGATCGGTGCAATAAATGTTCGGGGATTAAACTCGAAGAAAAAAATACAAGAAATCAATTACTGGATACAACAACTCCAACCTACCATTTTAGGACTTGTAGAAACGAAAATCTACAACGGATCGCAAATAAATCCAGCACAACTTATGAATAAAATGGGTTTTTGCGCATGCTCTAGAGACACACTAACGCCCTCAGGTGGAACAGGAATTTTTATTAGCCAAAGAAGTCCCGTTACAACGTTTAAAATAATATACATAGACGCGAATCTATTAATAACCACATTCAATAATAAAAACTTCTCAATAAATATTATATTTGTATATATACCACCAGGACCAACTGTAATTAACAGAATAATAACAACAATTAACTCAATCCTCTCAAACAATCCCTACCCAACTATTCTTACGGGAGATTTCAACATAAGTTATAAGAAATTTATTACGAAATGGATACACCAGTTAACATTTCCACTCATGAGTGCAGAAGATTTTCTACCACCTAACTCTATATCTTTTTATAACAATAGACACGGAACTTTAATAGATCTAATGTTTTATTCCCCAATGCTGCACCATTCAATAGAAATAGCTCTTTCCCCAACCCCTTTTTCAGACCATGCAGCGCAGATAATAACGCTAAACATAAACACACACCGCAGTGCAATAATTAATTTGCAAAAAACGATCAGGATTCTACTACCAGACAATACTACGGAGTCACTTTTTTCAGAAATTTATATAATGATAAATAAAATGAATCAGCTTGAATTAGACCCGATATCCAGATACATAGCTTACACTAACATGCTTTCATTTAATATAAACCATATCACACAAAAATCAATCCCTCCCTCCAGGCTAATTACATTAGCAGATGAAATATACAAAAGAATCAGTCTGGCTAAACCGGTTCAACATAATCAAACAAACATAATTAAACTCACCCAGCTCTATAAACAGACTTGCAATAAATTAAAACAATATCTAAGCATAAAAAAGAAAAAAATTTGCCTAGCACAGCCACACACATGGACACGCGGATATATTAGGTGGGCTTTGGGATACCCATCCATAAATAAAGTTCCCATGGCACTGGAATCTGAAAATAAGATTACAGCAGGATTTAACATGATTGCACCTATATATAACTATTTCAAAACAAAGCTAACTAAGCATGCACAATTCACACCCAAAGAAGATTATTTTGGAACAACTGAAGATGAGATGCCATTTAAAATCGAGGATTTTAAAGTAGTGTTAGAATCAATCCCACCCACATGTCATCCAGGACCTCCAGGCATTCCACAGTTTGTACTTGCACATCTTAGCCAAATTACAAATACATACCTGTGTCAATTGGCAAATCAAATATCACAAAAAATTTATAGCATACAGGGATTATACAAGATATCAATGGTACCATTTATGAAAAAACAAGAACCTATTATCAAGATCACCAACTTAAGACCTATCTCAATGGAGCCTTTAGGAATTAAACTGCTAGAAAAAGTAATAAAGGTGAAAATTGAACCATTTATACTGACAAAAATATCACAACATCAGTATGCAAAGAAAGGCTCATCCACAGGTCAGGCAGCACTAATCTTTAAAACTATAATTAACTCAGTAATTAAGAAGAAGAAATATGCTCCAATTGCAGTAAAACTAGATTTTGAAAGTGCTTTCAACTCGGTACCAATAAAAATCTTATTAAACCAACTAAAGGAAACACAAATACCACGATCAATATTATATGCAATAGCCAACCTACTTTTAAACAGAGAAGTACATATCACACTTAATGGAAGAACATCATCATCATTCTATCCCACTCAATCAATACCACAAGGGTCACCACTGAGTACACTACTGTTCACATTCTACATAAACCCCTTATTGGAAGAAATTGAAAAAAAATACAGGGAGTGTTAATACCAAATACAAAAAGATACATTCCTTGTATAGCTTATATGGACGATATCACAATATTCTTAGCATCAAAAAAGCAACTACACGCACTACAAAACATCATAGAAGAATATACAAAAAAATTCAAACTTAAAATCAATATCAATAAGTCAGCTGCTTGGACAATTTTAACAGGGAAAGTAAACAAACAAATTTATCAAGGAAAGCCCAGCAGTTTTCTAGGTTTTCCATTTTATCTGGGAATGAATCAAATGAGAACAACAATACAAAACAAACTCAAAGTGGATGCAGAAAGAATCACAGAATCATTATCCAGATCATATCTATCAATATACGCAAAAATATCATTATTCAATCAACTCATAATGTCAAAAATAAGCTACTATTTACCAATAATTAGTTTCACAAAACCATTTATAGCCTCAATTAATTCATTTTGTAGCAAACTACTATGGAACAGGAAAGTAGTTGCCATTTCAATAAAGCAACTCAACCAACCAACAAAATGGAATGGTCTGGGACTTCACTCAATATCAGTGTTTCAGACACAAAAAACAATAAATCTGCTAATAGCCATAGTCAAAAGATTTCCAGATATTGAACCAATACTGGAGATCATACCCACAGATCGTCCACCACCTACAAACAATTATATCTTTATGTTGCTTGAAAGCATTGAGAGCATCAAAAACAAAGTAACGCTGAAAAGTCCAATAAAATATACTTATTGGCAAATACATGATTTCCTAACACAAAAACAATCTGAGAATAACCAAATATCTGTATTGGGAATTGATAACAGCCAATTACTTAAAAAATTTAGGAAATGGTACCTGGAACCAAAATTTTACGATTTCATAATTAAAGTCAATTTGAAAGCACTACCTACAAGTCATTTTATTAGATACAGAAGATTCTATATAAATATAGATCCCTTGTGTATGCTGTGTCACAGGGATGAGGAAACACAGGACCATTTCATACATAATTGTTCAAGACTTGAAAAAGTAAGACAGATGATGGTTGGCGGATATAGGAAAAATGGAACAACAATAGATGAGATTCTACAAACATTCAAAAATAATGGGATACCCACCATTAGGGCAGCCACTTTCAGACTATATGCATTCTGGTGTACCAGATGCACTTTTACACTGGGCAACAACACAAGAAGGCACCCTAACACCTATAAGAACAAATTGCAAAAAATAAAAGAAAGAGACAGTATCATTGCACCACCTGATATCTTTGCAGCAACATGGTCTCTTTTTAAAATTCAGGCCACTTTATAATAAAGGATATAATAGAAAAGGACAGAGGCAAACATGAAATTCAGTGTTGCAAGAACATGGAAAAATTACTGAAACCATGATCATTGATTTATATTGTACATAAACTTGGACAATAAATATTTCATAAAGTGTTGAAAAATCTAAAACATTGTGAAAGCCACTATCCAAGTTCTAAAAAGACAATTTTTAAGTGCAAAGAGACTCTAATCAAACATACAGACTGTAATGTAATAACTGTGTAAACCTATGTATAACACTGTGTTGAATCAACAACCAATGTAACCACTTGTTTTTGAATAAAGTTACCTTTAAAATATAATAATAATAATAATAATAATAATAATAATAATAATAATAATAATAATAATAATAATAATAATAATAATAATAATAATAATAATAATAATAATAATAATAATAATAATAATAATAATAATAATAATAATAATAATAATAATAATAATAATAATAATAATAATAATAATAATAATAATAATAATAATAATAATAATAATAATAATAATAATAATAATAATAATAATAATAATAATAATAATAATAATAATAATAATAATAATAATAATAATAATAATAATAATAATAATAATAATAATAATAATAATAATAATAATAATAATAATAATAATAATGGTTTGTTGTTTTGAAATTTGTAAAATATTAAAGCAGTGAGAATTTTAGAACTGATCTATGATGATTCATCTTCCTTGAGTTCCAAAATTACCACATTATCCCTGTACCAAATTGCATATAACAAAACTAATGTCTAATAATTTATTTGCTCAGAAGTTCATAAAAAAAATGAAGCATCACAAGTGATAAGTTCATCTCCTGTTCATAATTTCCATCATCTATCAATAAATTCAGATTCTTCTTACATGTTGTTTGATTATTAAATATTATTGATAGATCTGTGGGTTTTTGTCAGAAAAATTGAGACACTACTTTATTCTCAAATTTTCTGTCAATGAAATGAGAATGAATACATTTTATTTTAGTTGACAATGAAAGTTTGTTTACTTTCTTATATATATATAAAATTTAATCTATTTCATCAACAAATGATGACAATATTTCCAAAGTTTCAAAAACTTCAACTAAAATATTTCTAATAGTCAAGCAATATTATTTTCATGATAGAGGGACTTCACAAACCACAACACAAGATTGGCCATCTTATCTTTAACCTAAATTTTTACTTATATAGGTCAATCTGAAGCATTCTGATTTGGGAGCATGAAGTTGTTGCTCTCTTCACTGTTTAAGTCTATTACTTCATTTACTAATTAACTTTCGTGAAATTTTGCGATTCACAGTGAGTTAATGTTGTGATCTTAATGCTGGAAAATCTATAAACTATTATAAAGTTGTAATTATATTTTATTTAGTGCAAGACTAACTCACTGTAAATTGCAAGGTTTCACAAAAGTTAATTAGTAAAGGAAATAATGGATTTAAACAGTGAAAAGAACAACAACTTCACACTCCCAAATCAGAATGCTTCAGATTGGCCTATATAAGTAAAAATTTAGGTTAAAGATAAGATGGACACTCTTATCTTTATAAAAGTTGCTATCTTGTGTCATGGTTTGTGAGGTCTCTCTATCAGCAAAATAATATTGCTTGACTATTAAAAATTTTAAGGCACATTCGTTACAGGTTAAAACCTGTTTAACTATTTACATATACTTTCTGTGCACTCAATAAAATATAATTTCAACTAAAAAAAGAAAGCATTAAATTAAATCTGTGCATATTACAAAGCAATCAAAAATAATACAATTATTAACAATATCCTAAAAGCAGAAGTAATGAATTAAAGAAATTGTTGTCAAAGACATACATCAAATTCATGAATCATAAAAACATGCCTGGGATACAATAAAGGGTTGTTTTCTATTCCCTTATGCCAGCCGCATGATGGCACTATTTCTAGGTCAATTCCTAGAAACATACCATTTCAGTGGCCTACACCCAACCTAAGAGGCTTCTTTCTATGAGAAAATATAGGAAGAGGCCTTGTGGTGGCTTTGGCCTCAGCCAACCTAAGAGGCTTCCTTGTGGTGGCTTTGGCCTCAGCCAACCTAAGAGGCTTCTTTCTACAATAAAACACAGAAAGAGTTCCAATGCCTTATTGGCTGACTGTAGTTGGTTATTAATTTTATCGTAATGCTAGAATGTCTATTTTATCTATACTTTGGTGTGAGAGTGTGTGGATTTTAGCCTGTCATAATTATTTAAAATTTCATGACAAAGGTTTTTTTTTCAAATGCTCTAACCTACTGTTACATTGTAACTTTATTAATGATGTCGTGAAGGTTTCATTATGAATGGGTAACCCTCAAAATTTGCTTTTAAGGGTGTGGTAGGGAAGTATTTTAATAATGCGCAAAAAGTAACGTTTTCGTGAGAATTCGTCCATGACAAGTTACTTTTGATATATATGCACAAACAAAAACAACGCAGTGTCTGATTATTAATTACTGTCCAAAAAATGAAAGAAAATTAGTCGGATATCATTTTTACATTTACTATTTAAATAAGATTACTTTTTATATGTATACACATTAACGAAAACAACCCAGTTTCTGATTAATTACTGTCCAAAAAAAAAAAAAAAGAAAAGCAAATTAGCCGGGTTTGATTTTTAAACGTAGTCCCTGAATTACAGTACTTTTTATATATACACAATATTTACAAAAAGAATCCACTTTCTGATTAATTACTGTCCAAAAAAAATGCAAATTAGTGGACGAGTATCATTTTTAAATTGACTATTTAAATAATGGCACCTTTTTACATATATACACACTAACAAATAGTACCCATTTTCTCATTCATTTTTCTCTCCCCCCCCCCCCAAAAAAAAAGCAAAGTAGTCGGGTATCATTTGTCAATGGAGTATTTGAATGGCGGTACCTTTTTATATATACACACTAACGAAAGACCACTTTCTGATTAAGATTAATTACTGCACCCCCCCCCCCCAAAGAAAAAGCAAATTAGTTGGGTATCATTTGAAAATTGAGTGTGACCGAATTTTTAAATGTTGTAGCTAAATTGAATAATGTAGAATTGCCTCTTATTTTCTCTTCAAAAAAGACCATAACTTTTTTTTATATATACAAACAAAGAAAATAAAACCCGCTACTTTCTGATTAATTATTACTGTCAATACCAAAAAAAGAAGTTATTCGTGGATCATTTTTGAATTTAGTATTTAAATAATATTATTGTTTTTGATATCTACACACTAACAAAAACAATCCACTTTTTGATTCATTACTGTCCAAAAAAAAAAAAAAAATTGCAAAATAGTCGGTATCATTTTTAAATTGAGCGTGAATGTAGAGAACTTTGTTGTAAATTGAAAAATAATGTATAATTGCCTATTATTTTCTATTAAAAAAATACCGTAACTTTTTATAGATATACACACCAACAAAAATAACCCATTTGATGATTAATTACTGTCCAAAAAATGTCAATTATTCCGGTATCATTTTAAAATTTAATGTGAATTTTTAAAATTTTTGTTTTTTAAATAGTAGTAATATTATTTACTATTAATTCCTCAAATTCCCTATTACAAAACGAAAAAATCTGATATTTATATAGATAAAAATCACAAGCCCGGCCCGGAATCGTAATATGTATATGTTTTTGTTTAGCACCAACGTCATCATGCGCTGGTACGAGGGAATAGAAAACAACCCAATAAAGTTATTGATATTTATAAAAGATGAAAAAAGATATTAATAATCATAGACCTATTAGATTTATCTCAGTATTATATAATTTTTTTAAACATAATTGCAATTTATCTATAAAAAATTGTATCAAACCAATCAAAATAACAAAGTACTTCAAATGTGATCTTCATACAGTAGATCAAATCCACTTATGAAAAAAATTATACATGAGGTCATGGAATATGAATCATCATTATGTTTTGGATATATAGATTATGAAATGACATTAAACTATATAAACGTTTTTACTGTGATTAAAGTTGTAGGTTCAAGTGTTAAACTAAAAGAATTAAGGCGATTGGAGAATTTTTAAATAATCTATATTTTGTAGATGAATGCTTTTGCAAATAATGATTTAGAATTTTAAAAAATATTGTAAGAAATATAAAAAGAAAAGAAAAATTGATAGATTCTCAAAAATGTCTAAAATAATATTCTATGGTTTTTCACAGAAAATAACAATAAAAACTAATAATTATAAACTGGATAAGTTGCAATTGTATATACTTTAGTCAGATTATTAATAGAAAATGGAAAAACAAGTAAAATTGATCATAAAATTAAATTGTGATTTTTGATAGGAATAGCAATATGTATAAATGTTTGGAAAAAAAGATTTCAATAGGGGTCTTATAAGTTTTTACATGTATATAAAACCAAATCTTGGACAATCGATAGAAAACCAATACAAGAGGTTTTCACGTTATACAACAAAGTGTGTAGATGATTGCTAAATGTAATAAAGTGGTTAAGAAAATAAATAGGTATGAATGATGTACATTAAAAGAATTAAAAAACTGAAGCAGAGTTGTGTGGATTTATTATTAGAAACAATGATAGTATATGAATGGTTAAAGTCACTAGATTCCAAAAAAAAAGTAAATCATAAAGGAACTCCATGTAAGATAGATGGCAATAATAAACAAAATTAGATGAAGTGATGTGAAAAAAAGCATTCGATTGAAAAATTGATTTAAATTTGGAACAACTCCTTAGCAACTGACAATGCTTGAAAAGTATAATGATGATATATTAGCTAACCTTACGGTATATGGTGTATTCAACCATTATTAGTACAATTCTGGATGACTGCCTCTGCAAGTTTAATGTAGTATCTCTTTCATCGTTTATTTTATCATACTCTGACAAACTTCTTATTTCATTCATCCATATCACATGTGATCTAATTCTAGATCTCTAATAATGTTATGAAATGCAGTTTAAGACTTCAAATATCCCTTTATTATCATATCTTAACTCTATTTTAGACTCTTAATTTATTCAATGACGTCATTAATATCGGTTGTTCTCATACCCAAATATTTTGCTTTGGATTTATTTTTATAATTTCTAACATATACCTCTCCATCATTTTTGAATAGTCTGAAGTCTTTGATTTTTTTCTTATGTTAATTTTTTAACAATCAGATTAAAAAAAACGGGTAAAACATATCTATTTAAAACAGTTCTTTTCAAACATATAAGTATATTTTTTTGTAATATTAAATTCTTTTTTATTAAAATAACTCCATCCAAGTTTTCTTGTTAGTTTCATCCGATTTCTTTCCAATACTATTGAATGATGTGATCAATGCATTTGAATAGTTGATTTCTACTATCTTATGCTAATCAATCTTTGTATCTTTTCCTGGAAAAATCTAAGAAACATTATTTAAGTTTTTTAGTATTTATTTTAAGTCCTACTTTCTTACTTTTATTTGATAACTCTTGCAAGATTAACTGAAAATAAGAAATGGATGGCGTCAAAGTTGTGAGTGGAGGATGTTTGACAATAATATATGAAAATCAACAGTTAACTGAAGATCTGAAGATTTATTTGCAAAAACAACTGTAAAATCTAGATGACTTAATGATTTCCACGCATTTTATTTCATTAGCTTTCCATATTAATCGACAAATTACTTTTAAAATTACTACAATAATTTTGTGGATATCAATCGTATGTTATACTCTCTTGTTAATAGTAATTTTTTTAGGGTCTTCTTATAATCTAACCACTTCTGCCAACCTTATGATAAATATTCTTCAGAATAGAAAAATATCCAGAATCCCAAGCTTTAATCAATATGGAAATAGTTATATAAACTTTATTTACTTGTCTATGATCCATTATGATAAAATCACTTTTAAATCCAGTTTATTCTTTTGGTTCTTGAATCCGAAAGTCATTATATTCTGGTAATACTTCTGTAAAGAACAAATAGAAGACTTGTAGGTAAATAATTTCTAATATCTCCATTACCGTCTTTTTTAAAAACCAGTATTAATATGGCATTCTTCCCAATCATGTGATATATTTTCATCTTTTGGACATTTTTTACTTCTGCAACTCCTTCTTTTATCGTTTAGACATTTTATATATAGCTTTGAGAACAATTTTTTTTTTATTTCCTCAATTACTTCTTTTACGACAATCATTTTATCATATTTAGAAGTTTTTATCTTCATAGATTTAATTGCAAGTTTCACGTCTATATTCAAATGTTTAGCAATTTTGTAATAACTGTAGCGGGGCTTTTTTTCATTTTATTACAATATACGTTTTTGTTGATAACGTATTTCTTGTTTGTAATAATTTTGTCTTCTCTATTTGATTGCTGAAATAATTTTTCTTCTATTAAAAAGATATGATTTATTCTTCTCCATAGCTTTCTTCACCAATTGGCGCTTATATTTTTTATATCATGATTACATGTTTTTCGTTCCATTTTATATAATTATATATTCAATTTTTGTCAGCGGATCATTTTTAAATATTTTCAAATTCATTTTTTTCTGCTTATATTATTTTATCTAAGTTGGATATTTATTGGTAAATCGTTGCTATTGTAATAACAATTTATAATGGAATACTGATTAACGTCTTACTGATCTCAGTTAAGTTTGAATCATCTTCAAAATCTTTCATTACTTTAAATCAATTATCATGTTCATTTTAAACTAATAAAGGTTTTCTGAAGATTACAAATATTAACTCGCAATAGTACGCATTAATGCATATCTTAAATCCACTAATCGAATCTATAAAGAAAATTATTCTGAAGTATACATTTCCATTAATCAAAATATAATCCCATTCTCCTGTATTTTTATTTGGTTGGCTGTATGTTCATTTTTGATTAGTATTTTTTCAAAGAAAAAAATCATAACATAGTTTTCCTCTTTAAACCATTAAGCATCACATGATCACCACCTCTTATACTAGCACATAATTGTTTATAAACAAGGCAAAACTCTCCATACAGTAGTGCCACCTTGTACATCCATTGATTACTCTGATTGACACAGGGTGGCACTACTGTAAGGAGAGCTTTGTCTTGTTTAATTTTTCTCTTTCTGAAAATTCTTTAAGCATTTTTATTACCACAGGTATATTAACTTATAGCCCTTTCATCATTCAATGCTTTCTAATTCTAATATTAAAATCCCTCATTACAATTTTAAAATAATGTTTTATTTGTAATCAAAGGCATTTTGGATGGCTCTACTTTGTCATCCCCATGATAATTTTTTGGGTGATAAAACTGAATTTTATGCACTTTATATTGTTCATTAATTTATATTACTAATCTTCATCTTGTGATATATCACCTATCTCTGCATTGTTGTTCTTCCATTTTTATTTGTAATGAATCCTACTCTACTTGTACTTGCAATATTTGTGCTTTTATAGTAAAACACATGTCCAATTTTTAAATCAATTGGCTTCTAACTTATCAACGTCCAATGATATCTATTTAATATTAGGCAATTCTTTCAATATATGAAATCTTTCTTCACTTGAAAGTGATTTTCATTTATCACTAGCTAAATTTAGGTTATCATTGTCTTGCAGACTAGCAATGCAAACAAGGATTTTTAAAACTATATGCCTTAGAAGATACTGTTCCAGGGAGAAGAGCTATAATTTAATTGTATCTGCCAAAATTATACATATATAATAGAAATATCACTGACACCTATTCATCATGTCTTCAATAAATCTCAACTGATATTTCAGTTGACTCTCAAGCATTTAATATGAAATATAATCTTAAACATACATGTAAAAAGTCAATAAGTACATTATGCTGACCTGTGTATGTTCAATGAGCAGCCGAACCATGTTCGTAGAGTAATAGCAGTCACAAGGATAAAAACATATGAAAAGGAAATTAGAAATTTGTACTGTTTCGTTTCTTTAAGACTTCATCAAGGAATAAAAGAATCTTCTGTTAGTTAACAGCAGACTTCTTTTTGCAACTTATCATATAATAATCTTAGATAGAAGTTCAATTCTATATAATTAATAGTACTATAGTATCAACATTTCAGCTGGATAACACTGATATTAACTAAGTAATAAATTTTATTATAAAAATCAGCTACAGGCATTGAGAGTATTCACCAAGAATTATATATTATTAATTGTAAATAGCTAAAACATTGCAATGTCCAAATTTGGAATAAAACATAAGTAAAAACATTGCAAGATTTATTTGTGAGATGTATATAGAAAACTAATTAATAAAATATATAAATCAGTTAATTGGTTTACCATAAGTACTATTATGTCTAAGAATATTTGACAGTTAGTTATAAGGTAGCCTAAAAATCTGAAGATTTTTAAATTGAGTAGAAAATAATAATATTTACCAAATATTGAGCCTGAAACCTTAATAAGTACTTTAACATCTATTTGATGGTATCAGATTTGATTTCAGTGAAGATAAAATTTTCTGGAATTATCAACTTCTTAACAAGTTGGCATTTTGTATTCTTATGCCTGGTATCCATTTTTGTCAATAGTCAATCTTTGATTTCAGTATGAATTCGTTATATTAAACCGTCATTCAATAAATTGGACTTGATTTTTTACAAAACATTCTAAAATATCATATTTAATTTTTGCAAATATTAAAAAAAATGAATCTATAATGAGAAAAAGGAAGTTTTTCTCATTGAAGAATAGCTAGAAAAATAGTATAATTGAGGAACTCCAGAAAATCAATGAAATCTTTAATATTACTAAAATCATACTTTTCTTTATTTTGCAGTCTTCTTTGGAGGCAGTTCACTTTTATTTGTGTGTGTATATATATATAAAGAATTATGCTAAAAAGTGTTCGAAGTGGTTTGGATAAATTGTATTTATAGGAAATCTTTAATTTAACTTTATTTTTAAAACATAAATGAATAAATTTTATCTTCTGATAAATGTTTTTAATTCTATTTTAAAATATTAAAATTGTTTTATGGTTTTTAAAGTAACTCAAAATATTTCATTACAGAGCCAGCAATGATGTTATGTGATCAGTTTCACAGTCATATAATCATAACACCTTAGTTTTCTGTTAACATTTGGACAGTTTAAAATTTTCTATACATTCAACATTCACTCATAAATGATGGGCATAGTCCAACGTAACACATCTAAAATACATTATTACAAACTTTCAGGCAAATATTGAATTTAATTAACTTCTATTTTCAGAAATTAAATATGTGCAAATAAATTCAAATGTATGCATGTATTCTTTTGGTTTTAAATAATTGTCATACAATTGTTCTATGAAAATAATCATTAATATTTAATAAATTATGTGAAAATTATATTTGTGTTATTTCAAAAATTTTCTTGAAATAATTTTACAAATATTGTGGAAACCAGATTACAAAGAAAGAAAATCAAAAAAGAGAGTAGGCAGAGCTACATATGTAAGAGATAGACAATGGTCTTTATGAATTTCTCTTTAGAATTTTTTTATTAATAGATCAATATTCTTTATATCATAGTTTTAATATTTTTTTTAAAAAAAACACACCACATTAGTTGTTGAAACTGTTAATTAGAGATTGAGCTATTACATTTAAAATTCATCCATAAAAGTTTAAACTATTACCACAATTTAATTTTTTTTTCAGTAATCAATTAGATTTATACAATTTCATAAATACTATTTACTAAGGCTGTAACCTCAAGAATGTGCGCATAAAAATGCGATAGTAGGGACCTCTGCAGGTCTTAACCACAAGCTTACATTTCATTTCTGCCATAGCATTTGTTTGAATTGCAATAATATATATTGTAACCTGAAGAGGAAGTAATGAATGAAGATAGATCACAAAAGTGCATCCCAATTTAGGTGAATAGCTACCACAATGACCAGTCAATCAATCAAAACCCCAATTTGACTAAAGCCAGCATATTGGGAAATCCAAAAATGCACCCTGGCATACTAATAACAATAATATAGGCTATTAATAATAAGTTTATAAACATACATGAGCTAGGTCAAAGACACATATGTATTTATAATAATAAGAGCCAAAAATAAGCATTAATAGTTCAAAAGCAAAACCGTCAGATCAGAAGGAAATTTATCATACTCTCTATTAAAATATAACTCTTAAAATCCTAAATATATGACACAAAAGGATTAGATACTTTCAAATCTTCTTTTTGCATTAAATCCCTAAAATGCAACAAAAGCTCATAATTATCATGATTATCTTTCAAAATGATCAGATTTAAGGTATAGTTCTTTTCTAATTTCTTAGAAAACGATGAAGAATGTGATTCTACTACCAAATAATGGCAGCAAAAGAGGATCTTAATCTTAAAATGATATCTTATTGAAGCAAACAATTATTAAATTTAGAATCAAAATCAAACATAAAAATTCTTAAATTTAAAGTAACTATAAAACACTAGAATGACAATCGTGATATGATGAGTAGAGAAGGGATTTTGGGGCTCCCCAAATATCATACCGATAATTTTTTTTCTTTTAATCAGTACATTAGAATAAAATCGACCAATATTAACTTACAATAAACCAAAATAAACTGGTCTTACAGTTTTATCAAAAATAAATAAAATTGACTAAAGTGATTTTCTATTGAATAAAATGATTTTCTTTTTAATTAAATATAATAATATTTTTTGACGTACTCTTATATAATTTTAAATAATGTGACTTCATATCATATTCCTTTATATTCTTGTTATTCTCAATGCCGAAAATAAACAAATACGATTGTGTAGGAATATTATTAGATTTCTAAAAAATGCAGATGATGATATGAGATAAATAAGCATAAATTAATAATTAAAATAACACTTAGAACATTCAATATGTAAATATCAAGTTATTTTGTAACTTTATAAGTTATAAAAATACTAAAATTTCTGAAAATAAAAATAAAAAGAATATAAAGGAAAATTATGTTACAATTTAGAAATAATAGTCAAGATATCCAATAATTAGAAAATCTTACTTTGGCTGTGATAAATTCTGTAAGTTCTCACATTTAGTAGACTATTTTAATATTTTACAGTCCCTAGGTCAAAATATTTAATACATAAAGTAAAACATAATCTTACTAATTCTTAGTTGGTGGTGAATGCAGAAGATGTATACAATTTTATGTAGCCACATATACAGTTATAAATTTAATATCAAATATTTTACCTGATTTAAAACAGCTTGATATTCAAGCTAGTCATATCTACAAAACATACACTTCAGTATCACTCAGATTAACAAAGAGCACAACTGAAAGTGTGGGTAGCATTCTAAAGTACCTTGAACATTTAAAATGCCAAGATAAGATACATGGTTGTGCATTTCACATGGTTTTAAATAAAATACACCACTAAGAATCCACATTAAGGGATAGAAAAGCAAAGTCAAAATAAGATGATGGCATGAACTTGTAGAAGCATTTACACATGAGGACAACAAAGAGCTAGGACTTTGTCTCTAGTCAGAAAATGTGATAATGAACCATCAGAAGAGAGATGATAATAAAGCATTACATGCTTAATATAACAAAAACAAATAATGAAAGTCACTGGCATAATAAAATAAATCATAACAGAGAGAAAACTGTACTATGATATACAAGTGATGGTTAAAACTGATAAAACAATAAATGTAGCAAAATATAGCTAATATAAAATTGTGGCATAATAATTAAGCAATGAAAATATACATCAACTTCTCAACACTTAGAGTGTTTACACACATTTAAAACAACTTCAGAGAGATACAAGTATAATACATTTAAAGAATATTATTATTCTAATAATATTCTGAGAACTTGGCATGAAAATACTTTTTAAAATCATATCTAAAAATTACACAGGAAACATAGCAATAAATGTATTTCATATTAAATAAAATAAATATTAAAACTAATATTTATATCTGTTGACCAATAAAGTAAAGATTTTAATCTTGATATTTGAGCCACTATATTGGTAAAAGTCAATAAAATGTTCTTAAATATTCTGTAGAACTTCTGAGATATCCAGGTAGCATAAAAATTAGATTAACACACAGCAATTGAAAATGTGAGGTAAGCAAAGACTTGAAGTTACTAACACAAATAAAAACATAGCCATTCTGACTGGTTTAATGTAGAATACATAAGTAGAATCATAAACACTAGAAACATGGCATAATTCATAATTATGTGTAGAATAATACAATAAAAATTACATATTTTAAATATATCATTAGATAAATGAAATCAGCATTTTTTTAAAAGCACACAGTTTATCATCTACTAACAACTATAATCAAATTATTCTGAAATGAAGCATGGTAATAAATTAAAATAATTGTTTGAAGAGCAAAAATATTTAAAAACTTGGAGCCAACATATTGGAATCATATACTTGATTATTTTAAAACTAATGCGAACATAATAATAATCGATTTATAAAGCTAGCATTTATAATACATGTCAACAAATAAAATTAAGTTCTTGTAAAATCTAGCAATAATAAATGAATTTCATATCTTTAAAATAGAACTTTTTATAAAATAACCAATCATATTGAATAAATTTAAATCTTTTATTAATAGTATACTGAATAATATGCATAGAGTCAAAGTTGGGTTTTTATTTTCTTTTACACAAAATTTTGCTTCAAATAAAATATTCTACTATAACATTCAACATTGCAAGATTTTTAATATAAAAAAATATACAAATAATGTCTTTTTCATCATTAAATTATTTTGTAGCAGATAGATCTAATATTCTTATAATATAGCATGTATTCACATTTCCCAACAACAAAACAAACATTTCCTTCTTTTAAAGAAATTTTAATATGCTAATATTTTAAACAAGCATCCATAAAATATGTAATAAATAATTTCTTAATTATTAATTAATATTCACTCATTAATAATGAGCATTTTAAAATTATATTATCATCAAAGGGTCTTGCAATTTTGGTTAATTAAATAGTTTAAGTTCACATAAAATGAAATTGTAACAAAAGAAAACACTCTTAAAAAATAATAGAAATATTCAACATTACTTAGATAATATTGTTATTAAAGTTTCTTTATAAAAAGTATATAACATTTTTTAATAATAATGTAAAATAATTTAATAATTTTAGCATATACATTAGATATGATATTTTCAAAATGACATTTGAATATAATAAATAATTTAAAATTAACAATGTTTTTACAATGCAGAAATAATACTTCCAATCCAAAACAATAATTTATTTCTGAAATTTTTGCTGGAGAATTTCCCATAATGCAATCTTGTAGAAGTTTAAAATGTTGAGAAGTTTCAGTTATAAAAAAAACCTGAGTAAATATTTACTACTTAACAATGCATACTAAAATTAGAAAAAATTTACAACTATAGACAAATTAGATGTGGAAATAGGTGTGTGTGTGTGCATGTTGGTTTTATAACATGATACTTTTATAGAGTAAGTCATGTGATTGAATTTGATTGATACAATTGACAACTGAATTTCATCCATAATCACTTAATTAACAAAAGATCAGATCTTTCTGGTTGCTGTTGGAAAATTCTAAAAATAACTTTGACTAATTATAATTTAGACTAGACAAAAATCAAAACAATAATTAATTGAGGATAATTATTTAACATGTTATTTAGTAAACTGACATCTATTACACTAAAAAAAATACATTCTTTATATACATTAAAGATTTGCATTGTTTAATAAAATAAAAAGGAATAAAATAATGAAAATATTTATTCAAACATTTTTTAAAAGATCTCAGGACATAGCTTTATTTTTGTCTCTTTTTTAAAATATAGATACATTTTAACTTTCCAGCAAGGAAGTACTTAAAGAATAAATTTTCAAGCATGCATACTCACATATACTATTATTAAATTCTTTATATAAAAATACTAATTTAAATATATGAGCTAATCATTGGTTTAAAAACAACATTTTTGTAATTAGTTAAATATTAATTAAACTGTAAAACAGATTACTTATACTACAAAATTAAATTATAATCTTTATTTGCAAGTAACCCAAATGTTTAAGACTTTCTTTGAATTTTTAAACTTATTTTGAAGTTCCTTTATGATATTTTAATTGAAAAAAAAATATAACAGCTAAGCTAAGATTATTTTAGCTTTACTACTCTAACAGGATAAACTCATTTATGCCTTTAATTAATAATAACTCTATGTTTAAGTACTCATAATTATACAATAGTTGACTTATTAAATTTCTATATTATAAAATTACACTTATAAGGCTGCTTTTAAGTTATTATCATCTTATAATATTCATTATAAAGTGATTACTATTTAATAATAAAATTTATTGACTGGAAAATGAAATTATTTAAAATTATTTTTTTTAATAATGTATACAATCATAAGATTTGTCATTCAGTTCAATGGCAAAAACTAAAAGTCACAATATACAGATTTATATATTGAAAGGTAGCAATATCAATTGCTTCAATTAGACATAAAAAGATTAGTTGTAATTCAAAAATGTATTTTACAATAAATTTTTATAATTCACTTTTAAATTAGAATTTTGCTAGGTTAATTGTGATTTTTGTTTTCATTGCATTTATCAAAATCATATAGTATTTTAAATTGTCTTTAATATATTTTAAAGTTTAAAAAATATATTAAAATAGTTTTAAATAAGAATGTTTTGAACTTTTTAAAATGCCTGAAAAATGATAAATATTACTGTTTCACCTTTAAATATCAGAGGACTTGTTTTTTTTTGTGCAAAAATAATATTGATTTATATATATATACAATTTTAGATGGATAAATAGAAAATATACTAATAGATGAGGGTTTATATAACTTTTCAAAAGCTAGAAAAAATAAAAGCTGTTTGTTGCTGCTATTATTATTATTATTATTATTATTATTATTATTATTATTATTATTATTATTATTATTATTATTATTATTGTTGTTGTTGTTGTTGTTGTTTGTGAATTATTAAAATCTTAGCATGTTAAATATTTTTTTTTCAGAGTCTTATGATATGGTTACTGCGTTATATGTACTGGGTTCCTTGTTATTAGTTTTAATGTTCGCATTTATAATCAAGAATGTTGAATTTAAGGTGGGTATTCAAAACATTTTGATTTTATTAATAATAAAAATACTTATCCAACAGCTCATATACTACGTGCATACACATACATATATATTTGGATAAACAGATAAACAACTTTTAAATAAAAATAAAATTCGTTTCAACAATCCCCCCTCCCTCACAAATAGTAAAAAACATAACCAGAATCAGATTTAGTAGTAACAGGTAACTTAGCTATCCACTTAGTTAATTAAGTCTTCTATGAAGAGTTATATCACAAAAACTTATAATATATAAAACAATAAGTTACCCGTTAAAATTATATTACATGTAAATTTTAAATTAAAATAACGCTCAATAATAATAATAATAATAATAATAATAATAATAATAATAATAATAATAATAATAATAATAATAATAATAATAATAATAATAATAATAATAATAATATATATATTAAGAAAAAGTACTTCTTTACTTTTAACCTAAATCACACAAGAACATTAAACGAAGAAATATGTCATAACAAGAGAAAAATTAATGAGGTAATTTTTATAAAGAATTTTAAAGATTGTATAATAAATAGACAATCAGTTAACATTTATATACGCAGTACTTGGAAAATCACGTGATCTCTCTTTTTTTTTGTTTACTTACGTGCTTCAGTTGATAATAATTACACTATAATCAAAAGTACTTCACTTAATTTACATATTACCGTTATTATAAAGTAAAATTTATATAGATGTATATATACTATTATTATTTAAAGTTTTTAATAGATTAATATAATTGGACATATTCTAATGAATTTAAATTTATTACATTCTACAACCAAGATTTGAAGTTTTAAAGATAGCCAAATGTTTAATCAGTTTTAATCTTTAAAAATACCATAGAAGCTAATTTTCATAGGTTATTAATATTTTTTTTTTTCATTTCAAAAATGTTTAAAACTATATCAATCTATTAAAATCATTACATTATTATATTCGACTCATAGGCGGTGAGGGTTGATTTTAAATAACTAGAGTTATAATACTTCGTCTCTCATTCCAATATAATGTAACGGTATAAGTATATGCCGTCACATCACTTTCAAATAAAAGTCGAAAAAAATATAAAATCACTCTCAAATAAATAAATATATATATAAAGAGAATTTAATCATTTTATTTAAATTAATATATATATATTATGCACAGATGGGAAACTAATTATATAATTCTTTAAAGTTTAAAATCTAAAAATAAGATTGTTTTAATATAAAAGAATTAAAAAAGTTGTTAATTAGTTATTTTAATCTTAGAATGAAAATGATTTTCTATATTGATGTAATAGCAAACATGCCTTTGGGCATAAAGTCAGATAAGAAATAAATTTAAAAAAATACTAGTGATAAAATTTTGAGTTCCTGCTCTAAAGCAAGCTGGACAATAACGATGTAAATAAACACATGGTCCACAGAAAAAAATCATCAGCACCAATAAAAACAGTGCCAATCCAGGCAAGATCGATCCTGGAATTTGATGATAAGAATTTAAAAAGATATAAAAAAAAACTTTGAAGTTGAGATTTAGTTTTGGATTGCTCTTGCTGATTGCATGTGATTTAAATATATTTATAAGTATATTGCGATCACCAAAATGTAGAGGTCAGCAATAATTTACATGTTCCATGTTTACACCAGCTGAGGCAGTCCCCAGAGTATGATGGTTTCTAGAAATTGGCCAGAAATGGACTTGTCTCTATCTAGAACAATATGAAATGGAAAGTACTTTGAATTGTGTTGAGAACTGCAAAGACAGACTTTACCTACAGCATTGGAAAGTATAAACTTTTGTTTAAATGAAATATGAACATTAATTATATAATACAAGCTTTTTTAAATAGTAATTTTAAACATTTAATTTTAAAAGAATACTTTTATCTGACTAAAAACTTAAAGTATTTGTTATATTTTCTTTTAATATGCTTGTTAGTATTATCATTTCCATTCTTGTAATTTCTTTTAAATTAATAATTTAAAATAAGTGAAAATAGTTGCATAGATTCCTAAGATTATGTTAGTTTAAGGTGTGTTAATTTTGGACTAATTGTTTTGTGGTTAAATTGGTGCTGATGGATAGATGTAGAGATGTTTTGTGTCAATGCAATCTGAGTAAGTGCATGGGATATTCATTTCCTTGTTCCACATTAACATACAGGGCATAATACCCACCTGAACATATGGAGACAAAAGTGTAGCCATCATATTGTCGAGATAGTCATAGATTTATTTCCTATGCCATTAATTTTCTTACACTCTGGTTGGGACAGTAAGCCAGAAAAGACTACTATCCACATTCACAGAGCATCTTGTATATATATTTCAAATAATTTCATTTTTTGTATCACCAATTGGGCAGTGGATCATTTCTGTCTGTTGATGAAATTTATTAATGATCAAATGGAAGATTCTCATTCCTTTCCACCATGATTCTTTATTTTTCAAATGATATCATGCTGCAGATGTAAATTCTTGTTAGCATGATTGTGTTATGCTAATAATCTGATTTTGCATCAGTCACATCTGTATATCAGTAAGCTAGTGTTGCTTTAAAAACGAGATTTTGACCTAAGGTTAAAAGGGATTGAGTTGGTTAAATACATAATTTATATAGCATATTCATGCTTAGTAAAGTATTAAAACTGGATACTTCCATCTGTGCATAGGATTCAAATCAAATATATTCACTAGTTAATTTAATTTTTAGAATTTTCCTTTTAATGTGCGTGCACATTATAATAAAAATATTTGTTGAATTAATTTTAGCAGTAATTTATTTATATATATATTTATTGATATTTAAAATTAAGAATTAGAAATTTTAATATACTGTAACGGGATATGTATATGCGTTACATTCAAATTTAATAGTAACTTTTTTTATCTAATACAGAATTAAAAACAAACTGTCAAAATGCACAAATAACGAATTATTAATTTATTAATATGTTAGATTGATTGAAATATTAAAATAAGCTTTAAAAAAATAAATAAATTATAGAATCGAAGCAAAGATTCTAATCTTTAAATAAAATATATAATAAAAAACCTTTTGATTTTAATAATAGCGAAGATTTTTTTAATTATAAAAAAAAAAAAAATTACAAACAGATCCTTAAGGCAAAGTCACAATTAAAGAAATGATTATGAAATAGATAAGAGTTCCCGCCCAGAGATAGACACAGACCTCAGTGGAAAACCCAAAATCTTACCTTAGACACAAACCAAATAAACCAATGGAATACAGACATGGAATATGTTTGATGAATCCTGCATTCCAGAGATAAGGTACCTGAGGACTATAAAAAGAAATCCAAAACAATAATTAGTGAGTTGGAGAATCAGAAAATTAAAGTTTTGAATTCATCTGTAAAAATAATTTTAAAAGTTATCGCCATCACAAAAGAAAAAAATGTAATTAGCTTCATCATGCTTCCTTCGGTGCGGCTGGCCGAAGGCAGCTTTCTTCTCCATGGATCCCAGGATCAAACCACTGGTACTGTCTTCAGAAAGCATTGTAAATGCGTCTTCATAAATCATCATTGCCCACAAGAAATGGATCTTGTATAAATTTGGATCTTCCTCGCGAAGGAACAAGCACGAACAAAGGAAAGTATAAATTTATAAATGAAATATAAACTGTTAATTTTAAAATCTTCAAACTTTATCTGTCTTTAAATGAATAATAGACTTTCTCTCTCAAGCAAACTGAACTTTATTTCAATAAACTCTTATTTAAAGTCTTAAACGTAATCTCTTAAAAAAAAAATGTATTGTATTTTTTTTATATTTTTATTCATGCTTAATTAGTATCTGTTTGTAATAGGGTAGGGGTTTGCGATTGCAAACTTAAATTTAAAAATAGAAACACCTCATTATTTGTGCATTATTAAATTTTAAAAATAGGTTAAAATAGTATTTCTGGAAAGAAAATAAGTTAAATATAATGCTCATTTTAAAATGATTTTAAAACTATAAACTAAATATTTTTAGTTTTGAATTACATTAATAAAATGATTTAAATGTTAGTTGAGTAGACTAGTTTAAATATGTTACTTTTAAAGAGGGTTTTGATTTTGGACTTTTTGTTTCATAGTTGTGTCAATGCTGGTGGAGAGATATATGGACGTTTATATCAATGTAATGTGAAGTATGTTAGCACCTAGGGCGATGAGTCCAACTGAATGCATGACCCCAAAGAGGTAGTCATATCGTTGAAAATGGACGCAGACATATTTCCTGCACCATTGACCCATTCCAGCTCTATGGATATTGGACGATAAGCCGGCAAGATAAGACCGCTCTCCCATCCATACGTAGCATTTCTTTTTATTGTTTTATATGCATGTTTCCTTTGCCTGACAGATGCACATTCCTGCGAGATGAAGGCCATTTTTTCTCCAATAATATCACGCTGTTCAGACGCACATTCCTGTTGACGTGATTCTATGCTAACATGTTCACATTGCATTGGTTGCTGATATATATCTGGAAGCGAGTATTGGTGTGGCTGCGGATTTTTAGTTTGGAGTCAAATGATTTGAAAATTTGTGAGTGCGTCTAGGTAGCTCATTTATACTCAACATTCTAAAATTTAAAATTAAAGTTAAAAACAAATAAAATAATGAAACAGAAGAAAACAAATTTCTTCTTGTGTTATAAAAATTAATTTTTTTTAAAGTTTGTGCGTTATTAATTATATACGCAAATAAAATCTTTTTTGTGTGTTATTAATACTGACAGTGATTGCCTTTATTATTAAAAATATATTTTACTAAATATATAAGTTTCTGTGTCTACTTGAGCTAGTGACTAGGGCTGACAGGCCGTGATCTTAACAGCACGTATCTGTCGACTTTATAAATTTTCTAGGTTCAAAGTAGCCTAGTGGTGCTCTGTCGGCAGATGTGGTAAGACTGGTATTTCATCATCATCCCTGACCATTATAATACAGTGTGATATTTTAAGTTCACCTTCTCCCTGAGTTAGTGACTGGGGATTTTGGTTCGAGAAAAAAGAAACCTCTCCTGTGTGTCTTTGCGTACTACATAAATTTTCTAGGTTCCAATAGCCTAGTGGCACCCTGGTATGGCAGATCAGGTTAGGGAGGTTCTGTCGACTATTATAATAAATGTCTTATCTTGCTAAGAACTCAAAAAAGTATTTGAATACTAATCAGAGAACAGCCAACTCTTTTATATTTCTAGCTTGGCAGTGATTGTACTCTCATCTTAGTCCCTACAATAGCTTTAATTAATTGGTATCTTTGAAACATATCTAACTGCAGATATTAATAGATTTACTATGGAATTTCTGATCTATTGAAATATTTCCATATGTGTAACACAGACTTGAATTCACTACGTTTTTCAATATATTAATCAATCAATCAATCAATCAATCAATCAATCAATCAATCAATCAATCAATCAATCAATCAATACTACCATTTCGACAGCATTTGCAGTTAATTCTTTTTCAAGAAAAAAATCTCATTAATTCTCACAGCATTACTGTGTACCTATAACTATCTTTCATAAATTGTATATATTTAAACATTTACATTGCTTATTTAATCAGATTTTCATAAATTTTTTTCAAATAATTTTTATCATGAAAAAGGTTAAAAAATTATCAAAACAAAAACATCTATTGCAAGTGACTAAATAAACTATGTAGACAACTTTAATCTAACCACTGAATTTATGCATTTTACACAATAGTTCATGCTTATAAACTTTTTTTCAATGCACATTTTGATTCATTGATAAAACTGGGCACACTATTAAAATTGAGCACCATTTCATAGGTAGTTTTATATTTGATATTTCAGCAGCAATCTTCTTTACATTTATAGGTATTTGGTATAAAATTATATACAATATTAAAATGAGAAGAAACAACTGACATAATCATACCACAGCTTTAAAAAATTAATATTTATATATGACAAACATTCCGGGTTTTTTCAATCTTTTTTTTCTAAAAATTCATCTAAGTATAATTTTATGTAATAAATTTGATATGATTTTTTTTCTATCCTTCATTCAATGAATCAATAAAATATTTTTTAAGATTAGTTAATTTATTACTTTGAAATTTATATAAGCTTATTTATTTTTCAATATTTAAAAGTTTGGGGAAATTGTAGATAATAGGAATCTTTGGCAGATTTAGTGCATAAATGCCAATTATTCTCATAAACATTATGTGAATTATATCCTGAAATAGAAGTTCATTTCACATCACCAATTTAATTTAATTTTGCTTCAAGAAGTTTAACCAAAAGTTTTATTCCTGGGAATTCATAAGAGGTTTGAACACCGGAGTTGCGAGAATTAGAATCGATTCTAGGATGTTAGGTTTCTGTTGTGTTTATGCATAATTATAATACACCATATATACCTTCATTGATACTCTACAATGCAGTTTAACATATGATTTATTTTATCTCCTCTTGCTTACAGTTTCAACTGTCCAGCAGTCATCATCAGAGTTCTCCTTCTACAACTGAAATAACCAAATGAACTTTTGATGCATGAAAATAATAACCACAGACTTTAAAAATACAACAAAATATTTATTAATTGAAACAAATACACAATTACTATTTGGAACAGGAAGTAACTGAAGTTTCCAATGAATATACATAGATAAAAACTTCAGTTATTTCCTGTTCAATAACATATAATCTGAGTTTATTATTTACAAATGTGTATTTTCAATACATACAGCTGTTATACTTTTACATTATACCATTGGTGAGGTATAGTGTCTAGTTGCTACGCAATTGTTAATGTAAAGACTTCATGTTTCCTTGTATGTTTACCTACCATTTCCAGCTGTACTTTGAAAGATTGCCTCATGTAGGTATGGTGACACTTCTGGCTGTATTCTGACATCCTGCCTCATGTTTGATTTAGGTTCTAGCATCTTCCGGGTCTAACAAAGGCTTGTCTCACTTCTTTAGCTGTTTAGTGAACAACATGCATACTACTTCCAGGTCTTATTGTTGTCTCCCTTTACCTCCAACTAGATTGATTATTTATAGCCAGATCTCATCCATAATGAAAACAATCAGATTCTCTGAGCATCATAGGTCTGTTCATATTATTGGATATATGCTATCTATTCTTATATCTATAGTTTGTGATCATGACTGCTCAATATAATCAAGATAAGATGACATCTGGACTAGTCCATTAATTAAAAATAAGTTGAGATATAATAATATTTGCCCTTGTCTAAAATAAACTTTTTGTTAATAAAATTCATTTGAAAGCAAAAAATAAAAATAATAGTTAAAACAAAAGTCATACATTTACAAGAGTTTAGAAAATTTAGTAATAAATAAATATTGGTTTTAATTTTAAATATGCTAAAGAAAAGTTTATATAAATTTTCTTCTGATATCTTAACACCAAGAATTACACAGGTCACATTTTAAAATCTTCTGTTTTGGATTGATAACACTGAATAAAGTTGATCTTTTTTTAACTATTTAAATCAAAACTTCATGGATTTATTTATTTTAATGCTGTAATTTTTTTAATTTATTGTAATTTAGCAATACATGGGGGTATTGACAGTATAATATTATCATTATCTTACCATTTTGCCTTTGGATTCTTGATATGTAGATTCCTATATGAGCATTGATAGCCTTCTTCTGAAATATTTATAGTAATCTTTTATGTTTTTGAACTTTTTATATGCTTTTATTTTACTTACTCTGTTTTTTGTTTGTCTGATGAAAATGTGCAATTCAGATGTTATTTGTTTTTTCTTATCTAGCTAAATTTTTTCTTGTATGTATTTACAATGACAACACATATTCTTAAAGTTTGTGAAGACTTTCATAAAAAAAAAAATTGTAGTAAAATATTTAAATTTTTACATTTTATATAAAATCAATGTTCATTATGGCACTGCCATCTAGTGGTAATAAATAGTATTAGGATTTGGTTTTTGTAACTGTACAAAACCCAAAAGTTGAAAATATAAAATATATAAAAAAAACATTAAATAAAACATTTATTTATATAAATGCGCTAAAAGATAAAAAATGTAGCTTCAATAGTATTCTTGATATTGTGTGACTAATAAAAAAGCATATTGTATTCATTTCTGAAATAGTCTATGAATATTTTTGGATATGAGCATCTACAGTCATAAATTGTCAAGAATACTATGAAAGCTACACAAAATTTATACTTTACATTTTCTTGTACATTTCAGTAAATTTAAATGAATAAAAGCATTCATTTTAATGCTTTTATTAAACTTATACATAAAGCTAATAAAATTATTAGTCACGCAAGTCATATCTTTTAAGACAAAAATGATAGACTATGATATGATCCAAAATTAGTTTGCAGGTCTGTTACTATACTATTGCAATCATCTAAAAAGGGTAAAATGATCAAAGAGTCAATTGCATGGGAAGTCATGCAATATTAATGAACTCTAGGTAACAAGTTGAGCTTTGATTTAGAAATCTTTTGCTCTGGAGTTTGTAAATCTTTTATTTCACTAAATTGTGTTTTTTTCCATTGACAATACATAACTATAATAATATACTTTTCTTTCTATATAAAGAGACCGACAGATTTGATAGATAAGAAAAAAGATAAACAAAAACAATCAGAGTTCACTTTTTATTAAAAATAAGGGTTACATTTACGTACAATGTTTATAGATAGTTGTGTTTGTATAAGGATAAAAATTAATAGAAAACTATTTTAATGCAATGATTATATTTTCATTTGTGAATTCACTCAATTAGATTCAAAGACTGTAGTAAAGTTTTACCTTCATATCAAATGCTTTTAATGATTCATTATTTTAAATATATATCTCACAGACGCTTACTGAAAACGGCATATATAAGTATAATTTATGTAGTCTTTATATATTACAATATTTAGTATTTATGTAGCTCATTATTTACTATACAGTGATGTATTTATTTTTCCAATGGGAAAAATATAATAATTTTTAAATGGCATCTATTATTCTGAATTTTATTGTTATCCACATACTGTATTTTTAAATATACTTTGTAGGTATAATTTGAGATTTTTAAAATTTTGTGCAAGTTTAAAAATTAATTCAAACTGATTCTTTTAGAAGAAAACATATTTTAACTGAATAATTCATATTTACTTTATATTTACATTTAGAAACGAAGATGTTGTGTGCCATCACAGCGAGATAGCGTTATTTCCATAGGGTGAGGTTACCAATAATGTTTTAATTTTAATACTTTTATTTTTTAATGTTTTTTCTCTAATTATTTAGCTTATATATCTCTTTTTAAAATTATATTTATATTATATTATTTTATTATACATTTAGAAATAAAAAAATACTTACTGGGTTTCATATGATGAAATTTTCTGAGTTGATTGTCAACAATTTGGTTTTTCAAGCATTCAATTCATTTTGAGTTTTGTAATCAAGTTCTCTGTTAATGTATTTAGATCTTATTTTACATCAATTATTCAAAGAATATATACTCATGTATTAATATCCATTCTTCTATAGTAACACAAATGTAAAACTATGCCATATTTGTCATTTGAGCTTCAAGCCAATTTTATTTTTGATGTATGCTGTTTATACTTACTTATTTCTTTTGGTATCCATTATATTTTCGAAAATCTTCACTTGAAGTTAAAATGCACAAATGTTCTTTTCTCCTTCATTGAATTTCAAACTTTTACATCAATTAAATATAAAAGAAATATCACCCATTGAACAATTCCTATTTCTGAAACAATTCTGAAATTGCTTTTTAATGTGATGTATACCATATATCAAACAAATTTCTTACTAAAATTATATTTAGTCAAAAAAGTATAAATGGTAAATGCTTGGGAGAAAATATGATAATTGACATTTAGGTATTAGATGGAATAGTTAATCAGAATGTACTATGCAAATTAATCCATGAAACACAAATTACTTACATTGGAAATATGGCTTTGTGAAAGGTTACCAATGATTAGTCCACTGTCCAAGATGCCTTCAGCAGATTCTTTAGATCAATGCATGCCATATAATATAAATTATTTATTTATCACAAAACTTTTAAAGCAGTAACAGATGTGAATCAAGGGTATGATATAAAATGGGACAGTGTTTCATACCTTAACTCAATAGCTCATATAGAGCAATGAGGTAATATTAAATTTTGTTTCAAAATGGTGAAACTACTATTGAAGCATTTGAAATGAATGAAATTATTAATAGCAGATATGCCAGGAGTTACGATTTTTCAAGATTTAGTGATGGCAAGAATATTAGTGAAAATGATATGAAAAGATATAAACATGTTGGAAATTTCATGTCATAACTCATGATTCAACATTTTCATGATAAGCAACAAGACAATATACCTACATAGACCATTAATTAATTTAGAGATGATGTTTCAGGGAGTTTGGGAGAAAAATCTATTATCTTTTTCCTAAGATGCAGTGTATAAAGTACAAACTCATTTGATAATTTGTGATGATTTATTTTTATGTTCTTCTGAAGATCTTTTTTGTTGAAATGTTTCAATACTGTTTCTAATTATATCTGTATAATGTATTCTCAGCCATATCTTTCAAGATTACCAAACAACATTGCATTCCTTTAATAGGTGTTTGAGGTAATTGCTATAAGTAAATCATGTGGCTTTTCTCATAAAGCTATGCTCAAGTTCTCCATAATATATCCTTTTGAGAAGTCTTGTGTTGTTATTATATATGTACAATCAAAAGATAATGTTATTTTATAATAGTGGACATTGTAGTATGAGATCCAATTACTTGAAGACATAATGAATGGTGTTATGATCCTGCCACTATTTTTAATTCTTTTTGGTATCCTTCGATGAAACATTTTAATGCCATTTACAGAGTGATTGAGTCTCACTATAATTAAAGGAATTACATAAATAAATCGCTATAAGTAGGATATTTTGTTGCAGTAAAAATTTTATATGAAATGTTCCATACTTTAATTTTGTAAATGCAGTATCACATTTGAAACTGTGTTGTGTCTAAACATCCAAATCAGTCTTCTTAATAAAAATCCACCAAATTATGTAATTTGTCTCACTTTCATAGGATGATAATTATCAAAGCTCAAAAAATGCTGAAAATATTTTTTTCTATGTTGACTAATGAAAAACGTAAGTTATTTGAACATTAATTATTAAACCAATTAAATACATTCAGAATATTGTCATTTAAAGTAAAAAAAAGTAGTATAATCTTCAATACATATTTAATCCAGAATCCTAGGAAGGGAAGTTTTTGCATCATCAAACCTGTAGATATCTAATCTAGATTCATTATGTAGCTTCTAAACAGTTATAACAACAAGTCATAAAAATGTAAAACAGTATTGCAGAAAATATACATCTTTATGTACACATATCATCTTTATCTGTGGTTCTCTGCATGTATAGATAAGCAACAGCATACTTATACAAACTTCAAAATTTCTCTTGGATAAGCTTGGTGGTCTTGGTGAGATTGGTTTACAGTCACAGTGGAAAAAATAATTCAGGTATGGTTGGTATTTTCCCTTCTGTCTAGGGCTTGATGAGCTTCAGGCCAGTAAACTATCTTGTTGAGATTTGTAGCTATGGTTCTCAACCCAAAGAAGTGTGTCATATTCTTCCATATGAATTCAACCTTTATGATTAAACTATAAAGAGGTTGATTTCTCCTGTCTGGACTTCAGCTACAACTTTATGGGGGCTCTGTCCAAATCTGCTAACTCTGCAGCTAGATATTTTGCTTTTCAAAATATTATTAGCCAAGCCTACTGGTCAGTTTTTACAAAATATATTTAGCCATGTAGTCAGTTGCAAGAAGGTCCACAGTCCTGGTAGGACTCATTATTTAACAGGTCCAATATCTTTCAAAATTATCAAGAAGCTCTGTTGAGCAATTTTTGTTTTGAAAAATGCTAGGAAACTATCCATTGACAAATAACAGAAGACAAAATATATAGCAATTAAATTCTTTAGAAGACAGATGACTGAACTCAGTACCTTGGATGATTCATGTTCAAATTATTTAAATAATTAAATATAACTTGGTTTTTTTAATACAGCAGATGCTGCTAGACACTGATAAGAAGACCATTTAACAGGTGGCAGATCTATTAAATGCTGTAGATACGAGTCTTCAGGGTCAACAAATTCATCAATAAGATAAAGGGAGACAATTGACATCAATGCAATGAAATTACAAAAGAATAGAAATTATAGTGAAGTGGCCTACTAAACAAGTTAGATACACAAGTCAAAGTCCAGCACTAGAGACTACTAGAAAAATAACTAATACAATTTCTCAATTTAGTAGATCTAACAGAAAAGTGTCAAAGTCACTTTTATCAAACTCAAGATAAAGTAGTGAATATCATAAGGATATATATTATGTAAAAACAAAGGAAAAAAGTAAAGATATTTGGTGATTTATGAGATAGTCAATCACTCATAAATTAAAGAAGCTATAAACAACCTATGTTTTCTGGATGTTTTGAAAGTAGTTTCAGGTTTAGTTGCATCTGATGAATTGTTGATATTCTTTAAAGTAAGGAAATTAATAAAAATCTTAGATATGGTTAAATATTTTGCTGTAATCTGGGTGTTGTTGGTGCTATTGAAAGTTATCTTTTAGTTGAGTTACCAAGTTTAAACTCAGTAGTGATGGGTTGGGTAGTTCTCATTACAATATATTTTACAATATTTATTTTTTTAACTTATAAAATAAGTAATACAAATATTTATTGTTTTTATTTAAAATTAATTGTTAATAAATTATTTTTATTTCTATTATTATACAGGCTTTTAAAAGACAGATCTTATGAAAATTTGCAGATGTAATTTATGTTCTTGGATATCAGAACTGAAATTGTATGACCCCAAGAGAAATTCGTTCTCCAAACTGAATATCTACAGTATACGTTAATTAATTCATTATATTACTTTGAGTGTTTTCTAAGTTATGTACATATGATAAGTTTCAATATGCTTTAAGTCAATAATTTATTATTTTGAATTTGTAGTCTTCCTGAATTAAATTACTTTGAGTGATATTATTATTCTCATTTCTAAATTAAAAAAATGTTTTTTACTAAATTATTTTGAATAAGTGGGCTGCCTATCTATCTGTTAGAGTTAGAACTTTAAATAACATGCCTTTGTTTTATTATTATTTGAGTGGTATATTTATGTTTAATTAAAAATTTCTTGAATACTGTTAATGTTTTTCCAAAAAATATTGGTTTTAGCATTTTATTAAGCTCTACAATTAAACTAACAGTATTTTATTTTCCACAATGCTTTATTTAAAAAGCTAAAAGGTATTTTTTGTTTCTGTACATTTAACATTTATGTAAATAATGTAAAATCTTCATTAAAATAATAATGTAACTAAATATTGAAAAATTAAAATGGATTTAATTATGAGATGGCAAAAATGCAAACCACTACAGACAGTGATCAAATGTGATAGTGTGTTGTTCAGGTCCTTCAGTTGTCTTTAACCGATATTTCTTTCTTTGTTACTCACGGATTACTTCATTGTAACATGAATTTTTCCATTGTTTTTTTTTTCTGTGTGAATGCCATGTATCACTTTTGTTTGTCTTTGCAGTGCACACAATTACTTGTGCATAGCCAATAATTATTAGTTACAGTTTTGGTCACTAAATAATATGTTTTACAATTAGAAAAATGTTTTTGCACAGCAGGAAATACCATGAAATGCTATTATAGTTAAGGAAGTTAATTTTTTTTTCTCATTTGTCATAGCATCAACCGGGAAGCGAACCCGCTAACCCGGGACAACAGCTTACAAAGCAGTCATCGCTGACCTCTTGACCACCAATGCTTGACGGGAAATTAATTTTTATAGTAAATAAAATTGTATTGTACAAATAATCCAATATATGTTTGTTTTTATAATTCAAATCTGCATATCTTTTTTCCTCTGTGTAATAAAGTGTCTTTTGCTTTTTATATCCTAAAGTTGAGCGTAAACATTAGATAAGGAGCATGTAATTATAACATTATTTTTATTTAGATATTTATTTTTGGTAGCAAAATTGTATTATTTTATGTCATTTTTTATTATCTATAATATTTTAAAAACTTAAGATTTTTATATATAAATTTCAAGAAAATATTTTTATTTTTATACAAATTTTTTTTTTTTTTAAAAGTAAAAGTTGAAGTCTCTTATATATCGTTGGCAGATATGTTTATTATTAATTCTTTTACTTTGAATTAAAAAAAAACCTTGCATTAACTTTTCTTATCATTATGTTGATATATTACACTATTTAAAATTTTTATTTGTGTTAAATACCTTATGATTTCTGATGCGTGGCCCTAAAAAACCAACAATAACATCTATCTTTTGTAATAAAATTTGTAACAAATTAAAATATAAGGTTATATTAAAATCGTTCATTTTGAAGCCTTAAATATCCATTATATTTTATATTACAGATATTGTTTTTATTTTTTTAAAACATTATCATTTTATTGTTTGTTTACATTTGCTTATTTAATGGTAATCAACAACATTAATACTTCATTAGATAGGAAAGGTCCACTATGCATGAAAGGTTATAAAATTATAATTCCTTTACAGATTTATGCATTGCTTTTGACCAGGTCGATCATATTCATAACATGGTGTGGTCGAAAGCAGTGCTAAAACAAGTTATCTGAATAGTGAACTTTTCCTAGCCATTGAATTATAAATGAATAAAGACATAAATAAAAGATAGTTTGAGTTACTACAACATTTGAATTACAGTCATAATTCTACATTTTCCCTGCTGTATATATATATATATATATATATAGCAGGGAAATATGTAGAATTAATATATATATATATATATATATATATATATATTAGTTTCTTCTTTCAAATACAGATTGAAATAACTAAGTAACATTGTTTGACATCAAGTTGTAATACTTGTTTGTCTTGAATAAAAGTTGTTACACTTTAAGTTTCTATGCTACTTTTCTGAATATAACATAAACCAAATCACGATTTTTTTCTATTTTTATTAAATGAATTTCATAATTAATTTGCATAAACTGACCACTAATTGTTAATTAAATCTTCTTAGTATTTTTCATTATTTATTTGTCAGCTCACTTCTTGCCTTATTAATTCTTTTATTTAATAATTGATATGGTCGGATATTTTTTTGCTTGCAATAAGTGCTAGGCAAAAATAAATGTATGCATTTCTGTAAATATGATTAAAATATTTACATATTTATTTGTTACAAATGTTATTTTGTGTATGATTGTGTATTTATTAGTGCATTTCTCATTTTGATGCACTCTGTTAGAATGGAAATGAGATATAGAAAGTCTGTGATGATGCCATTTTATTTGTAATTATATATTATATTATATGCATTGTGCAAAATTAATTGTTAAATATTTTAAAAAAATTGCAACATCTTATTTAAACTTTTTGATACATTCTATTATTAATAATAACACACAGGTAAGTATATCATGCAATGTTTCATGGGGTAATATTTTCTGGACTTTTCATGTGTTGCTTTCTTGACAGTACTAGCACATGAATAGAACCTGGAACCATTAAGTTTATGCATTCTGAATTTAAATTTGGTGCTACAACCAATTATGCTATTTTTTTAAAGCAACAATTAATAAAAATGTGAAACATAAATAAATGTTCTCTTGATTCATCTATTTTTTTCTTAAAGACAATGCTAATGAGTGTTTTGCAGACATTATAAATTATCAAACTAGGTTGATATATAAAGATATTTACTATTATTGTACAAAAAAACCATTTTTTTCTATTCCCTCTCTCTTCATCAGTTCAATATTTTAATTTTTTTTTACAACTGAATATATATTTCTTGGTACATGCCTGGTTTTCTACTTTAGATATAACTCACTTTTAAAACCATTACTTCATTTATTTTTAATCATTTTTCAATGGGACAGCTGATTTTATTAATATATGTTCTTTAACATATGCATGAAATTTTATACATGCAGTTATTTTATAAATGCAGTTTTTATATTATTGCAATTCAAGTTTGAATGTTTTTAAAGATTACAATTCTGTACTATGGCTTTGGAAAGATGTTATGATATTATCTCGATTGCAGATGTTCTTTGGTCTGAAATGGCTGATATTTATGATGCACTACAGCGTTATAATTGATATTTCCTTTGCTTGTAGTTTTTTGTGATTTTATGGTTGTTTTAATAACAGCTCATGGATCATAATCCTTCATGACAGTTTATTTAAGGTAAGACTTTATTCAAGTTATTGTTTTTGCAAGAAAGTTTTTTGTTCTAGTGATAAGATAACTCCAATTTTTATTTCTATCATGATTCGATCAATATATTTTCTTGTAAATGTGCATTATGATTTTGTTTTGATGTATTGCTGTCACAAAAATATACCAAAATTCTTATTTTGTTTTTGTTCTAAATTATAAAATTAATTGAAGGGGGAGGGGTGCTATATCTCAAGATTGTGTATAGTAATCTTTCATCAAATGAATTTTAATAAGTATATCATTGATACTGTAATTATATTTTATGAAAATTGATAAGAATTTATGACTGTGGATTTTTTTAATTTAAGTGTTCCTGATGAAAAATGACAATGGGAACTCTAGATGTATCTTGATTTTGATAAAAGACTTCTATGTTGTATTTAAGGTATATCTGCTTTTATATTATGTCAGTGAAACATTAGTTATATGATTATATGAGGAACTAGTACAATAAATATTCTGGATACACATCAATAGCATATTTGTTTTAATTTAATTTATAATTAGAATTAAAACAAAAAGAAAAATTGGCATTTTAGATGTTCATGTGACAAAATTTTCTCATGACAAAATCAAAACTACAGCTTACATAAAACTCTCACATAAAGTAACTTAACATGGATATTCAATTATGCCTTAGCTATCTTGTTATTAAACCAATAAAAGTTTGTTCAGAAAATTGTCATGAGAAACAAAAGAGTTACATAGAATAAACTCTCATGAATAATGTTTATTAATCATCTATCATTAACAAAACCTTAAATAAATAGCAATGATAAGTATCAAAGTTAAAAAAAAACAACAGAATTTATGTAATGTATTCACACATATCAGGGCTAGTAGCAATTCCAATGAAATTTTGTAATTAATCATTATAATATCAGATTGGTTATTCAAAGCCATAGTACAAAATTCTAATCACTAGAAAACATCCAAACTGTAACTTCTGCCACATAAATATCACATTAGAAAATTCTATGGGAATGCGAAGGAATATATATTGGGGAAAATAGATGATGCAATGAAAGAAATGAAAAGTAAATAAAGTAATGATTAAAAGTAACAAATGAGAGATATATAAAATAGTAAACCATGCCTATACCAATGGTCATATTTTCTGGTGAGAAAAATGTAAAATGTTGGATATAAAGAAAAAATAATATAAAATTAAAAAAGGCTGTTTTCATGTTAAAGGCAAAATGCCTACAAATCAGTTTAGTGTGATAGTACATATTGTTTTAAAACCCCCATTAACATTGTTTTTAAAAAATAAATCATGAGGACCCACATTGTTAAGTATATAAAATTATCACTGAATAAGGATTTTAGAGAGTAGAACAGTTAGAGTTTTAAAATGAGTACTTATAAATATAAAACTTCTATGTTTAATTCACATACCAGTGATGTTAGAATAGCAGCACATGCAAAAGAGAGAAGGCAGTCACTCTAGATGCTACATTATATAATAAATATTAAATGTCTTTCACTAAAGACATTTAGCTGTTACTTTTGGTGATTGAAATAGTTTAACATATAATTACAATTATTCAAAACGAATTTAATGTTTGATATTATATTAAAATGTTTTTCCAAAAAAAAAATTGCATAACTACTCAAACAAAAAAAAATGTAAATTAATTTAAATCTCCTATTATTAAATGCAATCACCTTTTATGCAAACATAAACATTATTAAATCTTTACTAATCTAAATTCAGACTTGCAATTATTCTAGATTATTAATCTTTTACATTCATATATACTTGATGGATATATAATTTAGCACACTATTTAAATGGAATGTTGTAAGGTTAATTAATTGCAACAGTTTATTTTAAATATATTTGAATATCCCTCCAATTTCAACAAATGGTAATAGATTAAAATTAAAATGATATCACTTTACCCTTTTCACCTTCATATATCCAGAGAATTGTCTACAATAGTCAACCAGGAAGTCATAAATATTTTTACACCTGATATATATATATATATATATATATATATATATATATATATATATATATATATATATATATATATATATATATATATATATATATATATATATATATATTAGTATGAAATTATTTTCAGTTTTAATTTTACAACACTGATGAAATTTAATAAATAATAATTTCAGCTAAAGATTTAGATATAATGTTTTTAAGGTTAACTCATTCAACTTTTATTTTCCCTAATTGAAACTTCATCTCCAAAGAAACATTTAATAAAACAATACCACTTTAATCCCTTACTTCTTCCATTCGAGTTCCACTTTTTTGAACAGTTAACCAATCATTACATTATTTAACAAATTATTTTTTTAGCAATAATTTCCGCTTATCAATCGAAAAAACTTCAATAATTTCTTTGGTAAAAATCATTTATATTGACAATCCTTCTTATGAAAAAAAAAAGGAAATTTTTTTATTGATTTAAAGTATTATCAATTTTTTAAACAAACAGTAAAAATATATATATATATGACTGCAGAAAGGAGTTTGCTATTAACTGAAAGGAGACCCTTTGATTCCTCTTGGAGGCCCTAAAGGAACTGAGCAGGGCAAATTCTTAATTCTACTCTATACATTCTTGTCATTGCAGCTGTTATTACTATGTGATTATTCATATAGTATAGGAACATGGATGGGCTGCTCACCAACATGCATTAGCCATCATGGTGAGTTTATTGGCTTTTTACCTCTGAGTTTAAGATCAAGAAACACCATGGTCTTACTTCTCAGTTGCCTGATAAGGCAGAATGAATATTTGTGTAAATGATAAATATTTTTTCTAATACATATATACAATTATGACAGACCAAAATAAATTATGGCCCTTATTTCCAGGAGGCTGTGAAATCACCAACAAAGGCAGCAATTGGTGGTCAAAGGTGGAGGGTGCTAAGAATCCACTGATCAGACCCAGGCTGCCATTTGATGATGACTTTTTATTTAGGTACTTACAACTGCAGATCACTTTCAAGTGAAGGAAGATTGCAAGAATTAGAAGAAGAACTGTCTTATATTAAATGGGACATTATTGGACTTTCTGAAGTTAGAAGAAAAGGTGAAGAGACAATTGATTTAAAAAGTGGACAGGTATTTTATTATAAGGCATGAATATTGAAAATACAAGTGGAGTAGAATTCATTATAAATAAAAAGTGGAAGAACTACATTGTGGAGATTGATGGTGTATCGGACAGAGTGGCAAGATTAGTTATACAACTTAATAGCAGATACCAAATGCAGATAATTCAGGTTTATGCCCCAACAAGTTCTCATAGTGATGAAGTAGTAGAAGATTTTTATATGGATGTACAAAATGCTTTTGATCAGAGTAAATGACATTTTAAAGTTGTTATGGGAGACTTTAATGCTAGAATTGGTATACAATTAAAAGATGAAAGTGCTGTAGGTAATTTTGGTTATGGTAAAAGAAATGAGAGAGGACATAGACTTGTGGAGTTTGCATAAAAAGAAAAACTTTATAATATGAATTATTTTTTGAGGAAAATGTTAAAAGAAAATGGACACTGAAGCATCCAAATGAAGGTACAGCAGAATTGGATTATATTTTGACTAACAGAAAATACATATTTCAAGATTGTAATGTTCTTAATAAATTTAACACAGGAAGTGATCATCGATTAGTAAGGTGTAAGTTACATGTTAATGTAAAACTAGAAAGACAAAAATTATTAAGAAAAACAATATTTACAGTTGATATTCCTAATCTTCAAAAACATTCTAATGAATTTAAATTAGAACTTACAAATAGGTTTCAAATGTTAGGAGATTTTGAACATGATTCAGATTTGAATGAAATTAATATGAAAATAACTGATACACTTTTAAAAACTGCAACAAAGATATATGGTAGAAAAAAGCAGCAATTGACCAATAAAATTTTTACTGAGTCTAGAAAATTTATGAAGAAAAGAAGGAATATGAAGATATACAAAAATAATGCATTAAAAGGATTGAATACCTTGAATTTTGTAAAATGGTGTGGAAAAGAGTTCAAAATGATATAAGAAAGTATAACTGTGAACTAGCAAGGAAAGCTGTAGAAGAAAATAAAAGTCTCAAGAATGTAAAACAACATTTTGGTATTGGTAGGAAATTTATATCTGTAATAAGAAAAAAAGGTGGAATTATTACTAAAAAAAGATGACATCATAAAATGGGTAGAAGACTTTTATCAAGAATTATATAGTAATAAAGAACAAGTACCTCCTATATCTATTACATCTTCCAAATTGCCCAGAATTTTAAATGAAGAAGTGAGACATGCGATTAAATGTATAAAGAAAGGAAAGGCTCCAGGTAATGATGGAATTACAATTGATATATTAAAAGAAGCAGGTGAAGAAATAGAATTTTTTTAGCAAAGTTATATACTAAATGTCTATATGATAAAGATGTACCAGATGATTGGAAGAATGCAGTAATAATATTAATATTTAAAAAAGGTGATAAAGAAGATATTAGAAATTACAGACCTATCAGCCTTTTATCAGTTTTATACAAATTTTTTCATTTCAAACAAACTTTATTCACAATTAGTTATTTACAATGAATAGTTATTTACAATGTTTAAAAGGTGTCATTTGTGTTCACTTTGGTGGCTAACAGTTCTAAAATTCTTATTATTATGTTGTCTCATTACCCCTCTGCTTCCAGGTTTCAATCATACTTATAGACAATAGCTGTGGTGGTTTTATTGTTCTTACAATCTGATCCTTTGTTTGTTGGCATTGGAGTGGTCTAGTAGCTATCAGTGATGAGCTTGGGATAATCCATTAAGCAAATTTTTTACCAAGATAATTACAACTCGTCTACAGAGAACATTGAATTTCCCCCAACCAAGAGAACAAGCTGGATTTAAAAGTGGTTTTAGTACAATAGATCATATCCAGGTACTGAGAGAAGTTATAGAAAGGACAAATGAATATGAGTTGCCACTGTGTTTTGGATTTGTAGATTATGAAAAGGCATTTGATTCTATAAACATTTCTTTAGTGATTAAAGCATTGGATCATCAAAGTATAGATCCAGGATATTGTCATATTTTCAACAATATTTACAAAAATGCAACAGCTACAATTAGATTACATAATGATACTGGGAAAGTCAACATTAAGAAGGGTGTAACACAAGGTGACTCCATATCTGCAAAACTTTTTACAGCAGTGCTGCAAGAAGTATTTTGTGGATTAAAATGTGAAATTAAAAAAGTGAAAGTAAATGGAGATTATTTGTCATTTAGATTTTGCAGATGATGTAGTTATTTTTTCAAATAATGCTTTAGAGCTACAGGGAATGTTGCAGGAGTTATCAGATGAAAGTAGGACTAAAGATAAATGTTGAAAAGACTAAAGTAATGTTTAATCGATTTGCTCAAAATGTGTAAATAAAGATTTATTATGATGAATTAGAAGAAGTTAACATTTACAAATATCTTGGTCAGATTATTAATACAGATGGAAACATAATGGAGGAAAATAACCATAAAATTAAACTTGGTTGGAGTGCTTTTGGTAGAAATAACGTGATACTAAAAGGAAATATGCCTATATGTTTGAAAAAGAAAGTATTTAACAAATGTGTTTTACCAGTTCTTACTTATGGATCTGAGACTTGGACACTTAATAGAAGAGCAATACAGAGACTTTAGACCACTCAAAGGAGTACAGAGAGATGCATGTTGGGAGTAACAAGAAGCGATCGAAAACGCAATGTATGGGTAAGAGAACAAACAGGTGTTATTGACCTCATTGAAAAAATTAAAATATTGAAGTGGAGTTGGGCTGGGCATATTGCTAGAAGAGATGATAGTAGATGGACAATTGAAATATTAAACTGGATTCCAAGAGATTGTCGAAGATCAAGAAAGCAACCACATGTAAGATGGATGGATGAAATAAGAAAGTGTGCAGGGGTGATGTGGAGAGAAAAAGCTAAAGATTGGAGAAGATGGACTGAACTTGGAGAGACCTTCATTCTGCAGTGGATTGATAATGGTTGATGATATATATATATATATATATATATATATATATATATATATATTATGGACAATGTCATGAAATCTATATTTTTAAATGATTCTATTAATCAAAAAATATCTATTTATTTATATTAATTTGCAACATTTCTTATTTATGAATATCATGCAAATGAGGATGTTTAGTCAGTGCATGCCAATGCTACTTCTCTTTTCGCTTGTTATATTAGTCCTTACAGATATCACACTGAAACCCCAGGGCATGAGACAAATTTTGATTATGTTGGTAAAGTAGAAAACTGCTGCATATTAACGGAACACACATACTCCTCACTTTGTTTTTATATAAAATATTTTTATTTATCTTCAATTTAACATATAAAAATGCTATTATATTCATTAACAATATTATTTTGGCTAATACATATCATGATCATCATATAATTAAAATATCTGTATTCTCTAAGCTTGAACAGTATACACAATACTACATATACTTAATCGACTTATAAAAATTCAGCTCTTCTTCTCCTAATACAACTTTTATATAAATGTAGATGCATTTCCTTTAGTGATTAATGTAATAAATCCTAAATCCTAAATCCAAAATAAGTATATCTCTTTACAAATGCATATAAAAAAATAAAATTAAAAGATCCACTTAGTTAAAAAAAATAAAGACTATTTTATGCCACTAATTGATATTTATCTATAAACTTGTACTTTTTCTTATATTTATTTAGCTTATTTTGAAGACTATAACTAATATACAAGTTTAAAACATTAAATGTGTATATTTCTTTCCTATTTTTAAATTTACATATGTAGACAAAGGCATATATAAGATCAATGAAAACACTTTTCTATCAATAATAATTTTTTAAATGTTAGTCTTTGAATTTTTCTTTTAAAGATGAATAATCATTAAAAAATAGGAAATACTATTCATAAACCACATCTTTATAATTTTAATAAATTTAAATTACCAAAAATAATATTTTGAAGCAAATAAATTGTTTTTTAACAAAGTATATCTTTGAGAATCTGATAGTGAGTTTCTAATGGTATCGTTTGTTGATTCAAATAATTATTATTTGAATTGGTGTTTCCCAATATTTTATTGATTTTTCTATAATATACTAATTAAAAAAAGAATTATAAGGTGAGACAAAGATACACGTTTGAAGCTAGTCAATTTATTCATCTGCCTTAAAGTCTAAATTATCTTCTCCATCTTTTTTCTTTTTGTCTAGAAATTCATTTTGTTCATAATTTTTTGTAAAAAACATTTCGTTGTTTTATAATCAATCTGGAAAATGGTATTTTTCCTGCTACTCTTCAGTCTAATCATGTAGATTGTTCGGTACTATGTTGCTTTCCTCTTTCCTTTACATAACACAGTATTGAAATCACCCTTGTTTCAACATTAGTTTGTACCTTATGGCTTTCATCAGTTAGAAATCTTAGATTCTGAAACACCATACTTAGATCTTTTGATCTATTGCATTCCTTCAGCAACTACTTTGACTTTATAGTTAATTTTATAATAATGAGCCCAAACTGAAAACACTAATGTTTTTAATTCTTGATCATTTGCCTATACATTAATACAGATCTGAACCCAAGTCAGTATCTATATTTTTTAGCATTTAATGATTAATATATTCTGCACTAGGTGAGACTATTGTATGGGGAAAGTCACTACTATTTTAAAAGGTTGGGTAAGCATAAGAAGTGGTGGTCATGTGATGTTTTAATGATTTAATACAATTACAGTTTTAGAAGAAGCAAAAATACAGAAATATTTAAATATTGAACTGGGTAAAAATGTCTATGACTATATAGAAAAATTAGCTTGGATGGAAGATGTTTTTGTATTTTCAATTTGGGATTATTGTGTTATAGTTAACTAAAAAGGTAACAGGTAAATGTAGGAAAGGTGCATTGGATCCAAAGATCTAGTTGCATTGCTCTCATAACCAAGACTTTTCACTGATATATGATATAAACTAAAATCTAATCTGGGGATATTTGATGAGTAAGCATTGGATAAGACTTAAATCAGCAAGCCTTCTGGCATCTTTCATTTTCTATAGCTTTCACTAGATAGCACTATTGTACAGAGGTAGTTCCTATTATTTTAATAGCTTGCACATGCATAAGATTTGTTGTTGTGAGGTTTTAATGGTTTCTTATTATTATGTCGTCTATTTATTTTTATAAATGGAATAAATATATTCATTTGCTAATGACTACTGCTAATATCTTGTAAAGAGTCAGGCTGAAGTGAATACAATCTTAAATAAGATAAATGAGGTTTATAAAATATTAGATTGAAAATAAATGACAGACTAAAGTATTAAAAACAAAGAAATAAAAAGAGTAAAAACAAGCATTGTACAGGATTTTAAAGAACAAGTTGATTCTTTTTTATTTACAAAAAAAGTAAAAAGTACTGAGAGTAAAGTTAAGAATGATAGAAGAATGTATAAGACTAGAAGATTATTCCATGAACAATAAAAATTTTATTTAAGAAAAATGCTTTCCGAATATATTATTGGAGTAGAATTGTTTCAGAAGCTAAAACATGGATATATAGACGAAATAAAATAGAAAAAAATACAGACTTTAAAAATGGGATTTTCAATGAAAAATGGGAAAGATAAATTAGAAATATGGTATTAGAAACAGGTAAATTCTGATAAGAGTGAACTTATTTCTATTAGCTTTTTGCTTTATTAAACCTAATTTTTTCAATCAAAAAATATTCTATGAAATATTAACTCAATATTACATCTTCAGTTTGCAACTATTTAGTTCTATCTTTTTAAATTCACTCTTTGGGTCTTAGGATCAGCTTCTCAGATTACTTATAGTGTCTTTACATACACATTAGCAATCTTCACACTTCATTTTATTTGACATTTTTTTATTTTGGAAATTATCTTACTATTCAACTGTAGTTTAATAAATTTTTATAATCTACCTACACACACACACACACACATACACACACACACATATATATATATGTTGATATGAAGATTTTCACGGGTTTCATATATAAAAGACATATTTTGCGGGTTCATCCGTGTTAAAAAATTTAAATATTAATATACTGACGTTTCGACTTGATATATGTCGGTATATCAATATTTAAATTTTTTAACATGAATGAACCCGCAAAATATGTTTTATATATATATAACAAATTAATCATATGATATAATATAACAAACTATCTTTATATAACAGCAATAATATATATATATATATATATATATTGTACCGGTCGAAAATGTATGTCCATCCAACAGGGTTTAGAATCTAAGCAAAAGTACCCCAAATTCAATCATGCCTGAGATACACAGGTCAGAAGCAATCATGAATTCTAACCTGTTTGCTCATTTCCCAAATCTATAACAATATGGACAACACCTATGGTGATACTACATAAATTAATTATTTCTGGGCCCAGTGCTACATCGTTTTGCATGAGAACTCAGCTGATGATGATGATGAGAGATTGAGTGAAACCAAGATATAAGTTAAAAACATACATAAATATAAATATTATTAAAGAGATTCAAACAACTGGATTAAAGTTTAAAAATATAAATATTTATTTTAACAAAAATTCAAGATGAGTTTTGTATATGTATAATCAATGTCACACAGTTTAAATAATTATTTTGGTTACAAACCTTTGACAAACTTGATTCAATTATTTTATTTTAACGAATATCAATTTAGTGTGGTGGTTACAATACTGAATGTATATTTAAAAATAGGATTTAATTCATGTTACAAAACGGATCTATCTGGGTGTTTCAGTGGACGTTTATACATTAATAATAATACATATTAAGATACAATGGAGTTTCGCTGATTATATGATTTTAGTAGGATGCCCTTGGAACTTAATGCATAACTTTATTTTTGATTATATACTTTATTTACAACAACAAAATGAGGATACATTGTGATCAAAATATACTTAAAAACATTTATTTATTAAACATTTTCGACATTTAAACTATCAGATATTGTGGAACTTTATCAATATAGGGAATAGCTTATTCAATAAAGGGGAGCCTCATGACAAGTTGGGTTTTCAAACTCCAACAAAAATATTATAAAGAGAAAAATGTTTCATTATTACACATCATTACGATTTATTTTGTCAAACAGGCTAAAAGAAAAATGAACTATAAGAAATTGCAGTGCTTGCCTTGTCAGTGTGAGAGAGAAAAATGGCAACTTTGGTCAAGAAAAGATCATTCTCCAATTATTAAGATGATGTGCTGTCTTCATGCCAGAGTGGTACTGAAAGAAGAAAAAGGGCAGTAGGAAGTTTCTATGGAACCGGATCATGGTAAAGCCATACAGAGCTTCATCTACACTAATCTGCATGTTCCAGAGGTAAACTTAGACCCCTGTTATGAACGAGAACAATAAAAAAGGATGGAAGGCTTTGAATTCCTGGAATGAGGCACAGGCAAATCAAAGCAGTATATAAATATATACTTGGAGGAGAAGAATGACAAATGAAGATGATTGTGAATCCCTGGAATGAGATACAGGTGACTCAGATCAGAGCCATATGTGGCTTATTAATAATTTCTGACATATACCAGCAAAGCTATTATAAGACTGCAAAACATTGGATTTAAATATTAAATAAAGCCTTAAATGGTTTAACAAATATGTAATGATATGTTAAAATAATGACCCATAAGATAAAGTCTTTTATCAGAAGTTAAACTATAATTAATGAAGTGTGCATTTCTCCCCCTTCTTGAATAACTATTTTGTTTAAATATATAAAAAAACTAAAATTCATGCACTTAAAAGTGCAAACAACAAAATAGAATTTGTTCACCAGGTTTTTGGTGATAATGATGAATAAAGAAATTAATAAAACAGTTACTCCTCAGACAAATTATAATTTACTATTAACTAGCATTACTAAAAGTAGAAATCAGTCTAAGTAATACTCAAAAGAAACCATTCATCATCAATAATAAAAGTAGATCAATATAATAAATCAACAGTCAATTTGGTGACTGGATTTGAACAATACAAAATATAATTCAACAGTCAATCTAGTGACTGGATTGGAAATGAATCTTCTGTAGACCAGGCTATCTATTGAATCATTGCCATATTGGGCACATTATTGGGACCATTATTTTGCATGCACCATATTAAGTGCCCAACCATCAATAATGCCAGGATATTAACATTTGCTGATCATCATCAATGCTCTGGCCACTTCTACTGGCCAACTATAAACTTAATTTCTAATGAGATTAAACTAAAATAAAATGTAGTGCTTGGTTTTAAAGAATGTTCTCTTTTGCACCAACCATGATGACTATTAATCATTTCTGGATGGCCCAAAACACTAATATACATCCCTATTCATATATCTGCTGTTTATATGAATCTATCTCAGAAGAACACAAGCTCTATTATGGTATATGACCAAGAGATCATAGAAACAGATATTCTAAAAATATTAGAACCACTTGAATAATTTTAATAATTAAAAACAAGTTTATTAACAATAAAAATGATATTAAGATCTAGAATATGGCTATGCTTATCAATTAAGCCTTCTGATTTTGATTACCATAAAAAATAGCACATTTGTGATTTACAAAATTGCTATACACAACTTAAGTTATTACATCATGATTTATATGATAAATACATTAGGTTTACTTAAAACCCATTCAGCACACAGGCATGTGGCTTGATATAAAATGAACATTTTTGAGTTTATCAAAATATTAAAATTATTAAAAATATATTTTGTAATTAATTCCATTTGAAAACTATACATAAAATTCACACATAAATGTGTATCTATGAACATATAGAGGATATGAATTAATATTATTAATTAGTCTTTTTTTCAGTCAATAAAAAAAAGTTTCTTTTTCTTTTTTTAAAAAAAAATAAAGTCAATTTTTTGACAGGAAACTCACAAGTTCTTTTTAAGACAGGTTATTCTCAATTAATTAATTACATCTTTAAATTAATCTAAAAAGATTTTTGAAGTTCTCTTTTTCTTTTTTCAATATAAATTGTTCATGAATCAATCATTACAACAAAAGTTTAATTCAATTTAAGCAAAATTATTTATATAGATTTTTAAATGTCAATTTTACCAAAGAAATTTATTTAAAATTTTGTTCTCATTATAAACATTTATCTGTGCTTCTCTTTGTGAGTCAGTCTTGGTGAGACAGGTATAATGCAGAATTGTCATAATAAGAAAGGTATAATTCAGGTATGGTTGTTAGCATCAATCAGTTAGTTCTCTTCTGGCTAGGATTGATTCAGGAAAGTTAGCTGTTTTCTCAGAACATATTTATAACTACAAATAACAAAAAGAAGTGAATCATCTTTTTTCATGTGAATTTAAACACCACTATTGATCTTTGGACCAGCTGTTCCCTTGCATTCTTACAGCTTCATTCAGTTTTCTGCATTTCTACTGGCCATCTCTGCAACTAGCTTTACTGTTGCCATTCTTTGCTACAGTTACCAACAAACTGCAGCTAATTACTTCACACATTTTTTATTAACTTTGCAGCTATTTATGAACTATCTGCTCACAAAAAGATTAAAAATAGAACTGTCTTCAAAAATATTAATATCCAAACTTTGCAGCTGGCCTATTTGACCACTGCCTCTCAAAATTTTAATACCAGAATACTTTGGCCAGCTCTTACAATTACTACAAGTCAAACTGAACTGATATTTATTTATCATCCATTTTATAGAACCATCTGAGATCATAAAATACATTGCAAGCTGTTTTAAAACTTTCTAATCCTTTTTAATCTTGAGTTGATAAAAACACAGTAACTGAAAATAGAGTTTTTTCTTTCAAATTTTTATCTTGATTAAAATCAATTTTAATCTTTTTAAATCACCTTTAATTACAAGAAACTTTTGGAAGCAACACTGGAATTTTACCAAAGGTGCAGTCTACATGTATTTGCTATAATTCTTTAGAATTTTTAATTTACAAAGATTTTCTAAAAATAGATGTAAGAAATGTATACAAGCATTATTTTGAAAATAAATCATGCTTTTTTTAAAATTCAAAATCAGAATTACAATGTTAATTTTTAGACCTTTTTAAATGTTTTAATTTATAATAACATTCTGTTTTAAATTTAGAATTGTTTAACCCTTTACAGACATTATTATTCCAAGTGAAAGGTAGAAAATATCTCCAAAAAACTGTCTTATTTATTTCCACTTTTTCTTTCAACTTTACATATATTTGTGCACATGCACTATATTAATGTGAGCCATATAACATACCTTTTATTACACACACACATATATATATATATATATTGTGCCCTTTTGTATGGGTCTCCATAAATTGATGTATCAATCTATTTAAAAAATTTTAAATTTAAGATATATTTAACTATATGATGTTAATTTTGTTTATAACAATCTTTTAAAAAGTGTAACTAAAGTAATTCATGAGTATTTGATATGTAAAAATTGTGCTGATGTTTGAGAGAGACATTTCAATGGGAGTGATAATAGTATATGGTTGGGAAAACTGGCCATAATCAATACTGCATTAATAAATTTAATAAATAAATGTTTAAAGTTAAAGTTTTTAAAAGACAAGTTAAAATTAAATGCATATATTTATTGTTGATAAAAATTAATATTTAATAAATGAATATAAATATTTTAATTATTAGTAGTACATAATAGAAGATTAATATTTGATTTTAATAATATCGAATTATTATTTTAAAAACTGTTATAATATATTATTTATTTTAAAAATATTTATTTTAAAAAATGAATTGTTAGTTTATTTTTAGATTATTACAAGCGTCTGTAGCTCTGTTGTAAAACAGATGTTAGTTAGACACATACACACATGCTTGGGAGTTTTTTTTAGTAAAGTTGCAAAGCTATTTTAAAAATTCTGTTATAAAATTTATAAATATTATATTGGCTATCATGAGATAAAAGTAAAAATAATTAATGTGAAATATTAAATCTGATTTTTAAAATACTGCTTAAAAACATAACGAATAAAAATAGACTTAGTTTGTTTATAAAAATAATCTTATAAAAGTTAAAAGTAAAGTAAGAAAGTATATTTTAAAAAAATGTTTAATGGATTTAAATAAACAATAAAGATTGATTTAAGAATTTAATAATGTGATAAATAATAAATATTAAATAAGTCATTATTTATTTTTAATTCTGTCTTGTTGGTAAAATATGTAAATAAGCTAGCAAGTCGATTGTTTAATTCACCAATCAAGTGGGAGTTTTCTTCCGGTATAAAACCAAGGTTCAATTGTTCGGAGGGGACTTGTGATTGAAATTCTTAAAGTAAAGTGTGCTATTAAAAATAGCTAAGTAATTATAGACGCTCTCAAAATCGTTTTAAAATTATAAGAGAGTAGTTTTTAAAATAATTTATAAAAGTTACCGATAAATATGCAGTGTTAATTTATTATAGTTCCCTATTGATCGTTTTCTATTGAAGCTCAATTTACTATCAAATAGTCATGGAAACATCGTTTAAGGATAAAATGTATTGGAGACTTTATACTGAAAATTTAACAAACGCTGGATTAACTAGGAGAGTTTCTAGATGCATAAAAATAATACGTTGGACTTTGTATAAATTTAAAAGCTAATGGTAATTAATTTTTATAAAATAGATATTTAAAAGAATGAGAAATACTTCTTTATGAAGCAAGTATTTGTAAATTATAAATTTAAATATATATCTTGGTAAAGATATAATATGTAACAGTAATTGTATAAATATTTGCCTTGTTAAGTCTTTATGGTTTAAAAGACTACATTTTAATAGTTTTAAAAGGCAAATAAATTGGAAATTTAATAGGTAAAGAAATACCTATAAGTAAAAATTATTATATTATTAAAGTCTGAACGCTGGTCGTATAGAAGACTCTAAAAATAATCTTACCTAAATATCTGTTACGGAATGCGCAAATATACATGGATATCCAAATCAATTAAAATAATTAAACAAGAACTTTATAAACTATTGACTAATGCTAAAAATAATAACTTTTAAATAATATTTTTTTTTAAAAAGAAATGAACCTGGATCCTATAAACTATTTTAATTTTATTTTTGTTTTATGATGGAACTGACTTTTCTTTATTTTTTTTTAAAAAAAGAACGTTTTCATTTATTTCATAAAAACTTTTAAAGACACGTGATGTACCGGAAAAGGAAGTAATGTTTGGTGAAAATTTGTGCCTAGGAAAAAGAACAATTATAGCTGGAAGAAGACACCGTTGGATGTTATGTAATATGTTTTAATTATTAACTAACATAAATATTTAATTAATTATTAATTTATTGAAAGATAGGAAAGGTACATTTACATTTTTTTAAAAGTAATAACTAAATATTAATATAACTTTTTATTGCATAAAGTTTATTTTATAATTATACAACACGTAATATTTTAAAGAATAATTGTTGAGTGTAAATGTGAAATTATTTTGTAAAACTGAAATCTTGGAGGACATCGTGTGACGGACTGTACATTGAAGTATCATTTATGGTAAAAATTGTGTAATAATAATAATAATTTGATGTATTTACTATGTTTTCTTTAGATCAACCAAATGTTATATGATTATTGAATGAATGTATTAATGTTTAAATAATATACACACATAAGATTAATAATAGCAGTTTTATTTTAATATGCATATTTTAAATTGATGATGTAAATTTAGTACAACGTAATATGAGAACCTAGAAATAATTATATGATTCTTTCTTGAATAAATTTTAATGTTTCTGTTACAATATTAGGAATTAGATTTTATTAGCGTAAGTTATTTATTTTTCTTTTAAAGTTAGTAAGAAGTATATAAAGTCTATATTTTTATTTTTATTTTTATTAGATAAGAAAGTTAATTTTACATAGAAATTTATATCTTGATTGAAGGCTTATTGTATATAGAGGATGAGGTATAAGAGAGTTTGGATCGTTATTATTTTTGTTTTTGAAATTGGTCATTTGTTTTTCTGAAATTAAATAAGGTTAAAATGACTTTTGTAGATAGAAGTTTATTAGGAAGGAATAAGAATAACAAGTAAAGAAGAGTAATAATTTAAATGGAAAAGAATCATAGAATTTTATTTAACATAATACTTTATAAAATTTGAAATTGTTGAATAATTTTAAAATATTATTTTTAAAAGAACATATACCTATTGCATATTTTGATAAGACATGTAGTATGACATTATATCGGAATGAAATAAACAGTGATAATCAATAATTGTTATTATATTACAAAGTTATATCAGTTTATACATTAATTGATCTTTGAGTAATATTAATGGTACATTTAATACATACTAGTACATTATAATATAAATAGCAGTAAGACTTAAGTGAAATAGCATTTTTAATTATTAAAGTTTGTTTATTTACATACATGCTACATGAATGATATCTTACATAAAACCTTTTCTTATATTAATTGATAACAAATGATTTTTATTAAAATTAAAGTCATAAACTTAATTAAATGTTATTGATAGAACATTTAATAAATGTATAAATTATCTACTTATGATTATGGAAATAGTAACAGTGTAAAAAAAAAACTTGTATTATTATTTTTCTTATTTTTGTTTATTTTCTTTAGTTCCATTTAAATGTAAATAGTGTAAATAAATTATTTGTTAAAGTTGATGTAAATAAATTTGTTAAGTTGTTTAAAAGATGTGTCGAATTCATTATTTTACACCACAGCATTTGACAACAGATAATTTGAATAAACATAATATTTGCACAATATGAATTTATTATTTTATTATTTGAGAAAGAAACACAATATTTTCTTAATATAATTTATAGAAATTGATTGACATTAACATATAATATTACAATGGTCATAAAGTAATTATAATGCACAATATAAGAGTATAAGATTATTTATTGCCACAAATTGTTAAATTATAAGATTTTGGTCTATTTTAAAATTAAGATACTATATGGAAATGAAAGACATGTATATGATTTACTTATTTTCTTAGTGATTAATGGTATAATCAAATAGATAAGATTAAGCTATACACTAAAGATTATTATTGTTAGTTATTGTTATTAGAATAAGTTAGGTGTATTTAGGTTTGATATTAAATCCCTTATCATTCCTATCTACATGAATTATTATTACTTTAAGATAATTAGAAGAACCTGAGATCGTTTAATTATATTTCCTTAACAAAAGATTGAGATTTATTTATCTATTATTATTAAAGATAGTTCATTTATAAAAGTCATAAGAGTGCTGTAGAGTTAGGAATGAGATAATGAAGAAGTAATAGTATTCTTATGCCATTGAGACAGTGTCTTGGAAAGACATTGACTCAATGTAAATCTGATTACCAATTGTAACTTCACTTCACAGTCTCATGATTTTAGTAAATATTTATTTAATTAGTACATAATATTGAACTATATTAATTTTTGATAAGTTTGTAATAAATCTGATAAGTTATAATATTATAAAAATATATTAAAGATAGTTGTACATATTTTAGCTGAGCATAATGATTTAATTGAGCTAGTCATATTTTAAATTATATCATATATCGAGAAGTGAGGGTACAATATATATATATATATATATATATATATATATATGATATATATATGATCATATATATATATATTAGTGCATAAATATATACAATAATACTCATAAAATATTGTAGAATTGCAATATCAATGGTGATCATCATCAAGGTTCAGGAGAATCAGCTGCCTTGAGTATACTAAAAACTAAAAAAACTAATTTCCAACTTTATAAAGTAAATGAACTGTGTGGACTTTAATGATGAGTCTTATGATCTAAATATTATCTAAATAATTGTACAGATAATCATGGGAATGTTCACATGTATTCACACATTGCAAATTCCATTATGTCTGAATTAGATATGGGATTTTAAGGATTCTAAAGACTATAAAAAGGAAAATATACATATTTAATGGATTATATTATTAAATAATTGCATTGGGATAATTTATAAATATTATAAAGCAGAACTCTATGATAAAAACAGAATTCCATGATAAAATCAGTTTTATTAACTGGTATTTCATGGAATAGATAGTTAGAAAAATACAAGTATGCAAACCTAATTTCAAAAAATATTTTTAAACATATTTAATAAAGTTAATTAATAAACAAAAGAATAAAATTTTAAAAGGATAATCTGACAAATTGAAAGTTAATTCACATATTGATTAACATTATTCATGCAGTATAAATATAATGTTATATAAGGTATATTATAATTCCTATTCTTATTAATGTTTCATCTAAATGTTGTATCCTTTTATTCCTAAAAATATTTTCCAATATGGAAAAAATAATTTGGATTAATTTTTAATTTTTTTAAATGAGGGTGTCCCCCCTCCTAATAAAAACAAAATAATTTTTTCAATAAAACTACTAAATAATAGTCAATATTTTGAATTTCTATTTTTTTTATAAAATAATATGCATAAATATAAATGTGTATACATTACAATGCCTCATTTTATCATGGATTGTTTTCATTTTAAGTCTTTGTTTGATAATGGCTTTTTTGAGTGTTTCTTCTTGTAAATCTGATATATAAAAAGTTTAGTTAATTTTTGGATTCATTTCCTTTGCCATGACTTACACAATAGTGATTTTTATGAAAACTTTCTTTGTAACTCCAGGTTTCCAGCTTAATTATTTTCAATTCATTTTTCATCCATTTAGATTTTTCTTCTTTTGATTGTGTGGATCAGAGCTCCAGTTTAAGAATTATTTTCATTGCAAGTTGACATAAAACTAAGCATTCATGATATTACAATGATTAATGTATAATACTATGGAAATGTTTCTGTCAGGAATATTTTCTTTCTACATTTTTTTTAGTAAAATTGATTATACAGTTGTCTCATTAACATAAGCTTTTGTCCAGAACTTGGCACATGGTTTTTGTAAATTCCATATTATACTGCTTTGAAAACATTACTTTTTAACTGTGTGATATCAATTTAGTATCAGACTTTTAACCTCAACTTACTGATTGCAGACTTCAAAACTACTGAACTGCCACCCCACTGACTCCCCATTCATTTGTTTTTTTTTTAGAAAACAACTCTGGTATCAATCATTTATCCAATCATAGGACAATCAAAAAATAATTAAGCCTTCAATAATTGACTTTCTTTTCATAAAAATAATTATCTTTTCTCCTTAAAAAATCATTCTATTTATACACCAGTTTTGAAAACACATTATATTTGTTCAATGATAAAAGTCTTAACCCTTTTTAATTAACAGATAAACTTTTAACGATCTTAATCATCTATTTTTAAAAAACTAAATGTTAAACAGACTTTTACATATTTCAATGCCTTTTTTTTTAAATAAAAATATTTGAAACTATATGAAAAAACAAAATCATAATCCCCTCTTTTTTTCCATCTCTTTTCTGAATAAAATCAAATATTTCTTTATTATTAAATAAATTTTTTAATAAGTTTAATATAGTAAAATTCTTACTTAACAACTACAACTAGGTCATCCTACAGCTAACCTGAGAAAAAATATTCTCAAGATATGCATGTGTATCTATGTTTGTATGCATATGTATCTTTTTGATTACTATTCTATAGTTAGTTTAAAAATAAAATTTAATCATTATAGAATTATAAGATTTCAGGGTAATCTGAGTTTAGGCTTTGAGATTGTGGATCATATTTTAATACTTTAATAAATACCAGAAGAGAAAATTGCTCAGATCATTGAGGATCCAAACACCAGATCTAAAGTACAAACCCAAGCCCAGCATTTATCTAATACTTAACTATTAAGTAGAAAATATGAAATTTTTAGACACCTATATGTCTTCAAATCCAGGTCTCCAACTCAAACAGCCAAATTCTTCTTTATAACTAACTCTCTAACCTCAACTTTATGCAAGTAGATAGTCGATTGGAAATAACTCTGGCACTGAACAAGAAATGATAGTGTGTTTACCTAATGATAGTAGTAATAAGATTATGCATACCCAGGTGCCAAATTGTAACTATGAAATCGTACTGTCCACCAGAGATCATCATCCATGCTTATTACTATAGGATATAATGAAGAAAATAATTAAATTGTCTCAAAAAATATCCAATTCGATTTATTCTGGTCTTAAATTTGAACCCAATAACAATTATGTAAATATTCTCATGATAAGTTATTACTGCTAACTAAATAATCTAGACAACCTTCTTCCACAACTTTTTATAGAGATATGATCTCGAGTGATAATTACAAGAATGCTATGCATGTTTATAATATATAACTGACTAGAATAACTTGGTAATCGATGCGGAGAACTCACAACTTATGTTTATAATACATAATATAAGATTATTATTTAGTTTAAAGTAGAATAAAAGAAATATTATATATCCATCCCATTTAAACCAGCTGCGATTATTTTTATTCTCAGCATCTATCATTTTAATAGTCACAATTATATAACACTAAATGTCTGTGTTATGTTCTCCTTTACATTTTCTTAACTGACAATTACTAATCTTATTTCCTTAAACACACATATATGCCTTCCAACTAATTATAGATTCATTATCATTATTATAATAGTATTTCCTGATTTTAGTACTTGTGCTACTTGACTTCCAAGTTAGTTCTCTTAAATTTAATAATCGAAGTACTCAAATTCTCAAGGTCTTGATCTGCTAATTATGTGAATTATTAATGATTACAATGCAATGGATATAATCCCAAACTTGCTAAATTAAATTTTAATGTGATTTTACCAGTGGGAATCATGTTAAATACCAAAAGCAGAAAAGGGATGTTATGTCTGCTCCTAATATTTATAACATTGCAACGAACCAAATAACTAAATTTAATTTATCTAAATTGACTATTTTCTCTCATTTTATTTTATTTCGTATCATCTGTTTGCCAAATTTAACTAGTACTTTTAAATCTATTACATTTTATGAGTCGGGTATGTATTCTTTATCCCCAGGAAATGATCACCCCCCCCCGTGTAAGGAAAAAAACTTTCTTGGTAGTGCCACCCATTTTACAAAGGTGAATTATGGAAATTTAATTGCAGAAGTAAACTATGGAAGTAAACCATGGACATCAATCATGGAAATCAATCAACATAAGACAATTCATAAATTAGAATGTGATCTGGTATTAGTTCTAGATATAGGTGCTGGACATAGGTGCTGAACATAGGTTCTAGACATTTGAAATATTAAACACAAGACATGCATGTAAATTTATAACAATAACAAATATTTATTATACTTAAATAAGACAGAAACACACACACATATATAATATCAGTATAATCTCAAATATTATGATAAATATATATATAAAATATATAAAAAAATTATTTTCCTTTTATATGAAATTCACTTTAGTTAAAAAGAATAGTAATAACAAAAAAGAATATATACTTTCAGATTATTTAAATTTCCTTAAAACTTAATCACTGTTTTGACCCATATTTCAATTTAATATTAATGCGCAGAATCAGAATTCCGCATTTAAATATAAATATGGAATTATCTTATACCTTAACATAAAGCCTATAAATTTCTTGTCCATCCCTTCATTCCAACAATTATAAATTGAACTATTCCAACAAGCAATAATATCTTGTATTTCCTGTGTAAAGATAATGTTATAACCAAACTTTTTAATCATTCTGAATAATTGGTTGGAATATAAAACCATAGTTTTATTTCCATGCATGCTAAATATTCACCATATTCCCCTGTAATTCTGATCATGATGTTACCACTTTAGCAACTGTATACATTTTGATAGGCTAGTATGTTGCACAGCTTGACAATGTCTAATTTTATTACCTTCCACAAACTCTGACTACAGATCAGCCAGCTTATAAAAAGTAACTCTTTGTCATCCCTCACATCAATACACACATCTGATTATAACCCCCACCTGTCATAGAACCTTTTATCCTATCTTGCAAAACCCTCAAGATATTTTATAGCACTATGCAGCACTTCACAATGCACACATTAGTGTCTCAGTAAGGGAAATTAAACAATTCATAACTTCAAATGTTAGCATTTGCCAGAGGAGTGTCTTCTTCCTGAGGCTATGTATTATGTGAGGAACTAGTCTCTACACATTTACTTTAAGTAGGCATGCAAAACATTTTACCATGACTGTATCAGTAATTCCCTACTTAAATAATAAATAGGAATGGAGATTGGATCAAGTCCTCAATCTCCTAATACTTGCATAAATAATAACTAAATTATGAGATAGTTATTTCTTATCTATCCATTCAAGGTGGTACAATAACCCTACCTCAGTAATACTCAGCATTTATAGCTTCACATATACACACAGGGTTATTATAGACTTGATGCAAATGACAAAGTTTTGACCAATTATGAGCCAAACCCATATACTATATTAATTTCAAAAGTCAAACACATAGCAACACTCATCCAATCTTTATAATCATAACAGATCACATCAACATGTTAAGGCATAGCAACAACTATTCAAATGACTATTCAAATACTTTTCACACATCTAATAATAGGCATATAATTTTGATAAAAAAATCTTTTTTTTTTCATATGACAAATATCTAAGCATTTATGCTTGCTCACTATTATACCTTAACATTTTTTTCAATAGTTTTTTATGGGTCAAAATCATTTCTCTTTCTTTTTTAAAAAAAATTCATATAACTGTCAAATATCTATCAAACATACTATGGACATATAAATAAAAGCAAAATAAATAAACAATAAAACATTACACATTGTCTTTTGTTTGAATTCCTTCAAAGCTCAGTCTGAATATTTCATACTCTCAAGACCAATTTGACAGAAAATATGTATGCATTGTTCAGAAACACCAATTACTATTTTTAGTTCACTATCTTGGAAAACACATTATATCTGTTTTATTTTAATGACTATAGATGCATGTAAAATTTTGTTTATTCAAGATGTAGCTACCTTGATCATGATAATTAAAACTGTTGAAAATTAGTCCTGCAGATTACTTTTGCATTTTAAATACTCTTCTTCCCGGTTTCAAATCCAGATGCTTGGTTTCACATTTCAGTCCATAACTTTAGTTATTTTTTGTTTCATATTTTTTTTAGTTTCTTTCAGGAGGAAAAAAAATCAAATGAAATAGTGTTCTAAATGCTTTCTTTTTCTACTATATTCCTAGGTTGGAGTCAAAATCAAAAAAAAAATTACTAATAAGAATGATGAATAGTTAACTAAATTTATATTAAAGTCCAATCATTTCTTGGAGCTTTAATTGATTAAGCTGTGGATAAATTATTGTTTCTGAGGTGTCTTCTTTTAAACAAACTGTTAAATGCCAAAATACAAAGATTGAGGTATTGAATACAGCACTTTTTGTTGTGAACTAATTTCACCATAATTGATTTTGGAGAGAAAAAATTGTACACTATTTATCTGTTTTTAGCCATTTATCTTAAGTAATATATACACACTTCTTAATAAGTTGAGTCAATTGCTGAGAGAAAACGATCAGAGAAGACGATCAGATATTGAATTAGCAAGAAAATCCCCCCTTATTTTATTTTCACTAGCTTTTATAAAAAGATGACCACCCACAAGTTTTTGCTTTCATTCTTTTAATCGATCATTTCTCTCTCTCAAGCAATCTCTTGTCACCATTTGTTAAATGTTGGTTTTGATTTATTGCCTTCAGCTCTGATTATGTTTTAATTTTTTCTTTCTTAACACATTTGATACCACTTTGATTTATGAGAAATATTCAAAAAATATATATAATCATGGGTATTTTATAAAACTGATATTATATAAATAAATTTCTTCTTTAAAACTTAATTCAAATTTAAAACTGAAAACAATAACCAATTCATGTAAATACCATACAAAATAAATTCATTTTATATTATACTATCAAATAATCTAGAGCACAACGTAGAAATTTCCATGAAGAAAAAAAATCTATATATGCATCATACATACATAGACACATATACTCACAATACTAAATAGTGAACTGCCTGTTCATGTTCATATAAGTGCAAAATATATTTTATTCATATTAGTACAAAATATCTTCCCTTATTTTCTAAAAAATTAAACCTAATTTCACGAAAAGAACTGTCAAACTAATGCTATCTATAACAAGTTCAATTTCAATCTGTACTAACATTTTTATTCATAAATATTATAATTCACAAATACCTTTCTGTTTAGGTATATAAATAAACATTTTTCAGATATTATAGTGCATGCGATAGTCAATTCCCCCTTTCCTCTACATAATGATACGCTATAATTTTAAATAAGCACAAACATATCTTTTCTCTATACATTAAATTTAATCCAGACAGTTATTGGTCTCTCTAAATAAAGCTTTTAACTTTTCTTGAAAAAAATTTTTTCACTCAGATATAGTTAAGAAACTAATCCAAAGAAACTAAGGGTTACAATATATATATATATATATATATATATATATATATATATATATATATATATATATATATATATATATATATATATATATATATATATATATATATATATATATATATATTATATATAAGGAGAATGTTAATAGCTCAAAACAAGTTTTTTATTTGTAGTTTTATAATAAATGCTACAAGGGAAAGCATTCAAATCATCTTTATCTAGGACTGTTGACTGGTTTTAAGCTATGGCTCTCTAGGTTTATAAGTAATCATTAAAATAGGTTAGCACTTACACAATTGCTTTTGATATTGGGATTGTCTATGTTTTGACTGATTTTTATGATATATATACTTGTACCCTCATGCAAATGATTGACAAAACATATATCATCATCATCATGAACATCAACCATTATCAATCCCCTGCAGGATGAAAGTCTCTCCAAGTTCAATCCATCTTCTCTGATCTTTAGCTTCTCTTCTCCACATTACCGCTACACACTTTCTTATTTCATCCATCAATCTCACATGTGGTTTCTTTCTGGATCTTTTACAATCTTTTGGAATCCAGTTCAAGATTTCAATTGTCCACCTATTATCATCTCTTTTAGCAATATGTCCAGCCCAACTCCACTTCAATCTTTTAATTTTTTCAATGAGGTCAGTAACACCTGTTGGTTGTCTTACCCATATGTTACATTTTCAATCCCTTCTTGTTACCCCAAAATGCACCTCTCCATACTTCTGTGAGTGGTCTGAGATCTCTGTATTGTTTTTCTATTAAGTGTCCAAGTCTCAGATCCATAAGTAAGAACTGGTAATAATTGATATATTAAAAGAATCAGATAAAGAAATAGCATTTTTTGTAGCAAAGTTATATACCAAATGTCTAAATGATAAATATGTACCAGATGATTGGAAGAATGCAGTATTATACCAGTCAATATGTTCTACCTCCAACATGACCTTAGATCATGGAAGGAACTCTGAGCCACCCTGATCTTGATTTGATTCAAGACCAGTTTGGATATGAACCATATCCCAAGATCCCAGATCAAACAACCAAAGTATGACCTATAATGACTGTACAACGATAATATGTGCCATGAATTAGCTCAATGGATATGCTTACTAATGAGACTACTTAACTGAATCTAAAATAATGCAGGATAGAACTATTTATGGATATCTCTGAATAAATCAATACATATATATTTGGGTTGCCAAAACAACAGTAAACATTAATACTTAATCTAATTAATAAATAATGATAGGTCAGACACCAAGTATAACATATAATACAAACAATGATTATATAAATGATGATGATGATTTGCATAAATTATCTCTAGTCTTAAAACATGAAATTACAATATACAAAGCTAATGGTGGTTTTTCTTTTATATATGCCAATAATTGATGCATAAGTACCTGAGGTATATATATTCAACCTATGCTCCGACAAATCAGATATGTGTGATTAAAATATCGTATATATGTCAAATGAGTTATGTATGTTGACTATTAATTTGATATTTATATAGAATTAAAATACATTTCTAATTCATTAATAAGAAAGTGAAATTTGTCTTCCAATACTTTATAAATCAGATTATGGAACACATGAAAAATACAAAAGTATAATTTCAATTAAGCACTTGGCAAAGTACGATTATTTAGACTTGCATAGAAGTGTAAAATAAGTTGATTTTAAAAGGAATCAATTCATCACGAATTACAAAACAAAATGCAGGCCGTTATTTAAATTCAGCAATGAAAAATGGTACTAACACATTATAAAACATTTGAATAAGTATGAAGTGAATGGTTTTGTCAAAGATTCAATATCAGTGGCTGTTTGTTTCAACAAGTACCTTTTTGGCCATGCAAAAGTTGTGGACCAAGGGGAAAACCAGGTAGGGACTTAGCCACAAACCTTTAATGTTCCAACAAAATGACGAACAAATGAGAAAATAACATTTGTTTTGTTTCAATCAGTTATAAAATAATACCACAGGAATGACAAAACCTAAGAAATCAAGAGGATCGCTGGTAGTAGCAACATTAGAAACAAAAATAATATAATTGTCACAATATTAAATTTAAAGTCCAAATTATATAATATAAATACTTGATATGATGACTTGGTCAATAATATTAAAATCAAACTTACGATAGACAAACACCTAAACCCAATTATATAATAATACCCCCTTTATATCATGCTCTCTCAAACATAAACACTAGAATACCAGGCTTAACTGAGAATATACATATTTCTCTCCCTTACAAAATGTAGTCAAATCATTAATGAATTCAAATCACACATGTGAATAATCTTTTAAAAATTAAATAAACCTAGTCAAGAGCATAGTAGCTATAAGTTAAGCTAAAAAAATATATCAACTCTTGGTAAACTGATATCAAGTAATTAATAAATCTTTCAACCAGATAATTAGTAGAACTATTATTAATTTAGTTCTTATAGGCAAGAGATATGCTATAAAACTTTATACATTATCAAGTTGAAAATATTATTGGCACATCATATCACAAGTAAATGATATTAATAATCATTAAAACAAATGCAAGTAAGAGTTAGTCAAATAAACTGCCAAAAGAAAAAAAAGAAATTATTAAAGTATAAATTTAGAACTAGAGATGTAACAACATAGAGAATGACTGTGTAACATTTTTAAGCATAATTAAATGAATAAACAAGATTTAAGGCAGTAATTACTTTTACCATAATTAGCGAGATAGTTCATGAATAAATTGGAAAATTGCAGTTTAATCAAAATTAAAAATTACCAGCCCTTCATGACTTGCTTGTTGATTTAAAAACACAGAATCTGGTTAGGTTTAGAAAAATAAAATTCATTTTGTAGATTAGTTTCATTATGGATTTTAGACAGCTTACGATTTGGTATTTGAGAGTTCTATTTTAGCAGCAACATTTGAAGATTTATTGGGGAACTTCAGGATCCAGCAATCAGATCCTCAAAGTTAGCCAGGTGCCATAGGGTGAATAGGATAAAGGTTCAATAGTAAAATAGACATAATTCCCGGTGGCAACTCTTATTAAAAATTGAAAGTAATGGCTGCTTCTAGATAAATTTTCAGGGTATTTTTTATCTCCTTTTCTGTGATTTTCCCACCCATTGTGATCTCTATGTCTTACAGCTAAAGCTTTTGTTTTGTTACTAAAAGAAATTTCGCTAATTGAAAATCAATCCATTACTTTGATAAGACCTTCAAATCCATTATTTTGAATTCATTTTCTACTTAGAAAATGAATTCATAAAATCTAAACAAATGATTTTAAATTAGAACCACCCTTAAATTAAACTTGGGCATTTTGAATTAATTTATGAAAGATTCCCCAATGTCTTTGCAAAAGGACAATTTAAAATTTATTGAAGGAATGTAACTTTTGATCATAAAAATTTGACAAAATTGCAAAATATAAAATAAACATTCCAGTGTAAAGAAATCTTATGCTAACACATATTTAATTAACCATTTATAAGCAACACACACCTGATCAAATAACTAAATACTCTTTAAAGAGTATTATTTATTATTATTTTACCATAGTATAATTGGTAGTATAAATACAATTAAATATAACATAATTAGTTTTAATAAATATTTAAATAACAGAGCAGTTTTTAACTGAAGTCAGACATATACAGAAAAGGCTATAAAATCTCATTACAGGATCTGGAAATATTTACAATTAGTAACAGAGTTTAAATTAGGTAAATGGGTGGAATATCATAAAGCTTGAATCAAACTTAGATCTGACTGCTTCGGTATTAATTTTCATATTTAAAAAAAGGTGCTAAAGAAGATATTAGAGATTATAGACCTATCAGCCTTTTATAAGTTTTATACAAAATTTTTACCAAGATAATTACAACTTGTCTACAGAGAACATTGGATTTCCACCAATCAAGAGAACAAGCTGTATTTGAAAGTGGTTTTAGTACAGTAGATCATATCCAAGTATTGAGACAAATTACAGAAAGAACAAATGAATATGAGTTGCCATTATGTTTTGGATTTGTAGATTATGAAAAGGTATTTGATTCTAAAAACATTTCTTCAGTGATTAATACATTGGATCATCAAGGTGTAGATCCAGGATATTGTCATATTTTAAAGAATATTTATAGAAATGCAACAGCAACAATTACATTACATAATGATACTGGGAAAGTCAACATTGAGAAGGGTGTGAGATAGGGTGATTCCATATCTCCAAAACATTTTACAGCAGTGCTGCAAGAAATATTTTGTGGATTAAAATGGAAAGCTAAAGGAGTGAAAGTAAATGGAGATTATTTATAAGTCATTTAGATTTTGCAGATGATATAGTTATTTTTGCAAATAATGCTTTAGAGCTGCAGGAAATGTTGCAGGAGTTATCAGATGAAAGTAGGAAATAAGATAAATGTTAAAAAGACTAAAATAATGTTTAATGGATTTTTTCAAAATATGAAAATAAAGATTGATTATAATTAGTTAGAAGAGGTTAACAGTTACAAAACATATATATATATATATGCTTATTTAAATAAAAGTATATTGTCTGTACTGAAGTTAATGTATTAGTAAGAAATTGAATTCATCTTTTTCACATGTATGTCGTCAGATGTATTGGTTATATAAGATGGAATGGATATTTGTAAGAAGCTTTAAAGTCTGAATTCAAATCCTTTCTAAATATATATGTTACTGAGTCATTGTGTCTTTTGCTATTTTTATTTGTAAATGAATATTTTTCTTGCTTAACCTCTCCTCCGTTTTTGTTGTAATATTTATTTATAAGTAAATCAATACATGTCAATCATATTAAATTGGAGAATATTATTTTTCAATCTTTCAAGTGTATTAACAATCAAATTTATCTATTAATTTCTTTAAACTTGTGTAAAAAAGTTTTTTTTTTAAAACATTATTTAATAAAATTTATGCTTACTATTTTAATTTTATTACTTTTCCTTTATACACATAGACTGAGTCATTTATATACTTTATTGAGTAAGAAAAAATTATAAAATAATTATATTTAGAGATAAAAATTTTATCTCGAAAGATCAAACTCCATTCACGAACGTCATTCTAAGAAATTGCTGCAATGCAAATGGATGCCAATTATGAGGAAAAAACAACTAATTAAATGTCAAATGGCTAAATTTTGTTTATTAGTATTGTTGGCTACACTTTTCGTCATTCATATACCTTCTGTAGCAACAAGTAAGAGTTATTTTAAGTATTTTTAAATGAAAACGTATTTTGGTAAATCAATATTTATATAAGAACAGGGATAGGGGATAAGCAAACAATAAAAAAAATAAATAAAAGGAAACAAAAATTGTCTGATAATTTGAAATATACTTAAAATCAAAGCCTTAATTGCAATGCAGTTAATGAATTATTTGTTTAACATTCACGTATATTTATATAACTTAAAACTGTTTTGTATCAGAGGTAAAGAGACTAAAATAGCTAAATATTACGTTAGATTAATATTCAAATATTCCATCTTAAAAGTATAACTATTCATCAATTTTTAGAAATAAAACAATACTTATAGAAGAACTTTTAAAGTATTAAACATTTTGAATATATTTATTTGGTAATATTTTCAATTTATGCTTACATTATTGAAAATTTTTGACGAAACATGTTCTATAAAATATAACTTTTACACAAGAATTAATTGATTCGCCATTACGTTTGTCAATTTACACCTTAAATTTAAGCGAGTTTAAATTATTGCTTTATATAAGATATGAAAATTTATTGATCTAAGAATAAAATGCAAATAAAATAGTATTGCCTTTTGAAAGGATTTAATTATTTAAAGAAATTGAAGAACAAATCACAAAATATTTGATGGTAATACAAATCTTTCTTATATTTATTTATGTTTGTAAAAAAATGTGACTTCTTCTATGGTTAATTATATTAATTACAATCTTTAAAAGACTAAAATAATGGATAGATCAGATAGTAATATATTAAATTCCTAATTTTATACGAATAATAAAAGTAATGCTGTTTTCAAATGATTTTCAAATAATTGTGGGAAAATTAATTGAGGAATCTCATAATTTATTGGCGATTTTATTATTAGGAAAAGAAGTGGTTTTGGTCACTGGCTATATCCTGATGAATTTAGAAAAGACATTGTAAGTGACCAAAATAAAGTTAAACTTCTTAAATATTGATATATGTCCATAGAAATGTATGGTTAAAAAATCATTGGGATGACCATCTAAAATTGGCAACAATGTTCCAGCATACAATTTGTTAGTGTACTTTGATTTTAAACAGATCTCACAATATTTAAGCTAGTTCACTATGTATGCATACAGTAGGCCAGTAGAATAGTCTGTTCACAACATTCTATCTTTCTGAAATGGTAGAGCTTGTAAAGACAATGCATATAATAAATTAGCCAATTTCAAATACACAATGATACCGCTTTCCCCATGATTGTTCATGGTTTATTCTAACTTATGTTACAAATTTAAAACAACTCATATCTTAATATCACTTTATATTTAATCATGCTTTTAAGTTACAGATAGCTTCTCATTCAAATATTGAACAATGGCATTCACTTGTGAATCAGGCAGTTGTAAATCTGATAAATTTTTAACATCATTTTCAACTGAATTATCATCTCCAAGGGAGATGACCATGATGACATGGATCTGTTGTGATAGGATTCCTGCTTATTACAATAATATATTTTGTAATTACATTACTGGGGGAATAAAGTCCACCTAACTAGCCTTCCATTATTCAAATAGCTCGGATTGATGAAATCTAACTCTTGTGATCAGTCATAACTATTATTTTAGACCCAAGTAGATATTGTTGGAGCTTTTGAAAAGCCCACACATCATCCAAGACTTCTTTCTCTGTGCTGATGTAGTGTAATTCCACACCCTTCAAGAACAAGGGGGCTACTTTTTATGGTTCAAATGGAATAAAAGTATTGCTAGACTAAACACACTACTGTCGGTTTGCACATAAAATATTTCTTGGAAATTAGGATAATATAACAGTATACAAAGAATTTCATTTTATTATCTCTAATTCAATATAGTGGTTTTATGTCCATTTTCATTTTTATCTTTTTTTAACAATTTTTGATGAATAAGTGGTGTCATAAGCAAAATTCTTGTAGAATGAAATATTGGATAAAGAATATAATTGCTTTCTGTTTTCCAGAGTAGGAAAATTCTGAATGAATTTAATTTGACTTGCATGTGGTTTTAGTTTAAGAGATCAACGAGTTGCAGAAAATCTATCTTCTTAGTAGCTATTCTACTCTTCTTTAAATATAATTTGATATATTTTTTTTACATTCTTTTAAAAATATATTTAGATGATGAAAATTCTCCAAGATATTCTCCAAAGTGTTTACAAAATCTACATATAGGCCTAGATTAATTTAATTTAATTGTTTTTTTTTTACTACTGACAGCTTCTTCTTCAGCAAGTTAAATCGCTTATATATGATATTTTGTTATCATACACTTGACTCCATCAGATAATATATTATCAACATTTGAGGAGATCAGGTCCAGTGTTTACAAGTCCAAAAGGCCTTTTTCAAAAACATATGAGTAGCCTTTGTATTTAATTGCTGTATACTTCTGATCATCATCATAAAAATGCCAATAATTTGCTTTTACCTCATTCATAAAAATAAAAAAAAAAACCTTTTTGTCATTAAATCTAATTAATAATTCGTGCTCAGTAGGAAAGGAATCACATTCTGAAATTATTAATTGATTTCAGTACCTTGCATCTAAGCAAATACATAAGGATCCACCCATTTTATAGATGACCATCAAAGAACTGTTAGACCCTGAGGGGCAATTTCTGATAATTTTCCACTTAATCATTTGATTAATTTGCTTCTTTCCCTCATCTTTGATAAAATATAGGATAATATTTATATTGAAAAGGACTATAGTCCTTCAAGCATATCCTATGTATATACCCTTTTATCAATTTAGGCCTCTTAGAAAATATATATTTATATCTACAGAGTAATTAGAAAACCTTTTCCTTAAAGTTGTCATCCAACTCAGTAGATTTACATATTATTATTTATAAATCTAAGTCTGTAGAGTTATTTTGGATAACAAATAAATTGAAATTTTGACCAGGTAATTCACTTAATAAACTTACATATTTCCCCTTTTAAAATCAATTCTTGATTAACATAATCAACAATATATCTGAACCCATTCATAAAGTCAGATCCTATTATAACCTCATGAATATGTCCAGAAGTGATCAAATGTATTTGCTTTATGGTTATTGAACTAATCCTAACACTTAAACATACCTGTTGAGTAAAAAAATTTGCCCTTCAACCATTGACCATAATAGAATTTGCCCCAACAGTAGCTAGGGATTTCAAAGTCTGCTTCAGTATGTTTAACATACAATTTTTTTGATACATTCAGAATTTTTCTTTCTGCATTCAGTAAAGCCTATACTGACATATCTCGAATAATGATTTTAATTTCAGGACAAATGTTATCTACATAACTTTATATTATGCTATCAGAATCATCACCTTCAGTTTCAAAATTCTATGAAACTAAATAATTAAGAATCCCAAATTTATGATGCTACTAGGCTCTCTCAGTGATGAACTTTCTAATAATGCCCTTTTTAGTTGAAAGAACTAGTGTTGGGCCTAGTTGACAGGATAACTTTTTGCTGAATACACACCCATTTCTACTTTATCATAACATTTTTGATTAATCTTAATGTTATTTACTTGACAAACCTTGTGATTCTTATTATTCACATAAAATTTATTCATTTTATTACCTATAATTCATTTACTCCTACATCCTTTAGCATGACTATTATTATTATAATTATGTTCTACATGTATACCATTTGCCTCAAGTGCTGCAAGTATAAGATATCCTTCTTTAACAGTGTCTGTTGGCAGTAATTAAAGTTTGCTCAATGTTCTTTGGCCACTTTCTATTATCTGAAAAATTTGGTATTCTGATAACAGCAATGTGGTCAGCATTTATAATATAGACACTTGCAATGGGAAGAATTGAGTATATCTGTCTTTATTAGGGCTGTATTTGTCTTCTCTAATTTGATACTTCATGTTGTCTTGTTTGTGTTCTCCCCAAAAACTATTCAACAGGGTGTATTTAAAATCTTCATATGCTTCTGTTTTTTTAAAGAATGATTTGCAATATTTGGAGGATGCAATTAAATAGTTGCTTGCCATAGATAGTTTTTAAATCTCACTTAAATGACTCAATAAGAGCAGCTTCTTTGGCAATTAAGTACTCAATGGGATTTTCATCCAACTCCCTTTTAAATCATTAAGCTATATAAATCTAGCTATATTGTTATCCATCCTTTCATTTTTAATTTCCTCTGAACTATGTATCTATTTCCTATTATCTATACTATACAGTTATGATATATCATAATCAACTTAACTTAGGAGCTTATCCTCTGAACATGCACATTTATATGTCCTATTTATATGATCCTATATAGTCATTAGTATGTTTGACCAAGGGTCACTTTATACCTAACAACCTATCTTTCAGCATTATAGATATTTTATTATTCATACTTATCTTTTGCTCCTCAAAATGTTTATAAATCTCTTGTTCTAGAAAATTATTATTGTTTTTCCAATTCTCTAATTTTTGTAAAGACAATGATAACCTATCCTATAAATCATCTAACTCTCTTGGTCTCACTTGCTCAATACAGGACAATTTTTCTTGCATATCCATTAAATCATCTTGAGTCTTCTTGCACACTTTTTACAACTTTCTTTCATTATCAGCATTATTATGCTTTTTACATACTTCTTTATATTCTACTTGCAGGTAATTCTGTATAACTTAAATTCTATTGTAACATTATTTACTTCTAATTTTGAAGCTTTCTGATCATTCTTGTATGCTTTCTAAATTTTCATATACTTTTTCTCCAAGTCTGTGTGCTCAACACAACTTAAATTGTCAAATCTGACTTTTAAGCTTTGTTTTGACTTATACAATTGGTCTCTCAACTTATTAAACCTGCTGTCACATTTGTCACTAGATTTCCTTAATCTAACATCCAAATTATATTTTATTACTTCAAATCATCATACATTCATAGCATTTAATTCAATTTTAAACAAGTCTAGCTTATTATTGAATTACCCTGACTGTACCTTTAATTCTCCGAAATATTTTAATTCTTTACTTTGGACCTTGAACTTATGCAATTCTTCTCTTAGTTCTTTATTTTCTCTACTTATATCTTTTAATTTTTTATTTTCTTTATTTTGAATCTCAGATTTATTATTCGTTTTTCAACATTTTCTAAAGGCCATTTTCAAGTTACACTAATGTTTCAGAAATATTGCTTTCCATATTTGATTATATTTATAGCAACTATAATATCCTCTCTTTAACCAAAACAAATCATGAAAATACTACAAATTATTTTACTATTTGACATAAAATATTTGTTCATTCAACCTTCCAGTTATCAATAAAAACCTGCAAAGTAACAACAATACTAAAGAAATTCTTTTTTTAAGAATACCAAATATTTCTTCACCTACTATTTTAAAAAATTCTTTTCAAATTTTTAAAATAAATTACAACTACCTATGAAATGCTATTACTATATACAAAATACAATTTTACTTTTTTTTATGAATCTTGTACATCTCTGATTTTGGTCTTAGATTGGTACTGAATAAAAATAACGATAATAGGAAATGAAAACTTTAATATAATCTGGATGAAAATATCACCCAGTCATTGGTTGGCCATTCGTAAATGAATACATATGTGAGCTATGAAATAATAGTCCTAGTTAATAATGTCCTGCAAATTTTAGCACATTTATAACGGATTGAAAATACAAACTAAAGTGAATATTAACCAGTGAATAACAATCTGAGACTTACTAAAACAATGATAATAATCTTTGCAGTAACCTGATAGATTCAGAAAACATTTAAAATGGATAGCAAACAAATAAAATAATTATTTTATGCTATTCTAAAATATAGCATATGGGCATTATTTGCAATAGGTTAAAGTCAAAGCAATAAAATCAAACACCATTATTTTGTAAACTATGATCTATATCTTTATATAAGCCACTTATAATAGAATAAAAGTAAAAACAAAGAAGTTAGACAGATGTACTTCAATATTCCTCACGAGTCAAAACACTGTTTATAATAATACAAACTTATAATAAAAGTTGAACATTATTTATATTTAGATGAATGATTCACTGATTGATGAAATGATAATTTAATGTGCCTTAAAAATCGAAAATATCAATGATATATAAAGAAATGTATGTATGACTCACTAATTGATTTCTAATTATAATGAAATAAAAAAAATAATGTTAACACAGCCATAATATTATACTAATACCAATATATTCTTATTAATTAAATCAATTATAATAAGAAAACACTCAATAACAATGCAAAATCAATTAAAGTAACATATCTCTTGAGCATTTTCATCAACTTAAAATACTAGAAAATTAAAAACATTTTATTAGATAACATAAAAATTTATAATATCCAATCACTTCAATAGGTATATAATAAGCCTGTGTTTCAGTTATTACATTGTAGAGATGTCTGCCCATCCTTGCACATGTATTAAATGGATTATGTCCTGTACATGTGGGGTTCAGATTGACCTTAGGTCAACATGGGTGTGACAAGAATCTCGGCTCAGGGTGGCCTTCGAGCATTCCATCATCAAATTTTCAATTGGATGGATGGTTGAAGAGTTGGAGTGTATAGTAGATTGGAGCCTGTCCATTAAAGTATGAAGATTGTCTATCTTAATATATATCTGAGCACTTATAGTATATATGTGTGGGAGATGATAATCTGGACCAACTATTGATTGCTGGTTTAGCATGAAATACATATATTGGTGGTCATTTATCTTTTCAGCATATATGTGCTTGAGTGTATCAGTGTTATTAGATACAGTGGAGAGTAGTGGGTCATGTGAAAGTCTGTGCTCATATACCCTATATATTCAATATATAAAATAAATGATAGATTTCTATTTCATGCTTATTCAAACACAATTGACAAAGCATATCCAATTACTCTTCAGTTTAATAAAGTTATGTTGTTTAAATTTTAGACTATAGTTATCATAATATAAAAAAGGTTACTAGTGTTTATTATAGTAGAATGTTAATATTAAAATTGAATATCTAAAGTGAATTTATGATTCATATGATTAAACTGTAAATATAATTAAAGCAAATCACTATAATTTGTAACAGAACAAAAGATACTACTATTACCAGCACTATAACTGAATAGGATTATGATCTTATTGACTGTATACTAACTTAATATAATATTCACATAAATCAATAATGATTTAAAATAAAATATGTCAACATTTAATTTCACTTATTTTTACTCATCTTCAATAATCTTATTTATATTTTTAACAATCATCTAGCCAATTCATATATATTTTCTATCTTAATATAACTGTTACTTGATACTAACAAAATAATTACAATAAGCTTCTAATTATTTATTAAATATTTAAGAATGTCAAATTAATTAATTTATTGCCATATAAAATCTATATCTGGTCAGATAATAAATATTAAATTGAATACAAAAAACATGATAAATAATTATACTTTTATACTGATCCTGTTGATGGTCTTTCAAATTATTTTGTAACTGCTTTTAATAAACTATGTAGTATAGACCATTCATAAATTGCATTTTATCCAAATACCATTAACCAATAAATTTCTATCCTAAAATTGAATAACATTCAAACAGATTACTTGTTTTAAATGAATTCAAAATTGATTAACCAATGGATATAAAATCAAATCAAAACTATATATATATGGCAAATAAACAATTAAAGTATATTCATATGATCCAATTATATTTTATGCAATAAACTTTTAATTGACATTAATTGTTTGAAATTAAATAGGTGAGTATTTCAAGCTTCACCTTTCAGATATATGATTAAAATGTATATTTATGTAACCCAAACATGTAGTAATACATATGCACTTTTCAAAATATAAGAGAGTTAAGGACATAATTAACCTTTATATAAAAATATTTAATTGGAATAAAAATATACTAAAGATGAATTTCCCTATTCATTTACTTTATTTGAAGGAAATAAAATAAAAATAAATTCTTGCAATTAATTTATAGTCAATGAATAAAAAGATAAATATTTTGAAATTACAATTATAATTACTAAACTATATAGAAAAACATAACTCTTCTATATTTTAAGCATGAAAAATAAATCTTTACTTAATTTAAATTGTACTACCATTTATATTGATAAACACTATATAGTTATATATACCAAATAATAATAATAATAACAACAACAACAACAACAACAACAACAACAACAACAATAATAATAATAATAATAATAATAATAATAATAATAATAATAATAATAATAATAATAATAATAATAATAATAATAATAATAATAATAATAATAATAATAATAATAATAATAATAATAATAATAATAATAATAATAATAATAATAATAATAATAATAATAATAATAATAATAATAATAATAATAATAATAATAATAATAATAATAATAATAATAATAATAATAATAATAATAATAATAATAAACCTGATTTTTATCCTCAAATGTGACTATTCCAAAATAGCACTATATCTGTTTCTTGAACCATAATTTGATATTTTTTCCCAGAAAAATAGAAAGATCATGCAAAGCTGAAGCATATTTCATTAATTCTGATATTTCTTATATATCCCAATTATTCTTTCATTTGTCAGGTATTTATTCTATAAGATGTTATAAGGATACAAACATTACTTTATATCCATGATTATACAATATAAATATACTTTTCTTTAAGAAATATTTGATTTATAAACATTACAATTGAACAGATGCTAGTTTTTGTCCAAGGTAATGTGATGATAATTGTGGCAATTTATATATTGTGTATGAATAATTCTTCAATCTCATGTAATTATATCAGCAAGTGAACAGAATTTTTTGTAGGTTTTTATGTTGTTAACATTTATATCTCATACTTGCAAAGTAATTAATATCCATTTTTAAAGCGAAGACAGATTTAATAGTTTTTTAAAACGTTATGAATTATTTTCATTTTTTAACAAATTTTATAAATCTGCCCAATTAATGGATGAATACTATGGCTTTCACCACATCATTCTATTCAGTTGATAATTATTTACTTTCGGGAAAATAAATAAATAAAAATTTATGTGATGAAACTTAGTTTCTCTTTTATTAAACTGTTCTATTTAATTTTTTTAAAATTGGCATCAAAGAAACCATAGCAACACTCTGAGTAAACTCTTTGGCCAATTTCATTCAGTATCCAATAAATAAAAGTTTTATTATATAATAACAATAACAAATAAAAAAAATAAAAAAATGTACATACACTACTTACATTTAAAAATATACATAGTATTCTTTTACTCCAACATAAACTAAACAATTAAGACTACATTCTTTCATAATACAGTGTAAACATATCTTTACACATATTTTACAACACAGTATTATATAAGTAAAATAACAAATATACTTGAGAGATTAAATATTTAAATGTATTATTTGTAATCTACTGTTGTATATGTAGGAATGAAAATGTACATAATAGAAAATAATTTTATCAAGACTATAGACTTTTTTATTTATACATTCATTTTTAAAATGAATAAAGTCAATCCACAAATTTTTATACTACAATTAATAACATACGATTTTTCTCCAATATTATTGTTGTCATCACAACATATTTCAATGCTCTCCTGGTTAATATGATACTATTAAAATTAAACAAAAAACTTTTTTACATCTGACATTACAACACATATTGAAAGTTATTTCAAATTTCAGTAAATATAATATATATGTATATATTGTCTTCACATTCTTGTGAAAAATGTATTCATGTATGTATAAAATAAACTTAATTAATAGATGGCTTTTCATTTCTTTTTGTAGATGTTAAACTTTGCCTTTAAGCATCTACATTGTTTATGGAATATTACATTAAATTTAATATCTGCCTTGAGGAAAAAAAAATGGTTCTTACCTTTTAATCAAGTCAAAAAAGAGGGAATTCTTATTAGAGAAAGAAACAGATTTTCCTCAGAATGTAATAATAACATTTCTTGTATTTATTAATATATCATTATTAAAAATATCTCTATAGTCAGATATTGGTTTTAGTGAATGAATATCATACTTTGTTCCTGAATATCTGGAACAAAATTTAATTTAAATACAACTATCACTTTATTTTTTGAGTTGAAAATGTATGACTTGCCAAACAATCTTCAACTATACTTTTTAATTTATTATGAAGATTTTATTCTTGATTCTAATGATACCTTAAATATATTATTTTGAGCACTTTACATTTAAGTTTTTTCATATCAATTATTTTGTGTAAATCAAAATTTTTTTTCAATAGTTTAACTATATATTGTGCAAAAATTCAGTAAAAGCAGAAAAGTTGCGTTGATTGAGGCGATTTTCTTATATTCAATAATTAATCTTTACTGATTTTATCATATGCTATAAATATCTATTGAAACAAAATTCAATTTTGTATTAGTATATATTTAGTAATGTGATTCAACAAGAAATAAAAATCTTTTTTGGTTGCACTTTCTAAATTTAATTTTATAATATAGGTTCTAATAAAATTAAATCACAGTTTTTTATGGGTATCTTCACCATTTTTTCAGGGTTTAGCAATATCATATTATTATCATTTGATTTACTCATATACACATTTAGCAGAAATTGTATAATGTAGAGGTTATGTAACTTTTGAAGATGTCATTGTTTGTTTGTTTATATGATCCAAACACATATGATAAAATGGAGGTTTTAAGTATATCTTTAAAATGATGTCAAATTATGGTTTATAGATAAGTGATATGTCTGAATTGATAAATGGCTTTCTTTTGAAAAGTTATTTTGATGAAAAACAGTTATAGTAAGCTTCCATCATGATAACCTATTAGTTTCACTTGTTGTTGAGGTGGACCTCAAGTATTCTGTATAATATATATTGAAAAAAAGCACTGGACATTAGAACATTTATATGGAGGTAAAACTCTCTATATAATAGCATCACTTACTGCAATCCAGAGTAATTAATGGATGCAGGTTGGTTTTTGCATAAAATACCTATCTAGTGGCTACTCATGTAATATTCCAGACTAGTTTTTAGCTTATAGATAACATCATCGAAAAACATTGGATCTGAGAGCACTGCATCTAGATCTTAGGATTTAATGCAACCCTCCAGCATTGATCTTTTATCTTATTAACTAACTATGAAGTTGTGAGTCAGCAATAGATAGTAATTTAAAACTTTTCTGTGTCCATTGATTATTCTGGCTTGCAGTGAGTGGCAGTAGAGTATGGACACTTTTGCCTGTAAGCATAAAAATATTAATCATGTGATGTTTAGTGGTTTAATTAAAAGTTATTTTTATCAAAAACTAATTTTCCTGTTTTACTATCAAAATTGCTATGATTATATAATTATTTTAACCACTCTGACAAACAATCATCCGAAAACAAATAACTAGAAAAACTTGTGCACCATAATATTTTTAGGCTGCTTTTATATGGTTTTTAACATCACTGAAGCCAAAAAAAAGTCATTGAATAGACATTTAAATATAGATAATCTGCTGCATTGAATTGTAAATCAAGTTCTATGGATATACATTATAATTTGTGCTGCCTAATTTATGCAAGATTGCAAATAGAGATCACAAGTGTTTTCAACTTCTTCCCATTACTTCTTTATCAATAAAGGAAATGGTGCCAAAAAGTATTAAAATAGCTTTGATCAAAAAAAAAGTTAGACAGTTGTTGTATTAAAAACCACGGCCTGACTTTAAAGAACAATATTTTAAAACAAATAAATAAATGAGTCGTTCATCACTTCTCAAAAGTTCATAAGGAATTAGATGACTCTAAAAGTCAGTTAGAGTAATGCTTTATGAATCTTGGTCTCTTGAGTCTGTCACTATTATAAGTACATTAAACTGTTACTAAGGAAAAAATATTCGTCTGTAAGTCAGCAAAAAGTAATTGAGAGTAGTCACATATCTAAATGTTTTCTCCTATCCATTTGCCGTCGATCCAGTTATAGCCTAAATGCTATCATAATGATTTAGATAACTAATATTGATATATTAATTTGAAGTAGTTATCTTAGTTCTAAAATATTATTTTTACCACATTAAATGCTAATGCAGTAAATTAAAATCTGTGTTGCATTTTAACTTCCTTACAAAACTTTCGATCTAAAATGCTATCCAGATATTTAAAACGAATTATATTACTAAGGTGATAATTACTGAAGCCATAAGATGCTAAACCATTTCCTTTTATCACTGGCAGATAAAAAGAAGGCTAGTTAATCTATTTTTTGAATTGATAAGAATAGTACCGTCATTGACATACAGTCATACACTAAATCTAAAATTCAAGATCGTGACGTTTATTTATGCTTTAAATTATTTTCAATTGCAAAACTTTGTTTATCAATTTTGCAATTCACTGTCGGTTTCAGGAAGCTATGCAAAATTTGACTCAATTATGACTACCATAAAAATGGAAAACAGTATTGGAGATGCTTCATATCTATTTTAAGAGAAGTTTCCATTTTAATAGTCTCAGATTTTCTACCACAAAAAATAATATTTTTTCATAACACTTTGTAGCAATTTAATAATAATAATAATATATATATATATATATCATAAATATTGCAACACATGTTTCATTAATTGACAAATAATAATGCCTTTGTAGGAAGATATAAAATCAATATATTAATCACGAAATCACTTTCTTAAAAAATAAAAAGTAGCATCTTTGATATCCACTGTTCTCATATATAGAATCAATCTATTTAATAAAAATCTTAAAAGTACTAATTCTGCGGCAAATAAGAGGGATATTCCGCATCATACTTTTATAACCTCTTTATTTTTTTTATAGATTAATAATATAATAGTATAATTAATATCACATTATATATCTTCAATAAGCTCAAATGGCAAATTATTTTCAGAGACATTTTCAAAAAATATATAATATATCCACTTTTATCACTACGGGCAGTAATTAAAATCTTCTAAAGCTAGCAGTATGCATTTCAATCTAATTGATTGCTCCAGAACACTGCTTTATTACTAATTATCGAAATTGTTGAATTATTACTGATAAATACAAACTGTTTTTCACTGCACATGATCAATTCTGGAACTTCATATCTGTGAATTGTATGCAGTTCTTTCATTTTCACCCTAAACTTCTTATACACTTCTACGCAATAAACAATTCCCTTGCCCTGTTGATTTGATGCATTGGAAAGTGCCATCCTAGATATACAAGTTCATCAATTGTCTCCCAAAACTGTTATTATACTGGTTTCTTATGAATTCCTGAACAATAAAACATTAGATTATTTTTATTATTATATAAAAAGTTACAATATTTTAATAGGCTTATGTAATTGTTTTCTTATATTCCCATACTAGTTTCTAACTTGTCTTTCATCAGCGAAGAACCTTAAATTTAAGATCACAAGCTAGAAACTAGTCAGAGAATAATAGAAGAATATGCTCTATATAAAGATTTTATGCACCAAGCTTCTGGCATCCATGGATCGCTATGGTTTGCACTGGGGTGCACTATTATATGGATAGTTAAATTTGTTACTGTTATAAACAGCAAATATAAGTACTGGAAATAGTGGTCAGATTTTTTGTTTTCATAGTTTATAATGCCAATTTTGCCTAAAGACTAATGGTGTCTATGGTTATTAAAAAATAAAGAATATCTAAATGTATAGATGGTAAACTGGATTTATATCTCTATAGCCATACAAGAAAATAGCAAGAAATGAGAACATTATAGTATTTCATTTGCGCTCATGTCTTTATCATTAACTATAAAAGTAAAATATGGCTGATAGAAAGCTGCATTAGATTCTAAGCTCTAGGTGCACTTCAACATCCCTAATTAATGAAAGCTACAAAATAGCAACAATTAAAAGATATTGGATGTTTTAGGTTATAAGTAAAAATTTTATGCACAAACATTCTAAAATTCATTGATTATTACAGATTGCACTAGGTGGCTCTGGTGTATGAAGACATTGATATTGTTACAATCAACTTGTGAAAGCACAGGAAATATTTCATGTGATGATTTGCTGTTCTAATTTAAAATGTTGTATTTATATTTTGTACAAAAATTCAATATTGACAAGCTATTTAAATTTAGAAAGCCCTTGCCTTTAATATCAGTAACTGTGGAAAATAGTAATCTTACCAAAATATTTATTAATATCTAAATCCCCCTATCTTTTCCCAAACCCCACATAAAAACCAATAACCCACTTTCAGTATAAACATTTTGTTCATATTTATTCTTCCATAACTTCATTATTTGTACCCTTTCTGATTTCAAGCATTTACATTCAATTAACAGATGCCTAATATTTTCTATTTTTTCCTTACACAATTTACAGACTAAATCACCCATATTTTTCCATTTACATATATATTCTCTTGTTGCTAAAAATCCCGGTTGAGCCTTAAACAATAAACTACTTTTCTTGCTATTATCATACATTAAATTGCAACTAATGTTCTGTTTACTTCTATATATATTTAAATGCTTTTCACTTTTCATACTAGTCTCCATCTCTCCAACTTCCTATTCTTTATTAATGTATATATTCTTTTATCTAATTTCTTACCACTATAACACTCAACAATCCTCCTAACACAATCATCTCATCTTTTGTACAAATATACTGATATAAATTCTTTATCCAAATCCTTTGCATACCACACTACCTTTCTCACCCATCTTGTTGGCTGCCCTTTACTCTTAACCCAATTAAATACTATTTTGGCTATTCTTTTATTATCCACAAACTGCAATCTACCAAACATTTTCATTTTACTTTTTGCATCTCTCATATGAAAACGTGACCATCCCATTTCTCCTTGAATTGCCTCCCTTGCTGTCCACACATCTGCATCCAATGCATATCTTCCTACTTCCCTTTGTACCTTTTTAAGTAATCTAATATCCCTTTACTAAACTAACTAACTTACTTAATTAACATTGATGTTGATACATCACAGATGGCAGCATGGAAGAAATTGACAGATTTAAGCTACCTAAATTATAACATATTAAAGATGTAATTAAATATAAAACTTAGACATTTTGCGTTTTATTTACTCTTTTTTTATTGTAAGAATAAGAAAAACATAGACTTCCCAATGAAGCAAGTAATTTTTAAATTTTTTAAAATTGAGTGACATAATCGATTTGTTACTTTCTGGGGTTTGTTTTAACAACATGGTATAGAGAATTTTTAAGAATGGTTGTAGCTAAACTTGTGTGTACCCACTGGATATCACCCTTGCATACACTCTCTTTTCACCCGTGAATTTTACAAATTTATGAATACTTCTTTTTTTATTGAAAAATTAATTAATATTCTCGTGAATTAATCAAAATGACAGTAAATACAAGCTCGTCCATATTAATATATATAACATAATAATAAATCTTCAAAGACAAGCTAAAAGAATTTATCTGTTGTCATAATTAACATTTCTAACCAGGTGTTAAAGATGCCTATAATTAATTATAAACTGAAGATATTAAACTGGGTTTAAATCTATATAACTCTTAAAGTAATTTGAAACAAGTTCAAAATTATAGGGTAATCTGCATAATTAGATTGATAGGTGAAATGGACTTAAACTGGATGTTGAATCCTACCTCACTGATAAAAGCAAAAGATGAAAATAATCTGAGGATGGGATTTAAATATTGACTATAGGCATATTATATGCTTTTGGTAATCAATAATTACTGAAGGCTGTGCTCTATGGCACTAGAGTTTATAACTTCATCTATTAGGATAATTAACATGTATAAATTAAAGTATGAATATGAATTACTTTCATCAAACATCCTCTAAAGGATAAGATTAATAAAGAGCAGTTATTTTATTTTTAAATGGGATAATTTCTTTACAACAACTATTGTTTCCTGTTTAGCATTAGAAGAGGATCTGGTTGATTTTGGCATAATTTCTTTTATATATATTTTAAAAAAATGGCTGACATTTTTACTGCCAGTTCTTTCCATATTAACAAATATCATAGCCATTACTAATATTTAATTTAATCTCTAATGCAAAAATGCTATTGTTATTAGTACTGTTCAGATGTTTGGGATTGCCATTTTTATTTAATTTTAAAATTTTAATTGAAAGATTAATGTATATAATTATAATTGAATACTATACAGAAGTATAAATTTTGTATTTTTTTCATTTTCAGGTGATATTTCGTGCTATAAAGGTAAGTTAACACACACACACACACACACACATATATATATATATATATATATATATTTCCTTTGGTTAGTTTGTTATATATATATATATATATATATATAATGTTTTCATGATTATATTATGTAAATAAAATAGTTTCTTGTTTAAACCATGTGTCAGTTTTGATTAAATACCAATGTTTTGATGAACTAGTGTGCACAATTGTTAGGATAACTGTTCAATGAAAAACTGTAGATCACAAATAGTAACAAGATTGAGTTTGAGGTAAATAATGAGATTAAGCCTGAAGTAATTCAGCATTTAGAATATATAAATTAACAGAATATTTATTTTCTCTAGTTTCATTATTAATTGGTTTCAAGTTAGAGATAAAATAAGTGGTCTCCATAAAGCAGGGCAATTGGTCCTTTGAATATTTTAATTGATTTCATACTTTTCCAAATTAGATAATATTTTAGCATTATCAAAGTCCGATTTGTGAACAATTTATAAAAAATGTGAAGTAAAAGCTGATGTATTTAACGTCTGATCAAAGACATTTTTATGTTCATTAATTCTGACATTAATTTATTTATTAGACTGACCTACATAGTTTTTGGTCATTGTGAACATGGAATTTCATAAACAGCCTCATATTCCAAAAGTACTTTGTTTTTCAGTTTATGGGGAAAAAATCACCAATTATTTTGATAGTGGGAAAAGTAGTCTTTATATTAAAATTATATAGTCCTAATTTTATCATTGACTCCTTTAAAATTAGATTAAACCATTTTATTATTAGTTGAAATATTAATTTTCTTTCTTTCTTTTTTTTAGTAGCAATACTTTGCAATGATTTATACATGATGTTTTTATTGTAACCTTATGCTAAAGGAGTCATGGATAAAATCATTAAGACTATCTAATTTCAACACAAGACAAAGATAGAGTATTAATACTAGGTTTTTTTTATTATGAAATTCTATGTTTACACTGCTCAAAACACTATGCAGATCAGCCTAATTTATCAGAATTAATGAACATATAAGTTAAATACACCAACCTTCACTTTATATTTTGTAGAAATTTATTACAAACCTGATTTTCATAATGCTAAAATATTTACTAACTTGGAAAAATATGATTTGAAAACCATGAGGGAATTGACTGAAATATTAAAAAAAGACCAATGTTATTGAGGCTACTTATTTTATCTCTTTATTCTAATATAAACTTGAAATCAATTAATGATGAAACTGAAGAAAATAAACATTTTGTTAATCCATATATTCTGAATGCTCAATTAATTTTTAATACAGCAATGCAGCCAAATGGATAGAATATGTATTATAAATAATAATTTACAGTGTGAAAATTTATATTAATATTTTGAGATTAATACACTGCAACTGTTTAAATACAACTGAATAGTTCTATAGAGTCAGAAAATGATAATAGTATCTCTAAAATATATTTATCATTAGCTATCATTAGAGAAATATTCAAGTATATCAAAACAAATACAATGAGTTTATCTTAAACTATTATGATGTAAATATACAATCTTATGTAAAATTAGACTAGAAAGTGTAAAGAAATTAATAGTACAAAGATGTGAACATAATTAGTACTTAAAATGTAACTTTGAGAATTTAGTAAGATATTTCTCAGAAAATGTAACAAACAAAATAAATGCTTAACTGTATTAGAGATAAGCTGTATACTGCCAAATTAGTAAAGCATTCCTAATGTGCTTTCAACTGCTTAATCATAATAGTCATAATCATGGCATAGTTGATGAATGTGACATTTTTTAAAGATGAAATATAATAGAGAATGTGTATATTTGAATGACAATTAACTTATTTATGGTGGCCATTTTTTGAAAGGGGGACATAGGAATACTTTTTGTTAATTGCATATTTATTTCTGTAAATATGTCATACCTCTTTGACTTTCTCTTTGCTATCATTACATTCAGAGCATATGACATAAGCAGATGTAAGTCTAAAGGTGGGGCCAAAATTGAATTCATGCTTAACCAATTATTGTAGTTTATGACAACTCTATATGCATAAATTCTTAAATACATTTATAATATACTTCTTAACTAATTCTACATTTTATCTCACAAAACATAAGAATAGGTTCGAGGTAAAATTGAATTATGTGTAAGTTGTAAATATATTTAAAATTATACATGGCATTATATTTACATTTAAAAAGATCTACATGTAAAAGTAAAATCATAGTGGTGTAATATATTCTTAAATCTTTAGATATCGGAGATAATGTTAACTTTTTTTTTACTATATGGTATCTATAAAATAGTTTTTCAATTAATTGTATGTTAGTTTTGATTATTTTTTTTTAAATAATTGGCAAACATTAATTTTTTTTTTAATAAAATAAATATTTTAATGAAACTTATATATGATTGTAGAAAAATGAAAAAATTATAAAATAATATAAATAAGTTTTTTATCTCTCTCTTCAGTAATTATTTACTAAATTTGATTTTAACTTTGAAAATGTATTAAAAGAAGATATTTTTCTCTTCAATAAATTTTTTAAGTATAACTTTAAGAGACATACATGTTTAAACTTGGTAAATTCTGAAAAGAAAAAATATATAATTTTAATGTGTTGCTATATCTTTACTATAATTAATCATTTTTTCTTTCTTTTCTTTTTATCTCTTTTTTGACAAAAGATAGATATTTTTCATCAAATCCGTCTAATTGATCTGATTATTTTGTTTTGTTTTGGCAAGACATTTTTTAATTAAAAAAGAAATGTCAAAAATTTTATGAAATTTAAATATTTGACTTGTTTTTCAATTTCAATGGAAAGAAATTGCTGAATAGTTGTGTTTGTAAAAACATGATCTGATTGTTTTTGTCATGTGGGATATAGTTTGTGATGGGTTAGAAATGAGAATTATCTCAAAATTAAAGAGGTATAATTTAAGTCAAAAGAACTAAGTGTCTTTTGAGATGCAATCAGTCTTGAACCAACTGTGGAAGAAGAAAGTAGAAAAAAATATTGATCTAGCTATTAAATAATATAGTAGTACAAAAATATCTTTGACTAAGATTCTAAAGAAAAAAGAAATAGAAATCATAACCAAGCTATTGCATAGATCAGTAGAAGTTTTAATTAAGCTGTTAGCACACTATAATTGTCATTATAAAAATGTTTTTTTTACAATGAAAACGATGTGCTAGGTTAGCTGAATGATAAACATTATCTTCCTCCATGCAACTTGTTTTTCTAAAAAATGTAAGAAGGACTTATCCCATGAAGAAATCTGCAACTTTATCTCCAGTCAATGTCATTAGTGCCTCTGAGTATAAAACCTGAAAAATTTATTGGAAAGAAACACATAAATTCTTTCTGTTTGATAACATAAAAGTGTTGTATACCAAGAAAAAGACAAATTAAATCATGTACATGGTCTAGAAACCTTCAAGAAGAAAACTAACATGGAAACTGAAAAATTATGACTGCAAAGAACTCCAAAGAAATTTAAAACCATGATTAAAGGTATTTTTATGTGCACATTGTGGTTTTATTTATAGCTAAAAATATGTTTTTTAAATAAAAGAAATAATTTTATAAAAGTAAGAATTAATAATTATGAATAATTTCATTAACCTAATATTTTTTGTGAAACATGTTTTTTTCATCTATTCAATTTTTCTCTTCAAAATTAAGAAAGAATTGTTTTGGAAAATTTAATTTTATTAAATTTTAAATATTCTTTTGAAGCATGTTTTTTTATTTGCTTTTCTCTCTAAAGCTTAATAAAGATTAACTTATCAATTTAAAGATTGTTATTTCTAACTGAAAAAAAATTGTTTTCCCTCCTTTTTTATTTAAAGAAATAATTCAATGAAAGCAACTTAATTAATTTAATGACTAAAAATCAATTAGGAATTACAATTTTTATAAAACTATATTTTTTTTGCTAAAATAAATGTGAAATTTTTATATTATCATGTTATTTTGAAATTTCAATTTATTGTTAGTTAGTTAACAACAATAAATTATATACAGCACAAATATAGCAAGCTTTAATGAGTACTTTGGCTTAGTTTGCTTAGCTATCTTTCTAGTGTTATGAGCCATATATGTAGCAATGGTTGCTATGGGAAATGGATTCAATTATATTGTATGCTAATTTATATGTGATTTATATATAGTCTTATGTGAGGAGGATAAGCCGTTTTTTATACAGAGGAACACGGGATTCTTTCTTGTTAATGGAATATTTATTCTTAGAAAAGTGCCATATTTCTTTAGTCTTTGTTTAGCAACATTATGAAATTCAGTCCATCATTCCTTCTCACATCTTTCATTTAGATGATCAAACAAAAATTGCAGAGCATAAAATACAACCTTCATAAAACAGAGCTCAGAATAGAATATGTCACATAGATCCCTAATTATATGATTGCCTCATAATGTTCAAAACAAAATGGAAGGTGGCTGGACTATGGGATTTCCTATCAGTAGCATCATTTTAAGTACACACTGAAGAAAGCATTATACATCCACAGTTAGACTCACAACCTTCTTTACAACATCCTTGTTGTGTGATAACATCTTCATAGGTGCTTTTGTTACAAAAATCTTAAAATTTAACAAAAACCTATGCATGTTATATCTCTTATGTTAATGGAAGAAAATGAGAACAGCCTGAAAAGAATCAAACACCTTGATATTTATATATGCAAGACTGCATTTGTTTGACCTATAATATAATGATTAAAGTTATACATATTTATGATTTTATCCATCTAAACTCACATGCACTTTTCTCTTACAAACTAGCTGAACTCAAAACCTTTCTCCCCTGCAATATTTACCTATGTAAGCTTGAATCACACAGGAAGTAAGCACATATATGTTAGAGTTTTAGAGAATAGGTTACAATAAATCTACTATCTTGCAAACCATTAAGAATTTTTATTGCAGAACATGATACTTGTTTTTTCTACTAATACCAAGGAAAAGCTCTGGATTTTCCTTCCCTTCATTCCAGCCATAACCCATCACATCACCAAAGTTAATACTAGTCCCATCAAATGGTGTTATGTAACATCACCTTTTCTGAAATGTATTTTTAACAAGTCAAAGAACAATTTGAAAGATGAACTTCACCCCCAAATTATATACAAAATCAAATTCCATAAGCCCACATGCCCTTTTGTTTAATATAATAAATCTTGGACCAACCTATAAATTTGCATAACATGACTAAAAAAAGAAATGACACCCACTCAATATTTTATAATACTTGTCCTCTGCTGGATATACATTCATTACCTCATCTCTCAACATTGACTGAATAAAACTATGATGTCAAATAAAAGATTGAAAAAACATGGCACATTTTTAAAAACAAATATGACATTAACAAGAATAAATCCTGCATTCCCTAGTATAAGAATTGGACTACCTTATCCCACAAAATGCTATATGTAAATCACATGTAAATTAGCATTATATATATATATATATATATATATATATATATATATATATATATATATATATATCGGAATATATATATATATATATATATGTTGATATGAAGATTTTTACAGGTTGCAAATATAAAAGATGTATTTTGCAGGTTCAGAAAAAAAAAGATCAGTAACCAATAGAAGGGATCCTGAAAGTAGTGGATGCTAACATGTTAGGTCTATTCTTAGAAATGTTAAAGAAATAAACATAGATATGCTAAAGAATATAAGAGAAAGCAATCAAAAAAAAAGAAGAAAATAATGAGAAATGAACAAACAGGGAAAAAATGGAAATAAGAAAAAATATAAATAGAAAAGAGAAGATGGTAATAAAATGAGATGAAAATTGTGAAATAGTGTTCAACAAAGAGAGGGTAATAAAAAGAGGTGAACAAAGATAATAGTATAACATCATAAAAAAAATAAAGTAGAAAAAGAATAGAAGAAATTCAAATGTTGCTACAAAATCTATAAGATGAAATGGCTCAAAGCAATAAAAATAGCTAATCAAATATCAAATGGAATCAGACAACCCAAAGAGAAATTTATGAGTGAAGATAAGCAAAATATGGAAGATGTAAAAATAAAACAGATCCCAGAAATAATTAAATATTAAAATAAACCAGATACTAAAGGTAATAAAGTCTTTGAATAATGATTGTAAAAGAAGCCTCAAATATGTACAAAAGTAAATAACAGTCCTGGCTAATCAAGTGAAAATTTTACAGTTCAGGATGATGGTAACATTATAAATAAAGGAAAAAAGTTGAAGGATTACCATTGACAAGAAGATCAAACTTACCAAGAAATAAGTATGACTACATTAAAAAAAGAAAATAAAACAGACCAAAATAGATAATCTATATATGAACCAAATGTCAAAAATTATAAACCTTTTCTTTAATATAAGGGCATTACAGGAAATGCTGATGAAACACTCAATGAATTTGTTAATAGTTTGGAAAGATGTTTTAGCATCAATGCAGTGGCATTAAAGGCAAATCTTGTAGCCATTTTGACATTACCTCTCAAACATGGTGGGAATCATTATTTATACATACTTATTACTTTATTGAGTTGAAGAAAGCACCCAAGAAGTGTTATTGAAGTCAGAAATATCAGGAAAAGATTGAACACAAAATATTCCAAGAAAAATGTCTACCTAATGAGGTATACACTCTTTTTGTAAGAAAGCAATTGGCCAGATTGAGTCCTTAGTGAAGATCTTCTCTCACAGTTATAAATAATAAGGATATTAAGACATAGCTGCCCAAGACCTATTGATAAGTTTGACAATGACAAACCTGCATTTGCTGTAAAAGAAGGGGGATTTAAATGTCAAACTAAATCAGCAAACAGATGGATCTCTTATCCACATTTTTGTGTCATTTAATATAAGAAACACAAGAGCTTGCCACCAACATGGTAACAGGACAGAAAAGAAGATTTGCCACCATGTAAAAAAAGTGGAGATTAACTCATAGCATCAATAGTCCTTCCAGAATTCAGATAATTAAATTTTTTGGAAGTGAATCAGCCTTATAACATAGAGAATATGCATAGAATAAAATGATTCACCATCTCCTATCAAAACACAAATAATTAATTAACCAGACAGTGGATCATTTCTCAATAAAAAGAGTTATTATAGAAGATACAATCATGATTCTCAGTCTTCCAAAATAGGATGCAGTTATTCCTCTGATCCAAAAATCAACAAAAAGCAAAGTCATGAAACAAACTAGGAACAGAGAAAGGTACTTTGCAGTAATATGAGGTAAATATTATGCAGTATAATAGCTTTTCTTTCAGTGCTGATGCTGAATAAGTAATGTTTGTCTAGATGTAGGAATATGGTTTGCTCATGGTACGACAAAGTTTAATTGTGGCACTGCATCTATCTTAGGTTTGAAATCTCTCCAAATATGCACCTCAGTGTAGCTGTGACTTACACCAGTGAAATATGATGTCTACTGCCCACAGACCTGTGTCATAAGTATGAAACTTATAAGGTTCTTAAAGTAACTGTGAAATCTACTCCATTTGGCCAAACATTATATTGGCATTTTCTTCAATGTGTCCTCTGGGTAATAATTTGCATTTGTGCATAAACTGAGGTAGCTTTTGTGGTGCTGATTTTGCATTGTAATCTTGTGATTTGTGATGAGATTTCTTGTCTCTCATAATGCTGAAAGGAGCAGGCATATTATATGTCAGTAATTACCGATCCTGAAAAATGTTAATATAAAATCAGAGTTACTTTAATTTAATAGCCATAATAAGTTTATAATTTGATTCCCTGTTTGTAAGTTGGTTGAAATGTTAGAGCACAGCTGAGCATAGCTAACATTTAAATGTGTTTCTTATATAGTAAAATCAAACTGGTTGAATTAAACTAAAGTGTCAAAAAAGAGGTTTAATTCTATTTTATTTCCCATATTAGTCTGGGGTAAGGTAGCAAATTGGCTACATTGCTGTATTATAAATTGATTATAATGATGTGTCTTAATTCATATATATATATATATTATTTTTCTTTCCACGTGAAGATTCTAAAGAATTTATGAATTTATTTAAACAATTCTCAAACATTAACTTTTTAATGTAATGAATATTTCAATAAGAGGTATAAATGATTGTAAAAGATAGAGAAAATTATTTTAAAAATGTAAACAAGTTTTTTTACGTCTCTTTTCAGGAATAATTTAGTAGATTTAACTTTGAAAACGTATTATCAGAAAAAAACTTTTGCTTTTGTAAATTACTTTATAATTTTTAAATCTAAGTTGTTAAATTGTGAAAAAAATTTTTTTTAATTGATCAGAGTTTCTTCTCTTTCTTTTCTTTATATATATCTCCAAGAAAAGATATTATTTATCAAATCAAAACATTATTATAATATGAGTATTGTATTTCCTTTAGGCAAGAAAATGTTTTTTTTAAAAAAGGAAAATCAAAAATTGTATGATTCTAATTAAAATTTTTGTCTTGTTTTTTTACATAAATATCAAGGAGAAAAATATCCGAATAATTGATTTTTTTGTAAAAATTGATCAGATTATTTATTATAAAATCTTATCAAGTAGGAAACATATTGCTTAGAAAATAGAGTCATTTCGAAATTAAAAAAGTAGAATATAAATCAGAAGGCCAATCAGTCTTGATCTAACTGTTGAAGAGAAGAGTAAGAAATGGTATTGATTCAGCGAATGAAGAAGAGAATAGACCGAAGGAAATTTCTGACAGCTGATAATAAAGAAAAATGGCAAAAGTTTAATTAGCTTTTGCATAGTATAACAGGTGTTTTAAATAAGCTGTTAGCACAATATAATTTTAGTTAAAAAAGTTTCTACTATTAAAATCATGTATTAAGTTAGCAAAAATTTGAACATCAACAACCATATAATCTGCCTCTCAAGAAAATACAAAGAAAAAAAATTACCTCTGAATTAATATGCAATCTTATGTACAGCCAAGAACAAGAGACCTTCTTTATATTAGACATGAAAAATTTATTGGACTGAAAGGAAATAAATTCTATCTGTTTATTAATCTGAAAATATTTCATAAGAAGAAAAGAATAAAGTATTTATTCATATGGTATAGCAGCCTTTAAGAATAAAACTAAAATGGAAAATGAAAAATTATACTTGCAAAGAAGAACTGCAAAGAAATTTAATATGGTTGAAGGTATATTGTATTGGCCTACTACATTTTCATTTATAGTTAAAACAATTTTTTTTTATAAAAATAAAAAAATTATAAAAGTAATAATTAATAGGAATAATTTCATTAATTTAATATTTTCTTGTGCACAAGTTTTTTTTTAATACATTCAATTATTCTCTTCAAAATTATGAAAGGGTTGTTTTGGAAAATGTTATTTTATTAAATTTAAACTGTCCTTTTCAATATTTATTTTTTTCCCCCAAACGTAATAAAAGGCTAATTGAGTTTATTTAAATATTGTTATCTTTGATTAGTCTGCAGAAATGAGTTTGCTGTTAGCTGAAAGGAGACTCTTTGATTTCTCTTGGAGACCTTAAAGGAACCAAGCAGGACAAATTCCCAATGTCTATTCCATATGTTCTTATCATTGCAGATTTTATTACTATGTGATTATTCATATAATATACAAACATGGATAGTCTGCTCACCATTGTGCATTAGCTAACATGGTGAATTTATTGGCCTTTTACCTCTGAGTTTAAGATCAAAATACACCATGGTCTTTCTTCTCAGTTGCCAGATAAGGCAGAATAAATGTGTGTAAGAATAAAACATTTTTTCTAATAGATATATACAACCATGACAGATAAAAATAAATCATGGCTCTTATTTAAAGGCTGATGTAAAGTCACCAGCCAATGCAGCAGTGGTGGTTGAAGGTGAAGAATAAAATGAATCTTTGATTGTGAACCCAAACTGTCAATATATGACAACTTTTTATTTAGGTACATACAACTGCAGATCATTTTTAAGTGAAAGAAGTTGGCAAGGATTGGAATAACTGTCTTATATTAAATGGAACATTATTAGGCTTTGTGAAATTAGAAGAAAAATTGAAGAAACAATTGATTTAAAAAGGGACATGCACTCTACTATAAAGGCACAGATATTAGAAATGGAGTAAATTCATCATAAATAAAAAGTAAAATAAAACATTGTGGGGATTGAAGGTGTATTAGACATGGTGGCAAGATTAATTATTCAACTTAATAGCAGATACCAAATGCAGATAATTCAGATTTCTGTCTCAACAAGTTCTCATAGTGATAAAGTAGTAGAAGATTTTTATATGGATGTTCTAAAGGCTTTTGATCAGACTAAGTTTGACTTTAATGCGAGAATTTGTAAATAAATGAAGGATGAAAGTGCTGTAGGTGTTTGGTTTAAGGTAATAAAAATGAGAGTGTGCAGAAACAAATTATATTATGAATTCTATTTTTAGAAAAATGTTAAAATGAAATGGACATGGAATCAACCAAATAAAGATACAGCAGAATTGAATTGTATTTTGGTGATCAGAAAATATGCATTTCAAAATTGTAATATTCTTAATAATTTCAACACAGGAAGTCACTATAGATTAGTAAGATGTCAATGCAAAAGTAGAGAATAAAAAATTATTAAGAAAAACAATATTTACAATTGATATTTCTAATTTTCAAAAACATTCTAATAAATTTAAATTAGAACTTACAAATCAGTTTCAAAAAACAGTAGATTTTGAACATGATTTAGATATGAATAAAATTAATTAGAGAATAACTGATAGATTTTTAAAAAGTGCAACAAAGATAGCTGGTAGAAAAAAAGCAAAAATTGAATAATACAATTTTTATTGAGATTAAAGAAGTAATGAAGAAAAGAAAGAATATGAAGATATATAAAAATGATGCATTAAAAAATGAATATTTCAAATTTTGTAATTTTGATAATGATATAAGAAATATAATTGTGAACGAGCAAGGAAAGCTTTAGAAACAATGAAAAGTGTCAGGCATGTAAAGCAACATTTTGGTATTTGTAGGAAATTTATACCTGCAATAAGAAAAAAAGTTAGAACTATTATTAATAAGAGAGATGGCATCATGAAATGTGTAGAAGATTTGTATTAAGAATTATATAGTAATAAAGACTAAGAACTTCCTACATCTATTGTATCTTCTAAATTTGCCAGAATTTTAAATGAAAAAGTGAGATATGCAATTAAATTTATGAAAAAATGAAAAAACTCTAGTTAATGATAAAATTATAATCAATATATTAAAAAAAGCAGGTGAAAAAATAATTTTTTTTTGGAAAAGTTATACATCACATGTCAAAATAATAAAGATGTACCAAATGATGGGAAGAATCAACTATTAATATTAATATTTAAAAAAGGTGATAAAGAAGATATTAGAAATTTCAGACCTATATGCCTTTTATCACTTTTATATAAAATTTTTACCAAGATAATTACAACTCATCTTTAGAGATTATTGGGTTTCAACTAACCAAGAGAACAAGCTGGTTTTAAAAGGGGCTTTAGTACAGTAAATCATATCCAAGTATTAAGTGAAGTTATAGAAAAAACCAATGAATATGAGTTGCCATTATTTTTTGGATTTGTAAATTATTAAAAGACATTTGATTCTATAAGCACTCCTTCAGTGATTAAAGCATTAGATCATCAAGGTATAGATCCAGGATATTGTCAGATTCTAAATAATATGTATAAAATTGCAACAGCAACAATTAGCTTACATAATGATCTTAGTATGATTAACAATTAGGGGTGTAAGACAGAGTGACTTCATATTTCACAAGCTGCAAGAAGTACTTTGTGGATTAAAATGGGAAGGTAAAGGAAGAAATATAAATGGGAATTTAAGTCATTTAGATTTTCAGATTATCTGGATGTTTTTATGTTGCAGGAGCTAGCAGATAAAAATAAGAAGGTAGGACTAATGGTATATGTTAATTAAAAAGACTAAAGTAATGTTCAATGGATTTTCTGAAAAGATGAAGATCAAAATAACATCTATAAATATTTTGGTCAGGTTATTACTACAGATGAAAACATAATAGATGAAATTAATCATAGAATTAAACTTTGTTGGTGTGCTTTTGGTAGAAATAGTTTACCAGTAAAAAGAAATATACATTTGGGTCTCATTTTATGCAGTAGATAGGTTCCTCAAAAAATCTGCACAAAAGAAATCGCACAAAAATAAATGTAACTTACCTTGAAAAATGGGGGATAGGTTCTGTAATTTTTAGAAATAGGCATAAAAGCAAAGCAACAAGGAAAAATTACTTTAAACTTCACATTAAAAAAATAAGAAAATTAAGTATGATTAATAAAAAATTTCAAATATTTGAAAAAAATTAATACAAGAGAAACTTTTTTTACTTTTTTTATTAACTATAGTATTTAATTTTACATTTTTTTCATACATATTTTAATCATTACAGCTATTTGACAATCAGCGTTCGTTTCTGAACTAGTAAAAAATCAGATCCATGACGTGATATACAACTAGCACCACTTTCAATCTTGTGCTGTGTTAATGGTTTTCTGTTTCCATATTAAAAAAATGAGATCACAATCAAAACAAAAAGATTATGCATTATCATTAGAAAGATTATTTTCAGTTTATAAAATCAATAAAATCTTCATTATTATTTATTTTTAAAATCTAAAAGAAAATTTATTTCTGTTAATATCTAACAAAATACGTTTTAAAAGTTTAAAATTTTTGAATATTTATTGTGACATTTTTATACATAAGTATAAATCTATTATTATTATTTACTCATTAGTATAAGGTTATTTACAAAGAAGCTAAGATTCTAAATACAGCTTCAGGCCATATTTCCATTAGCTGCTAATATAATATTATATTTTTGAAAAAAAGTATTTCAAGTCAAAATAAGTTATTAATAATTTAAATTTCTTGATATCTAATAAATATAGTGAAATATGAAAGATATTAAGAAGAAACATGAATCACATAACTTCAGAATCGCATTAAAATAATCCACATAAAACAAGACCCAGGTGTATTATGTGTTTGAAAAAGAAAGTTTTTAATAAATGTCTTTTACCAGTCTTACTTTATGGACCTGATACTTGGACACTTAGTAGAATAGTAATACAGATACTTCAGACCATTCAAATAAAGTTGGAGAGATGCAGGTTAGCAGTAACAAGAAAAGATCAAAAACGCAATATATGGGTAAGAAGACAAACAGGTGTTACTGACATTGTTAAAAAAATTAAAACACTGAAGTGGAGTTGGGCTGGACATATTTCTAGAAGAGATGATAATAGATGGACAATTGAAATCTTAAATTGGATTTCAAGAGACTGTAAAAATTCAGAAAGGAATGATTGTGAGATGGATAGATGAAATAAGAAAGTGTGCAGTGGTGATGTAGAGAAGAGAGGCTCAAGATCAGATAAGATGTATTGAATATGGAGAGATGTTCACCCTGCAGTGGCATGATAATGGTTGGAAATGATGATGATTACAATGCTTTACAACAATCGTTTGTCATTTAAAGAAATAACTCAATGAATAAAAATTTAATTAATTTAATGAATAAAAATAAATTGGGGAATACAATGTTTATAAAACTACATATTTTTTGGGGTTAAACTGAGAATTTAATTGTTTATATTATTATGCAATTTAATAATTTATATTTATTATCAATTAATTAGTTTATTAAATAAGTATTTAGGAAGGGATTCTAGGTTTAATGTCGATAATCCTTTAGCTTTTTGTCACACGCATTGGCGGTGTGTGTGACCTGTTTTTAATGTAGCTTAGAGTTTAAGAATTTTTAAATTATTCAAGTAAAGTTATTTAATTGTAATAGATTAACCTTTAAATTATTAAAGTTATTTAAAATAAACTGTTATATTTATTTATTTGTATATTGCTCATAGTAATAATTCATAAAGTATTTGCTTCTGGAGCTAGATTAGCTCATAAAGGTTAGTTATAGAGATTATGTTGGTTTTTGAATATCCCAATGATAATCATTGATAGTGCAAACATATATCCTTTAGAGACCATGAACTACATTTATTTTTAATTTTTTATTAAAAATTACATTTATAGTTGGTTATTACATTAATAGAATAATATGGCCAGAAATTTAATGATGTTCAGTGTGTTTCTGTATTCCAATATCATTTTTTATTGTTATATATTATAGATTAGCATTTAAATATGTACATCCAGATAATTGTGTTCTATGTCTGTCCCCAGTTCGGCAGGTCTATTTGTAGTGAACCCCTTTCAAATCCTGTCATAAGTTTGGCTATTGAATTTGATAACTGTTGTTGATTGTTCCTGATGCTGAGTGATTTGATTACTGTTATTTAATGCTGGAAAAAATTATCATTAGTTTTATTTTTTTGCTAATTGCTCATACTCATTTCTTTAATATTTAATTTGATTAATTATTTTACTGGTATGATGATGATGGTTCATTATCTCTTTATGTCCCCCCTCCACCATGTTTATCTATTCTTAGCTGTTACTATTACAATATATAGTAATAAACATATAGCAATGAAAATATAATAGAATTTCCTATTTTTAAAATAAATTAATATTCATAAATTTAGTTTCACCATTAAGTCAAATAAACGTTAAAGTGAAAAAATAAGGAAAAAGTGGATATATTAAAGTTATATTTATGCACATATATATAATTCATGTTGTTAAGGCTAAAAATTATGAACAAAATTTAAATTAAAAAATTTTAATAATTTTTATAAATAAAAATTAAATGTGTATTGTAAATGCACAGATAAATTAATCATCATCATCAACCATTACCAATCCATTGCGAGATGAAGGTCTCTTCAAGTTCAATCCATCTTCTCCGATCTTTAGCTTCTCTTTTCCACATTACCCCTGCACACTTTCTTATTTCATCCATCCATCTCACATGTTGTCTTTTTCTGGGTCTTTTACAATCTCTTGGAATCCAGTTTAAGATTTCAATTTTCCATATATTATCATCTCTTCTAGCAATATGTCCATATATATATATATACTATATATATATATATATATATATATATATATATATATATATATATATATATATATATATATATATTGCGTTTTTGATCTCTTCTTGTTACTCCTAACATGCATCTCTCCATACTTCTTTGAGTGATCTGAGGTCTCTGTCTTGTTCTTCTATTAAGTGTCCAAGTCTCAGATTCATAAGTAAGAACTGGTAAAACACATTTATTAAAAACCTTCCTTTTCAAACACATAGGCATATTTTCTTTTTGTATCAAGCACTCCAACCAAGTTTAATTATATGATTAATTTCATCCATTATGTTTCAATGTGTATTAATAATCTGACCAAGGTATTTGTAACTGTTAACTTCTTCTAACTCATCATAATCGATCTTTATTTTCATACTTTGAGAAAATCCATTAAACATTACTTTAGTCTTTTTAACATTTATCTTTAGTCCTACTTTCCTACTTTCATCTCATAACTCCTGCAACATTTCCTGCAGCTCTAAAACATTATTTGCAAAAACAACAACATCATCTGCAAAATCTAAATGGCTTAAATAATCTCCATTTACTTTTACTCATTTAGCTTCTCATTTTAATCCACAAAATACTTCTTGCAGCACTGCCATAGAAAGTTTCGAAGATATAGAGTCACCCTGTCCTATACTCTTCTCAATGTTGACTTTCCCAGTAGCATTATGTAATCTAATTGTTGCTTTTGCATTTTTATAAATATTCTTTAAAATATGATAATATCCTGGATCTATAACTTGATGATCCAATGCTTTAATCACTGAAGAAATGTTCATAGAATCAAATACCTTTTTATAATCTACAAATTCAAAGCATATTCATTTGTCCCTTCTATAACTTTTCTCAATACCTGTATATGATCTACTGTACTAAAACCACTTTTAAATCCAGCTTGTTCTCTTGGTTGGTGGAAATCCAATGTTCTCTGTAGATGAGTTGTAATTATCTTGGTTAAATTTTTGTATAAAACTGATAAAAGGCTGATAGGTCTGTATTTTCTAATATCTTATTTATCACCTATTTTAAATATTAATATTGCATTTTTCCAATAGTCTGGTACATCTTTATCATTTAGACATTTGATATATAACTTTGCTAAAAATATTCTATTTCTTGACTTGCTTCTTTTAATATATCAATTATAATTCCATCATTACCTGGAGCCTTTCCTTTCTTCATACACTTAATTGCATGTCTCACTTCTTCATTTAAAATTCTGGGAAAATCAGAAGATGTAATAGATGTAGGAGATACTTGTTCTTTATTACTCATAAATATTACCAAAATCACACTTTTCTTTATGTTTGCTGTAATATCATATAAATACAATTTATCCAAACTTCAAACACTTTTTAGCAAACTTTATTTGTACATACACCTACATTTTGACTGACCTGCAGTCTTCTTCAGAGCTATGATATAATGAACAAAATAAAAAAACAACCATATAATAACACCATAAAAAAATAATTTAAACAATAAAAAAACTAAAAACAACATAAAATATATATATTAAAAACCTGAAATAAATAATCAAACCCATATAAAACAATTAATATAAAATAAAATGTACTACATAAATAAAAAATAAATATAAATTATACATGTGTATTCTTAACTTTATACATATATACATTCAAGGACAACTATTAATCTAAATATTATCTATTTTATTATTATTAACAATCTACTAATTATCTGTATTCTTCATAAACTTAAACTTTATGATTAGTAACTAAAATTCTTTTAATTTTAAATCATATTTATTATTTTCTTACTCATTCTTCCGTTAAAAGTAATATTTTATATTTATTATTGCTGAATATTTAAAACATATAAACTTTATAATCTTTACACTTACTAAGGTTATTCTGATCTTCTAAATAAAATAATGAAAAATTGTTTTTTTCAAAAAATTATCTTATATCCTAGCTCCCTCTATTATATATTATTTAAACTAAATATATATCCCCTACAACTCTTTATTTATATATTTTTTTTATTTTTTTTTTTACACTTTAACTTTTATTATATAATACTCATAAATTTATATTATACTTCTTTATATGTTTTTATATATATATAAACCTTACAACTTTATTTACATATATATTTTTTTATTTTATATATTTTAACTTTTATCATTATTTTTATATAATTCTTATAAAAAACTTTTTTATACTGTTTTATATGTAAATATTATGCTAAGTTTATTAATTTATTTATTTATTATTATTTTTTATTATTTAATATCTATAAATATACCCAAATTTATACTCCTATTTAACCTAACCATTTTTTATCACCCCCAACTTATTTATTAACAATTATCTCTTTACATATATAAATATATATAGAGGTAAATATATAAAGAGATAATTGTTAATAAATAAGTTGGGAGTGATAAAAAATGGTTAGGTTAAATAGGAGTATAAATTTGGGTATATTTATAGATATTAAATAATAAAAAATAATAATAAATAAATAAATTAATAAACTTAGCATAATATTTACATATAAAACAGTATAAAAATTTTTTTTATAAGAATTATATAAAAATAATGATAAAAGTTAAAATATATAAAAAAAAATATATATATAAATAAAGTTGTAAGGTTTATATATATATAAAAACATATAAAGAAGTATAATATAAATTTATGAGTATTATATAATAAAAGTTAAAGTGTAAAAAAAAAAATAAAAAAAATATATAAATAAAGAGTTGTAGGGAATATATATTTAGTTTAAATAATACGTAATAGAGGGAGCTAGGCTATAAGATAATTTTTTGAAAAAAACGATTTTTCATTATTTTATTTAGAAGATCAGAATAACCTTAGTAAGTGTAAAGATTATAAAGTTTATAGGTTTTAAATATTCAGCAATAATAAATATAAAATATTACTTTTAAAAGAAGAATGAGTAAGAAAATAATAAATATGATTTAAAATTAAAAGAATTTTAGTTACTAATCATAAAGTTTAAGTTTATGAAGAATACAGATAATTAGTAGATTGTTAATAATAATAAAATAGATAATATTTAGATTAATAGTTGTCCTTGAATGTATATATGTATAAAGTTAAGAATACACATGTATAATTTATATTTATTTTTTATTTATGTAGTACATTTTATTTTATATTAATTGTTTTATATGAGTTTGATTATTTATTTCAGGTTTTTAATATATATATTTTATGTTGTTTTTAGTTTTTTTTTTATGGTGTTATTATATAGTTGTTTTTTTATTTTGTTCATTATATCATAGCTCTGAAGAAGACTGCAGGTCAGTCGAAACGTAGGTGTATGTACAAATAAAGTTTGCTAAAAAGTGTTTGAAGTTTGGATAAATTGTATTTATATTTTTTATTACTCATGATGTCATCTCTCTTTTTAATAAGAATTTCATCTATTTTTCTTATTGCAGATATAAATTTCATACCAATACCAAAATGTTGTTTTATACTCTTGAGACTTTTATTGTCTTCTACAGCTTTCCTTGCTAGTTCACAGTTATACTTTCTTATATCATTTTCAACTCTTTTCTGTACCATTTTACAAAATTCGAGATATTCAATACTTTTTAATGCATCATTTTTATGTATCTTCATATTCATTCTTTTCTTCATAAATTCTCTAGTCTCAGTAGACATTTTATTGGTCAATTGCAGCTTTTTTACCAGCTGTCTTTGTTGCAGTTTTTAAAGGTGTATCAGTTATTTTCATATTCATTTTATTTAAATCTGAATCATGTTCAAAATCTATTAATGCTTGAATCTGATTTGTAAGTTTTAAATTAAATTCATTAGAATGTTTCTGAAGATGAGGAATATCAACTGTAAATATTATTTTTCATAATAATTTTTGTCTCTCTAGTTTTGCATTAACATGAATCTTACATCTTCCTAATCGATGATCACTTTCTGTGTTAAATTTATTAAGAACATTACAATCTTGAAATATATATTTTCTGTTAGTCAAAATATAATCCAATTCTGCTGTACCTTTATTTGGATGCTTCCATGTCCATTTCCTTTTCACATTTTCCTGCAAACTCCACAAGTCTATGTCCTCTCTCATTTCTATTACCATAACCAAAATTACCTGCAGCACTTTCATCTTTCATTTGTTTACCAATTCTAGCATTAAAGTCTCCCATAACAATTTTAAAATATTGTTTACTCTGATCAAAGCTTTTTGTACATTCATATAAAAATCTTCTACTATTTCATCACTATGAGAACTTGTTGGAGCATAAACCTGAATTATCTGCATTTGGTATCTGCTATTAAGTTGTATAACTAATCTTACCACTCTGTCTGATACACCATCAATCTCAACAATGTGATTTTTTTACTTATAACTAATCCTACTCCACTTATATTTTTAATATTTATTCTTTTATAATAGAGTACATGTCCATGTTTTAAATCAATTGTCTCTTCACCTTTCTTCTAACTTTACAAAGTCCAATAATGTCCTATTTAATATAAGACAGTTTTTCTTCTAATTCTTGCAATCTTTCTTCACTTGAAAGTGATCTGCAGTTGAAGTACCTAATTAAAAAGTTGTCATCAAATGGCAGTCTGCGTCTGCAATCAGGAGATTCTTAGCACCTTCCACCTTCAGCCACCAATCACTGCCTTGGTTGATGACTTTACAGCTTCTTGGGAATAAGGGCCAAGGTTTATTTTTGTCTGTCATAATTGTATAATTATTGGGAAAAAATTATCATTTGCACCTACATTAATTCTGCCTTATCAGACAACAGAGAAGAATGATCATGGTGTTTGTGATCTTAAACTCAGAAGTAAAAAGTCAGTAAACTCACCACACTGGCCAATGCATGTTGTTGAGCTGCCCATCCATGTTTGCATACTATATAAATAATCGCCGAGTAATAACAGCTGCAACAACAATAACATATGGAGTGTAGATTAGGAATTTGCCCTGTTAAGTTCCTTTAAGGCCTCCAAGAGGAATCAAAGGGTTTCCTTTTAGTTAATAGCAAACTCCTTTCTGCAGCCAGAAAAATATATAAGGAATAGTAATTATAAAGTTAGTTAGTTAAGAACAAAATATTTTTCTAATGTTTGTACAAAGAAACATATAATAGATTCTAAATTTATCTTTAAAAAAATGGTTTAAAAACAAATGGTGTTAAAAGTGAAATGTAATTCTAGGAATAAGTAATTAAATTTCCTGTAAACAGATCCTTGATTAAAATTTTTGAGACAAACGATTAATATGCTTTAATTAAAAAGGCTGTTGTTTCAACTCAAAGAACTTACAGATATGGTACTGGACAAGAAGATGCAGACCTTAGTGAAATTAATGGAGATTTCTGTAGCCAATAAATCAAGAGATTCAAAATGACAAGAGATGGATCTGAATATTACAGATAATATGGCTTCAAAGCATATAAATAGTGCTTGGAATTATGATTCTGTGTTCATTAAGATCATATTGTTTTTATTCTGCCAGTGATTATTATTCTGCTATTGTTTCTCAGTTATTATTATTCCACTTTTAATTAATTCTTACCTTCTATTTCCATTAAGACTACCATAAAAAAGTAGAGAAACCATGATCTGCCTTGATCTGTCCATTTGGCAGATGTCAAGTGAAAATTGCTTAGTTATAAAAAAGAAGCCATCAATAACAGAAGAAACTATCCAAACATGTGTCAGCTATATATCGATCTGAGATGAGGAAAAATCTGTGAAGTGCTACAAAAGGGCCCAGCCACCATACCAAGATTTAATTGATATTTATGCAGCCAGAATAAATATGATATTGTGATTTAAACTTTCATCCACCATAACTATGCTTTAGCTCTAAAGGTTGAACTTATTTCTTCATCCCAGTTTTGTTACTTATATCCATGTCATTATTGATTGAACATAATAAAATCACAGAAAGTAACCATTTTAATACTCTATCTACAACCAGTTTTATTTTGATCAAATCTAATTTAATCCCTTTTATTAAGACCTCAGGGAAAATTTCATCAATTTATGGATGCATAATATGTGATTTGGATAATCTGTTAATGGCAGCACAATTTTATGGCCCATTGAACTTATAGTAAATTTCTCTAATAATATTAAGCTGGGAAGTTTTTATTTCAGCACATTTGATGGACCCAGGACATTCTTTACTGAATCCTTATTCTTAAAAATAACTGGATACCCTTAGTTATTGACAGGTCTATTTTTTTCAATGAAGCAGCTTAAACAAATATATACATGACTGTAAATCTCTCAATATTTTTTCATTCACACACGCCCCTTAAATAATTCTATCTTTCTCACACAACTGTCATTTATATATGGGTTATTATTTGTTTATTTGTTTGGCCATTCTATGCTTTCTTATTGCAAATTACAAGCAGGGTTAATTTCTTACTTTTCTATTACTCAGTATTATTTTTTTAGCTTTATTACTTTTCTTTTATGATTATACATTTGCTATTATTTATTCTCTTACACTTGGCTGCATTTTTCACAGACAGATAATTGGAGTGATTGTCTACATTTTCTATACTGGGTATGATTATTTTATTTCTTTCATATAAATTTGTTTCTTTGTTTGTTTGACATATAATGCTAGCTTACTTTTAGCAGTTTCACAAAACGGAGAATTATAATTATTATTATTATTTTTTTTATTAAAAAAATTCACTTCGTTTTAATTTGTTTTCAGTTCAAAGTCTGAGAATGAGATTTAGTTTTATCACCTGAGTGTCTGTCCAACTTGTTCTAACCCATTCAATTATTTGTCAGGTGATTCTTTTTTTCTTATTATGTATCCACTCAGGTTGGTAAATTGGGCTCTACCCCTGAGCCAAGCCTGATGTTTTAGAAGGCTGACCCCAGAGTATGTCTATCTATTTTTGTTTGCTTGGACCTCCCAACAACCTACTCCTTGTTTTTCTTCCCATGAATTACTATGGAAATGGACATTTATGGAATTTATATTTACCTCTTTTTGTGGAAATTTGAATCCCCTTTCCTTTTTCTTGTAACTTGGCATTGCACTGTCAAATGTAGTTAATAACTTTGCCATTTGCTCAACTGTCTTTTGATCCATGCCTATAAGCATCTGTTCTACATTTAGAAGAAAAGATATGCTATAAAATACATATAATTTTTTGTTTGGATAGTGTGCTCACAATTAGTGCCCTCAATCTTGCTACTTGGCAACAAAAGAATGGGGTAAATGGCTTGCCATGACTCAATATGTTTTATGCCACATGATGATGTATTTATTCCTGATATTCCTTGCCTCATAACTATATGCAGCATGATTTTATATTCATCAAAATTAGTCAGTTTTAAAAACAGTGATGTCCACCAAACTAGGGTTGTGCTTTGCAAATGGCTGCAAGAAATTGCTAGTTTAGCTTTATTGCTCATTGGGTTTCATGCAAAATATCACTCAAAGGTTCCCAAGTGTCCCATTGGAGATTCCCCCACATGACCAGCAAACATATGGATTTTTAAAGAAAATTGTTACCAATTGCTGGATTATTTTGGCATAACATGCTTACATTCTTGTCACCACACTCATGGCCAGATAAACCAATGCCTCTACCTGCTCTTTCTAAATTTGAATTCTATTTGCTTTATCCTCTCTACTATATGATTAGTTTCTACTCTCAGAATTTTTATTACTTTTTTATTTTCTGATTTATTATCTATTATCTTTTCTCATAACAAATCTCAGCTCTTTTTCTGTAGTATTTTTATGTCTGCTGTTTCTTTATTTGTTACCTCTAACTGGCCCTCTACTCACTTCATAATTTCAATGATTTCTATTCCAACCTCATATTTTAGTGTAATCCATTTAAATTGAATCTTTTGCTCAAACATTTTGATTGCCCTTGCCAGGTTTTCCATTAGTTTCTTTTGCCATATTTTATTTTCTTCTACTACTTGATTTAATCTGTCATTTAATTCTTTGTTATTTTGCTCCATTATTTTATTTAATATGTTCATTATATAATTATTTTCCACCTTGTTTTTTCTACCTTATTTTCAACATTATGTTCTTCAATTTCAGTTTGGATTTTTCTACCTACATTTTCGTTTCAGATCACATCTGCATTTATTTTGTTATCTTTCTTTTCTCTACTAATGCTTTGTGCTTATTTACTTCTTTGCTTTATTTGAATTCAAATAAAATGTCCATTTGACTTCAAACCCCTTAGTCACTTCTACTTTGCTATCAAATTTATCTAAAACCTTTATCATAATAATAAATGAAACAAAAAATTTCTTTTTCTTTGCCCACAAACTCTGCTTTCTCCTTTTATTCTATTCAGCAACTTCAACCTTTTTTCTTTTAATTATGCATCTTCGAAATTTATAGCAATTTGGTTCTGGAAATTTTTGGGACATTGGCACACACATTCGACAACATTTGTAATGGTTGCAGGGTGTTTTATTTGATTATCTTTTTTTAAAAAACTATTATATATATATATGACAATAGATGACATTATACCAAAAACACCTTCAAGCATTTGTTTACATAAATGTCAGAGCGAGTATTTCACTATCTCTAACTTAATTTCCACCTTCATATCATGATTTCAAGCTATTTGCTATCGTCAGTGAAGGACAGGATTAAGAAACTAGATCTAAAACACAAACTCTGAGCGTTTAAGAAACAGTTTCTATTCAGCTTGCAAGCGTGAATCTTTTAGACATGTAATGTCTTCAAACTCAGCATCACATGCCAGATAGCTACATGGGTCTGATATCAGTTCAGCATCACTACATAGTAGAAGTCCCTGCAATATATATCATTGCAAGAAATACCTCAAAGGTACATTTATGAAAAACAAAAAACACAAGTTAAAAACTTGCATATGCTTGTATTTATGACAATAGATGGCGTTATACCAAAAACACTTTCAAGCGTTTGTTTACATAAACGTCAGAGTGAGTATTTCACTATCTCTAACTTAATTTCCACCTTCATATCATGATTTCAAGCTATTTGCTATCGTCAGTGAAGGACAGGATTAAGAAACTAGATCTAAAACACAAACTCTGAACGTTTAAAAAACAGTTTCTATTCAGCTTGCAAGCGTGAATGTTTTAGACATGTAATACTCACTCTGATGTTTATGTAAACAAATGCTTGAAGGTGTTTTTGGTATAACGTCATCTATTGTCATAAATACAAGCATTTGCAAGTTTTTAACTTGTCTTTTTAGTTTTTCATAAATGTACCTTTGAGGTCTTTCTTGCAATGATATATATTGCAGTGACTTCTACTATGTGGTGATGCTGAACTGATATCAGACCCATGTAGCTATCTGGCATGCGATGCTGAGTTTGAAGACATTACATGTCTAAAAGATTCACGCTTGCAAGCTGAATAGAAACTGTTTTTTAAACGCTCAGAGTTTGTGTTTTAGATCTAGTTTCTTAATCCTGTCCTTCATTGATGATAGCAAATAGCTTGAAATCATGATATGAAGGTGGAAATTAAGTTAGAGATAGTGAAATACTTGCTCTGACGTTTATATAAACAAACGCTTGAAGGTGTTTTTGGTATAACGCCATCTATTGTCATAAATACAAGCATATGCAAGTTTTTAACTTGTGTTTTTTGTTTTATATAAATATATATATATAGTTTTTTATATATACATATATTTAAAACCTTTATTGAACTTATGCTACATTCCTCATTCAAATGGCTTCCACTAAATATAGCATTGAATTGGTCTAATTGATTTGCTTAACAGATGTAGTCTTGTATACTTATTAATTATTTATAATAATAAACTATTTTAACAACCTTTTGATTACACACTCAAGCAGAGGTGTAAAATATTATTGATAAATTAATTGCCAATCATATCTATGATCAGACCAAGACTGCTCAAATCTTAATCATTTTTCCTGATCAGTGCCCCTCTCTATAACTGCTGGAACTATGTCAGTCCTCCAAAGGCAATTTTTTTCAAGATAAATCTCAGAGACCATCCATCCATAAAAACTTTATGTAACTGTATTGCCCCAGATAACAGGCATAGCAAATCCAGCACTTGAAAAATAATTCTGACTAGCTCTGACACTATGAAACAAGTAACTCAGAACATAAATCAAGAACATATATCAAACTTGCCAAATTTTTTAATCATGGAGATGCAAGTAAAAGAAAGAGAACAAACCAAGTAATCTTTACTTAATACTTTTTATTCCTATAGACACATATACAAGTATGCTAATATTTCCATTACACATACACATATATTTAACACCAAAAAACATAAATATTTAATAATCAAAATAAACATGGTTTAGTCAGATATAATTTATCACCTAATTCTTCAATTAAGTAAAATTAATATTGGGAATATCAATATTTCTTTCTTCATATTTGTTCATTTATGTCTAATAATAACTATAAATTTATTGATAAAGTTCAATATATTTACTTAGGTTTTAATTGTATGTGATGTTATATTATTTGTGGCCATTTTGGATGACCAACCCTTCATGGGCTATGGGATTCTAAATTCATGATGATCTTTTCACTTTTTTTGGCAGGCCATGTGTTCACCAGCTTTAGTTCCTTTTTCCATTTTTAGAACATTGGAATGGTAATGGGAGAGAATATAATTGACAGTGTCTTTATTACATGTGAAATATTGAAGGCAGAGGAAATAGAATGTTGGTGATGGAGACTGGAAAATGAAGCCCAGATGGGTACTCCAATGGTTTTCTTAGCATTGCATTGCATTATTTTGTTTCTTGACCAGCTTAAATTTGAATTCACCTTTGGCAGCCATTTTTTTGATATAACTTTATTTTGATAGTGAACTCCAATTTTAAATTATTAACCAATGGTAAACAATGTGCTCTGCTGTGGGTGAAAGATCCTTTAAAATTTACTTCATAGTTTTATAATTGTAATAAACTAATAATCAGCTTTTTAAGCTAATGCACATGCACTTTGTGGATCTTATCAATAAATGAATACTCTCATTTTCCAATACAAGATAAAGTCTTTGTGAAAGAATAGAATGAATCCACCTATTCTTTCAACCCAAATGTTTAACTATGGGAAAGTCTTAAGTACTGGAAATGAGAGCATGAAGATATTAAACAATCACTTTAAATTACTTTTACTATGTCTGAATATCTAATAATTGGAAAAAATACTTTGAACATTTTAATAATAGAGAAGCCTCTTTGACAGTTGGCTATTTTCCCCAACAATCTACAATAGTCTCCTCAATCTATAATAATCTCTCACAATTTATAATCATCTCCCCTTAGTTTATTTGTGCAAGCCTATTTATAGACTTTTAGGCAAAAGGCTGAATGTAAAACAATTAAACAATCAGATTATTGTAAGTGATCATATTTGCCTAAAATTAACAAATCTCCACCTTTAAACACAGATGATAACTAATTAAATTGTTTAAAAATATTTTAAACTACAGAAAAAATATTTTAATGATTAATTACACTGTTTAACTTAAAAATAATTATAATTTTAAGACTATTGATAAACTATTATTTGCCAAAAAAATATTAGGTACTTCTATGGTTTTATTTAATAATATTAAATTATTATATTAGAAATATTGAAACTAATTCATCTGAGAGATCATGTATGAGCATGCAATGGGCTAATATATGTGTTGAACAGTTCAACTCTTTACCATTCTAAAGAGATTTATTTATTAAATTTATTGATTTTTATTTTCTAAAATTAATAATCATTAGACCACACCAATGACACAAATCATAGATTTAATAATTAAGATTATTGTTGATCAAAATTTAAAATTTTAATTAGTAGACTGATAAAATATGTTCTGAAAAACATCAAACCCAACCATAAAGTTACATTATATATGTAAGTGCTGCATTATATATATTGAAATGGTCGGTTAAATTTTTAAATTACCTTTGATCACAGAGGGCACCACCAGATTACTACATATCTGGAAAATTTGTTTACCATGATCAAAGATTAATGATAATGATGACCAGCACTGACCAGGCTCAGCGAGATAGCAAGAGGTTTTAATAAATTGTTTAGACAATCAAAAAATAAACTAACAACCAACGTTAGTTAATATAATGTTAAAATTTATTAGGTTTACAATAAGGATTTCAGAGTTTATTAAAATTCAAACATACACAAAAGTAGAAGACTTTGACTTATCTTTCTTGTGGAGCATGTATGAGATAAAAAAAGACAATAATCATTTTGGCAGATACACCAATCTTCTTCTAGAATGACGGGAAAGGAGAAATAACTTTACTTTTGCTCAATTTTAAAAATAATAAATTATTCTTTTCACATTTAAAGATTTAAAAAAAAACTAGTCTTGTAAAGAATCAATGAATCAGTGCAGACAAGCCTTCTCTAGAACATTGAATCTAGAGACGTCATATGTTGTAGAACAGCTCATGATAATTATGTTTAAAATTACCAAGATTGATCCACTTACAAGAAGAAAAAATATAATGTGAAGGAATTACGGCTAATGTAATTTCAGAAAGAAATCAAAATCCTGGGTGTTGATAAAACCAGGCTTATTCAATCGAGAAAACATTAGCCCAGTGATGGCAAGTTACTATATTCTAAATTCATTAAAAGTGTCTCAAAAGTAGACCAGTAAGTAATGAGAAAACAAATAATATCTGCCCAATATTTATTAAGAATATAAATTACTCAAATGTGAATCTAAATAGCTAATAAAAGAAATCTGCAATACACGCTCTGCAACATAATAAATGAATAATTTAAACTTAGAAAATATACCATTTAAAGTAAAAGATATCTTTACGCACTAATAGATAAAAGAATATGTTAGTTGATTATGACATGAAAATTTTATACAATTGTTACTTTTATATTGAGCGGAGGTTCTTACTAATATAAAATAAGTTACCTTACAGTACTAATAAGTTTAGTAAGTACTCACAGATGGATGTCAGTAAGATTGATTGGACTTTTTAAAATGATTCCTTTTCTTTAAATGGCAATGAATGTAAAGGCATGCAGAGGAATCAGTCTTAGTTCAGGCTTTAATTAGATCATAATTGGAGAAAACAGCCCAGAGATCAGGATCCATCTAGAGTGGATTTAGCAGCACATCCTTGAGGTTTGAACCCACTTGATGTAGAAGTTGGCCAACTTGTAAAGTGACACAAACTATTGTAGGCTATATAACTATATAAGCTATTGACTATATAAGCTATTGAGCTTAGATTGAAAATATTATTGTGTTTTCAATTTCATTCTCATAGTTTTGTAGTAAAGAAGAGTTAAAAGGTGGCTGCTAGAGGGTTGCATTAGATTCTAAGATCTAGGTGCAGTGCTCTCAGATCCAAGGCTCCTCACTGATGATGGCCACAAGCCAGAAACTAGTCTGGGGATATTGGATGAGTAGGCACTAGATAGGAATGTTATGCACAAGCCTTCTGGCATCCATTGATTAATCTGTTTGGCACAGGGTGGCACTACTGTATGGAGAGTTTTGCCTTTGTTTACAACAATTATGTGCTAGTATAGAGATGGTGATTATGTGATGTTTAGTGGTTTAACACCAATCCTGCCTAATAGGGTAATGGTGGCTATGGTTGTTTAAGAGCCAAAGACACCAAAATGTATGGGTGCTGAATTGAGTTCAGACCCATATGATTATATAAGCTATTGAACTTAGATTGAAAATATTATTGTGTTTTCAATTTCATTCTCATAGTTTTGTAGTAAAGTAGAGTTAAATGGTGGCTTCTGGAGGGTTGCAGTAGATCCTAAGATCTAGGTGCAGTGCTCTCAGAACCAAGGCTCCTCACTGATGATGGCCACAAGCCAGAAACTAGTCTGGGGATATTGGATGAATAGGCACTAGATAGGGATTTTATGCACAAGCCTTCTGGAATCCATTGATTAATCTGTTTGGCACAGGGTGGCACTACTATATGGAGAGTTTTGCCTAATGGAGGCTATCCTAAGAATTTTGCCAAAGATTTATTTGATATATAAATGAATAAAGTCTCTTCACTCTGGGTCATGGCAGTGAACAGAACTACATTCAAAACTATGACAAGTCTAGCAATTAAATAAGCACTTCCATATACTAATATAAAATAACCATTAGAAATCGGTTGACAAACAAAAATGAGTGAGGTTGTTATTCCAAGAATAATCTAGGTCATTTTCTAGACTAATTTTAAGCCTCTTAAGAATAAAAATTATCAGTCCTATCTTTTTGAGTTCCTTTTTTAATAATCTCCCATGCGATCTTTTTCTGTAAGTAGAAGTCTTAGTCTAGAGCAAATCTCATTAAAAAATATTAATTAATTAAACTTCTGCTCCTTTTAGATAAAGTAGATTCATATTAAAGCAACAAAAATGCAAATAACTTTTCAATTGATCAAAAAACTTTCCAGAAACAAGGATACAATTGATTTTCTTTTAATTAAAAAATACTTTCAACAAATAAAACAAAATGTTAGTTTTTTTTTTTACAAAATAAACTCAAAAGATTTTGAATCACAATTTTTAAACAAAATCAAATTACAGAAAATAAAATAAATAAGTGTGTGAATATACCTTCCTTATGTAAAAAAAATGAATTAAATCTTTAAATTTTTGAAATGGGAAGTATCCGGTTCTATCTATCTATCTATCTATCTATCTATCTGTCTGTCTGTCTGTCTGTCTGTCCGTCCGTCCGTCCGTCCGTCCGTCCGTCCGTCCGTCCATCCATCCATCCATCCATCCATCCATCCATCCATCCATCCATCCATCCATCCATCCATCTATCCATCTATCCATCTATCTATCTATCTATCTATCTATCTATCTATCTATCTATCTATCTATCTATCTATCTATCTATCTATCTATCTATCTATCTATCTATCTATCTATCTATCTATCTATCTATCTATCTATCTATATATATAGAACCATGTGGTGTAGTAGATCACTTGGGAAACTCAATCTAGCATGAACTTTTAACTCTTTAATTAAAATCTATCTTGTGAAAGCAAAATTGTATGACATACTTTTATACATAAAAATATGATGCAATTATTTTTTATTATAAATTTGATCTACACCACAGCAATTTAAGTATTGCTCCACACTGATCCCCTTAGACAGAGAAGCATAATGCCCAGAAAGTACCCATGTCCAAGCCAGAGCTATATAAAAGATATATAACTGCAGCTACCTTTTGACATGGATTTTCTTGACTGCGATATTCAACACCTATCATTCAAAGCACTGTTTTGTTTCAAAGTAAAAACTTCAGGTACCAGTTAATTACCCAAAATATAATTAATGCACTTTGAATGATTGGCAAACTAATTCAGCTCCTAAGAAAGCTCAACTAGCTCAATCAAAAGAAAAATATAATACATTACTGCTTTAATTAGTGGCAAAAGAATTGATCAACAAAATATTAATTTGTAAAGATAATTTATTTTAACTAAATACTTATTATCATAATTTTTGAATTACTTTGATAAATTCTCAATTAGTCTAAGAATGATATTTTTATAGAATAACCATACACACATTCTTAATACATACAATAATATATGGCATTTTAAAACACACACACACTGATAGTTCATTTTATGCATACTATAGAGTTCATTTGTTTTACTGGTTCTGGAGGCTTTAAAAATTGCAATAGCTACATTAATAGCAGAAATAGAATAATAATGTTATTTATTATCTATAGAATTTTGGACATTGACTTCTTGCTGTTTGCTGCTTCATGTGAGTTTTTACAAACTGGTTGGAATTTTGGCTTCTGTGGAGGTTGCTATGATTGCTATTTCATGATACTCTTATTCAAGATAGTTAGATATCTCTGATGGCTTCAAATTATTAGGCAGGCATTACTTCTATTGGGCAGGTTGCTGATGGTCCATTGGACTGAGGCTGGAATCTAGCCGTATGCTTCCAATGACTGTTAACACTGCATTATATTTAGATACATGGAAAAACATTGATTCTGGATACATGACAAGACTGACTGAATATTGATTGTCAAAACTGATTTATTGATGAAAAACTAACTATTTATGTGATGGCCTGTTGTCATTTTTAAAATTAGTTTCTATACTTGCCAGCTATATTCATTCTTGAAATTAATCCACTGCTTTTGATTAAATTTTTGATAAGATTTTAATTAATTAATTGTTTATGGATTTTTTAATAAGTAGCCATTGTTAATTCATTTCTTTTATGTAGCTTCAGAGTATTTACAATATTTGAGGGAATTTCTTTTAACTTCTAAACTTTCATTTATTTTTACTATTTTTTAACATGCACACATTTAATACTTCTTAATGTTTACAATCTCACTATTTATGGACATATATATTTTATTTCTTTTAAATAATGGGAAGAGCCTTTTTTTCTTTAAATTAAATGAAAAGAGATATTTTTAATTTTATGTAAAAGATTTATTTTTTAAACTGCTATAGCTTTAACTTTTAATTACTTGAAATTCAACTACTTTTAGCTTTTCTAAGTTACATTTTCTACCCTCTTCTAATTAATTAATTGTAACTTTTATTGATAAATGATGTTTATATGAATAACTCTAAACATTTTTAGATTGTCTTTATTTACAGACAGTTTAGTGATTCTATTACTTATTAATCAATTCTTAAACTTTTGCATTATTTAAGAAAATTTTTACTTTTAATAATTGTAACTAACAATTTTTCATGGAGCTCTAACATTAGTGGTACAATATATATATATATATATATATATATATATATATATATATATATATAAATAAAATAACAGTATACATATATACTATTATATCACTGTCGATAAAAAATAAAAACAATGATAAAAAAATCACTCTCAAGTAGAATTGTAAAAAATATTAATAAAAACTTTATTTAAGACAAGATATATAATTGCACAGATGGAAAACGATTAAATAATTACTTAAAAGTAAGTTAAAGTTAAAACCTAAAGATAAAAGAAGAAAATAAGAAAAACTGTTAATTAGTTTCTATTTAAAAATTATGTTTAAATCTTAGAACAATGGAAATGTTTTTTATTTTATTTAAATGAAATGATTTAATAGCAAACAGGCTCTTGAGTTCAACTGATCAGTCATATAAGAGATCAATTAAAAGATTCCAAGTAATAAAATCTGACATTCCCACACAAAAGTAAACTGCCCAATAAATGATATGAATGAACACATGGACCACAGAGAAAATCATTATCACCAAGAAGATCAGTGTGAAGCCAGGCAAGATCAGTACTGTAATTTAATGATAAAAAATTCAAAACTATATAAAAGTGAAGAAAAGTAAACTTTGGCTAAGTGGCATTTTTTTCTTTGATATTACTCTTGTTCATTACATAATTTAAGCATATTTACATGTATTGTGGACCTCATAAATGTTAGGGTCATGTAATAAATTAGTTTTCCATATTTGCACCAGCTGTGGTTACCTCCTGAGCTATGGTTCCTGAAAAGCAGCAAACAATGGACTGGTCTTCCCCAAAACCATATGGATACCAAATGAACATCGAGTGGAGTTGTGCAATGCATTGTGGACTGCTAAGAGGGATTTCAAATAAACGTACAGCCATAGAAATTACGAAGTTTATCCTCTAAAAAGAAATTTTCAAATACCATATTTAAATGGTACCTAACTCATAGTCTCTTATTTGATTAAGCAGAAATTTAAATTATTTGTTCTATTTTCTTTTAATATGTTTGCTCTCTTATTATTTCCATTATCATAATTTCTTTTTAAATTAATGATTTAAAAATAAGTGCAAATGGCTGCATAGATTCATAAGATTATGTTAGTTTAAGTGGGTTAATTTTAGACTATTTGTTTCATAGTTCAATTGGTGCAGGTGGAGGGATGTATTGGTGCTTTAAATCAAGGCGATGTGGGGAGGTGCATTGGAATCTCATTTCCTTGTGCCATGTTAGCATACAAGGCATAATACCCAACTGAATGCATGGCCAGAAAATGTAGCCATTGCATTGCCAATGGACATAGATATATTTCATACACCAGTGATCTCCTTATGCTCTGGTTGGTGATAGTAAGTTGGAAAAGATGGCAATTCCCCATTATGGAGCATGTCTAATATATATTCCAAATGATTACATCACCAGACAGATGTACATTCCTGTACTGAATAAATCATTCTTTCTTAAATAATATAATGGTACAGATGTACATTTCTATCAGCATAGTTTTTAGGCTAACATCCTCATTTTGCATTGATCACATCGGTATACCAATAAGCTAGCATAGGTTTGGACATGAACTTATAGACCGAAGTTAAAAGAATCAAGTATATAAATGTGTAATCTATGTACCATATTTATGTTTAACAAAATATTGAAATTGTATTAAATCTTAAATCCATCCATCTGTGCAAATGATGTAGATTAAATTCATTTAGTTTTCAGAATGACTGATGCTAGCAATATCTTTTGAGAGTTAGTTAAATTATCATTTTAGGTTATAATTAATGTGATTAAGTTATAGTTTACTGAAAAATTGATGGGAAAATATAATGAGGTTAGTCTAAATGATAACGTGAGAAATTTCCATAAAATAGAGGTGGTAAAATTCGTAAGAGCTTAATGTAAAAGTCTGGATATTAAAGTAGCATCATTAAAAAAAAGACTAATTTCCTTGGGAGAACATCTTATTTGAAAAGGATAGAAGACCTCCATTTCATATTTTGAGTGTTTTATTGTACTAAAATCAGTTTCTTATCTATGGAATTTAAATAATAAAGAAAAGTAAGGTTGAAAGCAAGGTATAGAAAGTTTTTCAGTATAAAATTGCAGCAAATGCAAAACAAATGTGAGAATACTTAAATAATTTCTGAATTGATACCATACGGAAATAAAAATGAGATCAATGACAAAAATAAAAGAAAGAAAAAATGAATGGAAGGAATGATTATCAATGTGTTATTTAATCTTGGTTCCATTAATTATTTAATCTTATAGTTTTTATGTTATAAAAACTAACAACATATTATTATAAAGTTTTAATATAGTGGTTATAAAATTTACATGCATATAAAAGTCTCAAAATTTATGAAAGAATTCTATTATATGGAATGAATTAAAAGAATAATATATTGTGTATTTAATAAACATAATCGAAAATTGAACCCACATTTAAGACTAATAAAAATTATCATAAAACCTTAGCAAGAGAGAACTATAATATATTTTAACCACAACTAAGTGGAAATTGGAATAATAAAATATACTGATATAATTTAAAAGTTTAATTTCTAAGCAGCAAATGGGAACAAAGTATTGTTCTCATTGATGTAAATTATTGTACAAAGATGTTAATAATATTATATGTATTCATATTTTTTTTAATAATATGTAGTATTTAAAATTAATGTTATTGATTATTGTTATTTGTTTAAATAAATACATATTTTTATATAAATGTAGAATAATGGCTTTGTTTCTGTTCAGAATTATTTTCATCACAATGTCATACCCAAGTCCACAAATTAGGGGGGACATTATAAAGAACAAAAAATGATAAATTAATTGTTTATTAAATTAAATTATAATTATTTAAATAGTTTTAACCTAAAAATATTTATATCTTTAAAGTCACATTGAATTTGTTTTAAAATTAATTTGAATTCATTTTAAAAATAAATTTAAAATAAAATATGAATTTACAAGACAGACTGGTAGGGGAATACCTCAGACAGTTTGCATTTTAGGTTAATGAGAAATGAGAAACAGTGTAAGTTGATTAATTAATTTACTGAAGTTATTAAAAGAGAAAAAATATTTTGATTAATGAATATAATTTATGATGATCATAAAAGTAGTTCATTTTATAATTAGTATTTTTAATTTATAATTATATTAATTGTTAGAAAATATGGTAATAAGCAGTAATTTGGAATTTCTTATAGTTGTTAAAAAGATATGCCAATTTTTTTAAAAAAGATATAAATTGTATTGTAATGTTAGGTGTGGTTATTATTAACATAGCCGGATCTTTGTAAAATCCCTCTTATTATTCAATTATCTGAAATGGAGAAATGATTATTTTATTGTATAGGAATAATTAAGGATCTTGAGATATACATAAGATAGTAGTAGTTATTATAAAGGATTTTAGAATATATATTTTTTCTGCAATAATGTCTTTATATTATCTACATATGTGTGTTTTAGGAAGCGATTTCCATAATCAAACTTCAACTACTGGAAAACCTGTCGAATTGCATTTTTCAATTGAATCCAGAAGTTACATTCCTAGGGGAAATGTGTTATACTTGAAAACATGTAGTGATGAGACTGTTTCTTTGATTCAAATTATAAATAATTCTCTTACGATGCAGGAGAATAAAGTTGGATTAAAAACTAATGGAAGTTTCAAAAATTCATATTTAGTGCTTTCAATTGATAGGTTTTCTGAAAAATATATTGGGAATTATCTTCTACGTTATTCTACTCATCATAGCGAAATAAAACTTTTAGATGGTAAGTTAGCTTATTTTTATATTATTTTAGTTTATATTTATTAGTAAATTTAGTGAAAAGTTTATAGATGTTATGAGTATAAATACTGCCCTTTATCATTAACTTATTTAGACGTGTATATTAAAATTCTGAATCAAGAAGATCTGTCTGTAAACTTTCTTAGCTGCCATTAATGATAGCAATATTCTTGATTATAGAATTTCTCCAATTTTCAAATTTGTGTTTAAGCCACAGTTGACACATAGTAGCAAAACACATAGATAGTTGTAATATTGTGGTCGTCAACTATTCTTCACAAATATGCTATTAAATAGACGCACATTGTGCGTCTTTGAAGAGAAGTTGATTTCCCCAGTGTTACATGTGTGTATAAATCATTACATTTTTATTTATTACTTATATATAGTTATGTTCAAATAATTTATATGTATATAGAAATATTACACCAAACATTACATTAACTTCAGCAATGCCTTCTTATGAAATTAATGTAATGTTTATGATCTGTAATATGTTACATTTGAATTTCAGTTAGAGATATTCAATTGTATCTATTTCATATATATATATATATATATATATAGTGCCAAAGCCAATTTGGCACATGTATAGAAAATAATTTTGTCTAAAAAAAAATTATTAAAAAAAAAAAAATCTTCTTTCGTAAAAGAGTTTGAAATAAAAGATTAAAAGTGGGAAGGGGTTTTTCTTAAAGTCAAACTAAAAGTGTTATAAAAGAAAGTAAAGTTTTTCTAAATTAGTATTCATAAAAATAAGTAATTTAAAAAAAAATATAAATCTCTTTTCTTTCAAGCTTATTATAATAAATTATATATGTGTGTGCGAGTGTAAATAAATGTATGCGTGTTAGAATAATATTAAAAAAAATCTGTAAATGACAGTTAAAAAAAGAAATTATATTTGGAAAACACAGCAATGGCTATTAAGTTAAATAAAGATAAAAAAAAACCACACCAGTGGTGGGCTACTAATTAAAGATATAAAAACAATACGTTTATGAAAGCTATTACTAATTAAACAATCGTCAAAAACATGTTGTCATAGGATTAATTACTAATGGAATTTTGACAACACCTATTGCACCTATTGCTGGAGAATATTAAAATGAAAACAATTTGGATACATAAATAGCCAGATTTTTTATCGGAGTTCAGTTTTTTGTCTAGTTTGCAGTGACAGTCTTGTTTCAGTTCAGACAACAGTGCAATTTCTATTATGTATACAGAAACAAAAATGCATTGTTGAGCAGCTTTTGGAAATATACGCTCATGCTTCAGCCTTTTTAGTCCAACAAGATCATCAAAACCTGCCTGTGAAATAATGTCTGCATAACAACTCAGAAATCCTCCATCAAACATTCAACTGTCTTCAAAAATAAAGCCAATGGATTCACATAAAATCTCTTCAAGAAATGTCCAAATCTAACAGGTTAGATATAATCCATCAGAAGCAGCAGAAGCAGCCAACAACAAGCAATATCCATGTTCCAAAAATCCTAGGTAAACATTTATTTATTATCATTTATACGTAGTAGCCACTGCTGTAATTCGTCAATCCTATTGAGTAAAGTAATTTGAACTGTTAAGCATGCATAAAATGAACTATTGATGTGCGTGTGTGTGAATGTGAGATAATTTGATGATGTCGCATATTATTTATGCTTTTCACCAGATATATGTTATAATGTGTTACTTTAAAAATATGCGTGTGTTAAATTAGATTTATAAAGATGTTTAAATTTAGTCAATTAATGTTGGGTAATAAATTATCTTTAAACTTAATTAATGTTAATTAAAATAAAATGTCTTCAAACTTAAACTTTATTTGTCAGTCAATTCTTTTTAGCAACCCTTTTTATTAATTCTCTCCACCACTAATTTTGTATAATTTTGTTATTGAATTAAAATTAGACTGAGCTAGTTTTAGGGAATGTTTTGAGCACTGGATTATGAGCCTACTGCCCAAATACATTAATCATTAGACTAGCTGGCACCCCAGGTTCATCCTGAAACAAATAAAGTATTTGGATAGTAGGGGTTTGAATCTAGCAGCCGAGATGGGCCATTGTTGATAGTTAAAGCTATCAATAAGATCTTCCATTTTGCTCGAACATACCAGTTTGTTCACGTAACATTTATAAGATTATAAATGTATTAGGAAGGAGTTTGAAACCAGCCAAAACTTATATATACGTATAAGTAAGTGGTTTCAGCAGTTCGACCCAGTACATAAATGGTTTTCCCAATGTTTGGGGCTGGACCTAAGAAACAATAGTAAATAAATACTTTGTTTCTTGTTTAAAAAAAATTTTCTGTACAAAAGCTAAATTACATATGTTAAAGCGTTTTAATTTTTTTTTTTTAAAAAATAAGAATTGACCGAAAAATTTTGTTTTCTTTAAATGAAAAGAGATTTATGCTATTTACATTATCTAAAATAAATCATTATGTTTAATCAGAGACAGTTGGATGTTTGGGCAGAGTTAAAGCATTAAGATCGGGTGGAGAAAAATGGACAAAGGAGGGGCAGAGTCAGTGTGTATTTCCAGTTTAGTAAGAAATAAAGAAAATAATAATTAATAAACTTATTAAAGTGAATAAAATACGGTATTATAAATAATGATAAAAAGTGTTTAAAATTTAAAAAAAATAAAAAATAAAGCCAAAATGGAGACTCAAGGTAAAAATGTAGAAAATATCCCCAACAAGGAAAAAAGAGAAATCATAGCTTTACTAACCTGCATGTTTGAAAAACAAAAAGAAACTGCCGAAGAATATAAAAAAATAGCCGAAGAGTTTAAAAACCAAAATAATGAAATGAAGAGTAAATTGGAAGGGCAAGCTGAAATGCTTGAAAAGTTAAAGGACCAGATTGAAATGGGCCAGAATAAAATAAAAGAAGAAATTAGGGAAGAAATAGAAGAGATTAAAACACAAGTAGAAAATCAAATAGAGACTGCTTACCAAGTAATAGAAAAAAATAAGATAGAAGATAGAAAAATAATTAAAGAAATAAACGTTGAAGTTAGAAATTTAACTGTAAAAGTAAGGCAGATAAATTGTAGTCAAAACAGCCCGCCAAACTGAAATAAAAAAGCCAGACCAGCTGAGTGCAAACATGCACATTACAAATAACTCCATGAGTCATCCTCAGAAACATATTTATAAAAAAATTCAGATGATTTACAAAAGCCCATATAGTATAGTCCCTCAAACTGACTTCAATCCCTTTGTGATAGCCAAAGAAAATATAGAAAAAGGAACATGTAATGCTAGGTCACTAAAGTTATTTGGAGGGCTGAATAATAAAGAACCACCAGACAAAAATTAAAAATATGTAATCTGACGGATTTGCTGGATTGACCTAGTATATAACGATGATGGACCTAGAATAATAGAAAATGTTTAACAAAGTTTAATGAAATAAATGTAAAAACGAGTATCAAGTTAGTTTGAATAATTAAAAATGATTAAAGTAAGTCTTAGTAAAGTAAAATAACAATCTTAGGGGTTTTTAAAATGTCAAAGCAACGATAAAACAATTTAGGCCAAAAACCCTCGATTATGTCTTATCGATTATATTAAATCCCAGCTCATCAGTCTAGAACATAGCGGAGCATGACGCAAACAAAATAAATGTGTAAATCAAAATAGACAAGCAAAATGAAAATGTTTCTTTTTTTTTTTTTAAAAAAAAAAAGGGAGAGTAAAATAACACTTTAAAAAGAAAAATGAAATAAATAAGTGTATAATGAAAGTATTAATGAAAATAAAACATTATCAAATAAAATTAAAAAAAAAAGTGTATTAAATTAGGATTGAGGTGTGTGCGAGTATTTAGGCAAAGTAATTAAAAGTTGGTTTAAATCAGCACAAAATCTGTCTGTGTGTTTGAATTGCCTTATACTTTGCTGCCTACTTCTCTTAACATTACATTTATTACCTAATGATGAAAATAAAAACTAAAAATGCACTCTAGAAAAATAAGAATTTGAAGTGGTCAATACTTAGGAAAAGTGATCAACACACATATTAATTAAGAAAAATGTTCGTAAATAAAAGTTGAGTAAATAATGAATCGTAATAAAGTAAAATAGTTTTTCTGAATACATGCACATAGATAAAAAAGTTGAGTAAGGGTTGAAAATAATATTTGAGATTAGATTAATATAAATAAATATGAAAACTGATGTCCATGGTAGTTTAGAATAATATTGTGAGATTAGATTAATACATATGTTAGAATAATGTTCATATGAATTTAAAAATAATGTTGTAAGATTAGTAATAAAAATATAAAGTCAATCTAAGGTGTATTAAGAGTGTGTAAGTATACATATGTATATACATGCACATACACTGGTAATATTCAGTAAATACAATACTTCATGATGCGTATCTTAAATGTATTTATCCAGATATCCTTTTAGGTTATTTTCTTGGCATTGTTGCACCTCATGATGCGTGCAAAAAGGGATTTATTTATTATAGATTCCCTGTAAGCAAGTCCAGTAATAACTTGATATCTAGAATATTAGTAGGTGTAGAATTATGCTGCATGTATACACATGTGTAGGAATTTATCTAGAGCAAAAGGGAATGAGGGTAGTATAGAAATAAGTTTAGTTAAAGATATGTTTAAAGCTGCTGACTGAATAAATTTTAGTACCTGTAACAGACTTGTCAGGGATCATTCCTCTTTCCAAAGCGTTAGTCGAAAATGGACAGTTGAAAATTCCTGCCATTTCACAGCGACCCTTTCTTTTTCCAAGTCTGATCAAGAGAATCAGCAAATGAAGTTTCGATTTTATACACATGTAAGTCGGTGTAAGTCAGCGAATCTGCTTCTGCATCATTTCCAAAAGATCCCTGAGCCATAAAATTAGTTTGTCCTGGTGGTCATTATCCATGATTTAGATCATTGTGAGCAATGTATTTGGCATAGATAGAAGGAAAAGATAGTCAAAACAGATTGCCCTTTGTATGTTAAGTAAAAGATATTAAAAAGCTAACTTAGAAAAATAATAAATTAATAAATCTTTAGAGTCAAGAATTAAAATTGCAAGAGATAAAATCGTCAAAAATGACACATCTTACTCTAAAATGGAGGTGGGTGTAATGTGCCAAGGCCAATTTGGCACATGTATCGAAAATAATTTTGTCTAAAAAAAATATTAAAAAAAAAAAAAAAATCTTCTTTCATAAAAGAGTTTGAAATAAAAGATTAAAAGTGGGAAAGGGGTTGTCTTAAAGTCAAACTAAAAGTGTTATAAAAGAAAGTAAAGTTTTTCTAAATTAGTATTCGTAAAAATATGTAATTTAAAATTAAAAAAAAATATAAATCTCTTTTCATTCAAGCTTATTATAATAAATTATATATGTGCGTGCGAGTGTAAATAAATGTACGTGTGTTAGAATAATATTAAAAAAATATCTATAAATGAAAGTTAAAACAAAAAATTATATTTGGAAAACACAGCGATGGCTATTAAGTTAAATAAAGATTTTAAAAAAAACCACGTCAGCGGTGGGCTACTAATTAAAGATATAAAAACAATACGTTTATGAAAGCTACTACTAATTAAACAATCATCAAAAACACATTGTCATAGGATTAATTACTAATTGAATTTCGACAACACCTATTGCACCTATTGCTGGAGGATATTAAAATGAAAACAATTCGGATACATAAATAGCCAGATTTTTTTTATTGGAGTTCAGTTTTTTCAGTCTAGTTTGCAGTGAGAGTCTTGTTTCAGTTCAGACAACAGTGAAATTTCTATTATGTATACAGAAACAGAAATGCATTGTTGAGCAGCTTTTGGAAATATACGCTCATGCTTCAGCCTTTTTAGTCCAACAAGATCATCAAAACCTGCCTGTGAAATAATGTCTGCATAACAACTCAGAAATCCTCCGTCAAACATTCAACTGTCTTCAAGAATAAAGCCAATGGATTCGCATAAAATCTCTTCAAGAAATGTCCAAATATAACCGGTTAGATATAATCCATCAGAAGCAGCAGAAGCAGCCAACAACAAACAATATCCACATTCCAAAAATCCTAGATAAACATTTATTTATTATCATTTATACATAGTAGCCACCGCTGTAATTCATCAATCCTATCAAGTAAAGTAATTTGAACTCTTAAGCAACCATAAAAGGAACTATTGATGTGCATGTGTGTGAATGTGAGATAATTTAATGATGTCACATATTATTTATGCTTTTCACCAGATATATGTTATAATGTGTTACTTTAAAAATGTGCGTGTGAAATTAGATTTATAAAGTTGTTTAAATTTAGTCAATTAATATTGGGTAATAAATTATCTTTAAACTTAATTAATGTTAATTAAAATAAAGTGTCTTCAAACTTAAACTTTATTTGTCAGTCAATTCTTTTTACCAACCCTTTTTATTAAGTCCTTCCACCACTAATTTTGTATAATTTTGTTATTGAACTAAAATTAGACTGAGCTAGTTTTAGGGAATGTTTTGAGTGCTGGATTATGAGCCTATTGCCCGAATACATTAGTCATTAGACTAACTGGTGCTTAGGGGTTTACCCCAAAAACAAATAAAGTATTTGGATAGTAGGGGTTTGAATCTAGCAGCCAAGATGGGCCATTGTTGATAGTTAAAGCTATCAATAAGATCTCCCATTTTGCTCGAACATGCCGGTTTGTTCACGTAACATTTATAAGATTATAAATGTATTAGGAAGGAGTTTGAAACCGGCCAAAACTTATATATATGTATAAGTAAGTGATTTCAGCAGTTCGACCCGGTACAATATATATATATATTGTAACAGATTTTACATTTTTGACTCATAATAAATGTTTTAATTTACACTTTTACTATCGATAAGCTATCAATAAGATCTCCCATTTTGCTCGAACATGCCGGTTTGTTCACGTAACATTTATAAGATTATAAATGTATTAGGAAGGAGTTTGAAACCGGCCAAAACTTATATATACGTATAAGTATGTGATTTCAGCAGTTCGACCCGGTACAATATATATATATATTGTAACAGATTTTACATTTTTGACTCATAATAAATGTTTTAATTTACACTTTTACTATCGATACAACTGTCATGCCAAGCAAGAAGCCAATATAGATGAATTATTTAAGTCTATATTCCTGATTGAACACTGGGATTACCAATGTAATATTCCAGTATTATTTTTCCCGACCAGATGCTCCTGGGCTGCTGCATACTCCATTCATAAGAATGATTAATAAAACAACCCAGTGCATGAAATATTTATAAAATTTATGAGATTTAATGTTACTGTACTAGATTGACACATGTATCTTTTATTAGAATTAATGTCTACTTAATATTTAATAAGCCTGATGGGTTTATCATTCTAAGTAGTATGGTGGAGAAAGAAAGATGAGATGTAAAGAGCTATTCATTAGTAAATACTTTTTATACAATACATTAAATACACACTAAAGATATAATATTTAAACATAAAAATTCGAAATCATTAAAATAATACAGATTATATTTAATTTAACCTTTCACCCTGAATGATAATTTATATTTGGATATTCTAAAGCTTGGAGTCCCTTTCTCCACATATTATTGGATAAAGAAAACTACTAATTATTTGATTTACTAATATTTACAGTTGCAATTGCATTTTAATTTCTGTGGCTATTTTAAGAAAGTGTATACATGCATGATATATTTAAAGCTTAATTACCTAGATTTTTCTGGACTTGGATGACTAATTAGTTAACCATCATGTGGATTATTCCACTTCTTTTGGAGAGATGGAAATTCTTGGGATCTGGCTCGGATTCCTTTATGCAGCTTACTTCTGTCATATTCTTTGTGGCTTCAATGACAGGGGAGGTGAATTATCAGGCAGGCACTATCTCTGCTGTTATTTCATGGGGAAAATGACATTACACCCGAGGTGAGCATGGATCAAATGGTGTCTGTTTGTGGCCCCTTACCCCTGCATTCTCGATACTTCAAATTTTTGGTCCGTTTTGTTCATGTATAAAAAAAAACAGCTCACAAACTAATCTGTGTCTCGGCTCAGCAGACTCTCAAAAAGAACTAAAACATGGCTCCTTTCTTTCCAACTTCTCACTGTCTTGTCCCAGAATGCTTTTTTATCTTCTTTTATTGTTCATTGAAATGTCATTAATTACATTTCACACCTTTAATTTACTTTCTCTCATAAAATACAAATTTTCTTCTTGTTTTTCTTTTTTTTTTATTTTACTTCCATAATATTTGTTTTTTGTTACTTTTCCATTTCTTATTTTATAAAATAATTTTCTTATTTACACAATATCTTTCTTTCCTTTACATAGCTATACATACATTTCAGACATCCCAATGTGTATTTTAGTAGACGATCTTTATCTTTTTATAAATCTATTTATTTTATTTATACCAACGATCAAATTTTATGATTGCTAATTCTACAATCATTAATCCCCTTTTAATTTATTTTCCCCTTTAAGACTTGATCATCAACTTCAATGATCCTATTTTAATATTCCCTAACTTTACTATTCTTAAATTTGAAAAAGTTGACTTTGGAAGGTGAAAGATAAGAATCTTGTTTGCTTCCCTCCCTTCACTTTCTTTAATTACTATAATTGATTCTGCTTTTAATTGCATTCCTCAACTACACCATTTTGATTTTTTAATTGACACTATCTTAAAATAAATTTCTTTTCTTTCCTACATTTATTATCCAATTTCTATGTATTAATTTACAGATAAAACTCACATTTTATATTATGCGATATATATATGAAATGTACAAGTGTGTGATCACAGTATGTGTGATAATCACAATACATATATATATATATATATATATATATATATATAGTCTTTTTTATAGAGGTCAGAATCAGCTCATTATAGTAAATTACTAAAAATTTTAATTTTAGAATATGTTCTCTTTGTGTAATAGTTATGTTGTATTAATAATATCTTAAAAGTATGATTTGAAGCTAAATAAAATTACATAATGCTTAAAATTATGATAAATCACTTAAGAACAATTAAGTAAAGCTCAAAATATTAAGTACATATGGGTGGAAAAGCTGGCCATAATAAATAATGCAGCTATAAATATTTAAAGTAAGTTTAAAAGTTGAATTTTAATAGTTTAAAATTTATAGTTAAATAAATGTTATATTTGAAATTATAAATTATATTTAAATAATTATAATTAGATCATATATTTTAAAAGTAAGCTTTATGGTAGTGAAAATTGTATTTCATTCTATATTTCCAAATTATTATTCCAAATTTTGTATTATTTTATTATTTTATTTAATACATCAAGTGTTGCAAATTATTATTTATTCCCAGACAAAGAATCAGATACAGTCTGTCTCTGTTATATCAATCATATGACTTCTATAATAAATGGTTATACACACATGCTTGCTAGTATTTGTATTCGCCAAGTTCAAAATATTTTGAAAATTGCATTATAGAATTGAATATAATTATTTGCCTATCATAGGGGAAAATATTTAAGTTAACTACTGCTAAATGTTTTAAAATAGTATTATAAAATGGATACAGTTATAAAAGTTAAATATTTTATTTTAAAATAAAATAGATAAATTAAATATTAAAGGTGGGATAAAATTATTAAATATTGTTTTAAAAGTCATGTTAAATATTTAATTAATTTAAAAAAGTAATAATTGATTTAAAATTAATATTGTAAATAATATTTTTAAAATTGTAATGAGTCATATTTTATTTTTTGAAATTTAATTGTGTAAAACTGTAACATTATGCAAATTCGGTATAAATGGAAAGTAAGAATCAACCAATAGGATGAGGTATTTTATAGGATATAAATACTGTTGCATGGGGGACATCAAGGGTGATTAAAATGTGTTAGTGATTGGTATTAGTTGGTGATCGGTATTAGTAGCTATCGAGGTGATAGTAATTTTAAATTTTTTTATTATTTTAGTCAATTTTTTAGTGCTCTTGTACAATTTATTTGCAAAACTAATAGGACATTTATTTGAAAAGTATTTGCAAAGAGAATGTAAATTAAATATATTTTAATAACTTCATTTTAAATATACATTGTTAACTTTAAAGTTCTTTTACCAGGAGTATTAATCAGAAACTTAACATAACTTCGCAATAAAAATATGGAAATGATGATAAGTAAAATGTATTTAATGGAAACTTTAAATATAAGCATAATAATTATGAATATAATATTAATAATATTAACCAAGAGAACTATTCCAGCAAGTAAATTATTATTATTATGGACATTGTACAGAAAGCTTAATAGAAAAGCTATTTGCCGATTAAAAGTGAAGTATGTATTTTTATTTTTTATATAACAGCAAGATAGTCTTGTCCAAGATTAATAAGTAATATGACTAGTATATTGTATTATAATTTTATGGAAACAATGCTATAGAAATAAATGTTCTATTCTTTTTGAAGAAAAACATTATAAATATTTTTCAAGAAATTATCTTAAGTAAAGACTAATGGAAATATTTACAAAAGTGTATGTTATAAAACCTGAGGTATATAGGGTTATACACATTCATAAAAATTGTTTAAAAACTGAATTTTAAGACAATAATGAAACCACTGAAAATAGATAATAAATGGCAATAAATTTTACTAAAGAAAAAACCTATAAAGAAAAGAAATACATGAGTAAATAAAAGTATGGAATTATAGAAATATCTTATATTGCACAAAAAGTTTATCCAGATAGTTCAAGCTAAGCCAATAGGATATGATGCATCACCAGACCGATATAGAATATTCTAGTATAAAAGCTTCAATTAATTATTTTTTAATAGTATGATTTTATTATTATTTTAATGATCATTCGTCTGGACTATAGAAATCATAAACTATTATTCTATAAACTTTTCCAGGATGGATCGATGATTATTTTATTTAATTTTCAAGATTTTAAGATGTCGTATTATTTTTTATTATTCATTTTAAATCTGCGCTCATCTCCAGAAACAGTTTTGTTTTGTTCATAATCAAGCAAGTGAAAAACTTAGCAATGGGGGAGTTGTAAAAATTGCTTTTAAGAGAACATTTAAAAAAAAAAACTCTCGAGAAAGAAAAATATTTGAACTTATAAAGAACATTCGTCTCAGCTAAGTAAATATAGTTTTGACTTATTTATTAATTTTTTAAAATGTAATTATTTTTTGGTTTATAAGAGTAGGAACATGAATATTAATATTATTGATAATATTATAATCTTACAGTAGAATAATTTAAATAGGAACATTTAAATAAAAGTATGGATGTATTTTATGGATGCAATGTTGTATTTAATTGATGGAATTGAAGACTGCATCAGTGATGACAAGTTGATATCACTTGGGTAATAGTTGAGTATTGATATATTTTATGATGTATATTTTTGTTTTGCTTTTTTGCAGATTGCCAATGAATTATAATGTATGGAAGTATAAATGTTGAATTATATGCAAATGCATTTGTACAACACATTTAAATTATGAGATTAGAATTTATTTTGGGAATATGCATACTTTAATTTTATATTAATAATATAACACAATATGATGATGAGTATTTATGTGATTCTTTTAAAAACTTTCATATTATTGGATGTTCAAAGTATTTATATGACTAGTTTGTATGTGTTTAGAATATAGAATAAGAAAGTAAAGCAGACTTTTCTTGTGGATTAGTAAGATTGCTCTAATTATAATTGAATTTTGCTTATTATTTTGAATATGTGAGTTAGTTATTTGTCGATGTAAGATTTGATAAATCTTTTAGGAAATAATGATAAGATAGTGACTTGGTTGTAATATTGTGAACATGAATCCAAAAGATGATATTAAGATAGGATGTAATAAGGGGATATGAATAGATTTAGTAATCTGATTAGGTATACAATACAGTTAACGATGCTCTGTAGGTGTATATTTATTTGTGGGCAGTGTCTATTTTTTAAGTATTGATGTTTCAATAAAGATGAAGGAATATCTTTGACATCATTGATAGTAATGGAGGTCATTAGACAGAATAGGTCATGTCTCTATTTCTAATAGATACACTGTGCCATGGTATTTTCTCCAATATGTATTATGAGTTATACTCTAGTTTTTCTTTCCTAGGCCTACACATCTATTCACTATTTAGATTTCCAATATAACTACATCATACAGTATGGTATATTTCAAAAGAAATAATAGATAATTTAGAGTTTAAGATATGCTATCATTTGAATGAGATAAGTTTATTTACTTATAAGAAGAAGTAGAATTTGTATACATTGGAATTGAAAATCCAATGAATCCTAAAAGGGAAAAGAATCCTAAAATATGTTTTAGATTTTATTTTGGAAGTAAAATAAAATTTTAGGAATAAAGTATATAAAACAAAGTTGCTCTTTAAAATTTTAACTAAAATTTTAAATATTTTATTTTGTTTTAAAAATAAGTATTACATATTTTTAAGATATAATGTTATTAAGTAAAATGATATAAACAATAAGCATAGGTATAATTTTGCATTTATTAAATAATAGTGAATATATCAGTAATTACAACTATATGGTATTAGAGTAATATTAAATGGGATATATTATATTTAATAAACATAGTATAATGAACAATGATACCCACACAATCTAGTAATAAATTGTTAGTAGATATTTTATATGATATCTTTTAACATTGCAAAATAAAATTGTCTAGTGAAAAATATCCATGCTCGATATTATTATTATTTGTATTTTCTATACTATGTTTCAATAGATGTTTTAATAAAAAAAGAAGCATGGTTAAATAATAATTAAGGATATATATATATATTTAAATAAGTATAAATAAGTATAATTTTATCATAAGATTGATCACAAAGAGATAAATAAAATTGTATTGTTTTATTATTATTACTTTAAGTCAGAGTGAAGACTTAACTAGGTTCTAATAAAAATGTATAACAGTGCAAATTTAGTATGTCAAATGTAAATATTGTAAATAAATTGTTATTTTGTTTTAGTGTTATAATAAAACTTTGTTAAAATTTGTTTTTTTTTTTTAAATTTGTGTGTTCAGACTGTTTCTTTTTTCCATTACAATGCATGAGATACATAGAATAATTGAGTCAAACAATATTTTTGCAGAGAGATAAATAAAGAATTGTTTTAAGAATTCGAATATTTTCTTGGTATTTATTTATTCAAGTAATCACATTTTACATTATCTTATGATCATAAATTAGTTATTATAATGATACATTGAATTATAATGCTATCCATTGCCACACATATATTTTTCAGATTATCTAATACTACCAGATATTTATTATATTATTATATGAAGATAAAGATTATATTATAGCATTTTATTATTTTATTATAGTAATAAAATTATAGTGAAGAGAAAAGATATGCAGAATTAGTTCATACAATGAAGAATATTATTATTATTATTATTATTATTATTATTATTATTATTATTATTAATAATAATAATAATAATAATAATAATAATAATAATAATAATAATAATAATAATAATAATAATAATAATAATAATAATAATAATAATAATAATAATAATAATAATAATAATAATAATAATAATAATAATAATAATAATAATAATAATAATAATAATACAGTTAAACACAGCCATTCAAGCTATTATGCAAGCACTTTTTCTGAGTGTAAATAATAAATGAATAATTCCACTCCCAACACAAGGTGTAGAATTTAGGAAAGAATAAATGAATCACTTATTCAATCTGACCCATATATATATAGGCAAATATTAAGTATTGGAAGTGAATGTGTGAGAATAGATCACTCACTTTAAACAACTGTCTATGATATCCAAGTAAATGACATCGATGAAAAAGTGCTTGCATAATAGCTTGAATGGCTGTGTTTAATTGTATTAAAATTATAAAGCAGAGTGCTATATAAATAAATGTTTATTTACATATTATTATTATTATTATTATTATTATTGTTGTTGTTGTTGTTGTTATTATTATTATTATTATTATTATTATTATTATTATTATTATTATTATTATTATTATAGTTAAGTGTAGTAGAGTTTGACATAAAATCCCTTTATCATGTTTTACTACAGTGATTTGATTATCTTGAAATAGTTTTATGAACCTGAGATTTTATTGAGCTAAATTATAATAAATAAAAGATTAAGAATTAATTATTAGTTTAATCTTAATGAGTAGGAGTTATTAAAGTTGTAAGAATACTATAAGTTTATTTATTTGAGATAGTAATAGGGGGATAGTATTCTTATGCCATTGAGGTAGTATCCTGTGGGATATTGGCTCAATGTAATCTTTCTTGTCATCTGTATTTTCACTTCTAAGTCTCATGATATAATAAATATTTTATTTAATCTATTTTATAAACTGAACCTTATTCTTATTTTGAATTTTAGCTAGTAGAACATTTAATATTAATGCAGAATATTTTATTTATTAATTATTTGCATTTTAACAAACGTGATCATTAACTGAGCTAGACCCATTTTATTTTATATGATATTGCCCTGGAAATGAGACTGCAAACAGCTTGTTAGAATATATATATATATATATATATATATATTATATATATATATATATATATATATATCTGTGGATATATATATATATATATATTGTGACCTTCTCCCATGACCGCTGTACTATCAATGAATCATCTTGCATGTTTTCAACACCAGAATCATGCCATCCACATTGGCCTACATAATGGCATAGTAACCTTGCTTCCTAATCTCGCTGATTATCAACAAATCATGCAGCACCTTTTAGTGATTACAATTCTCTTATAGAATCTAATGTATCACACAGTAAAGAATCTGAGTATAAAGAACTGCAAATATAACACTACTGAAATGATTCCTGAATTACATAAAATTAACATGAGACTGTCAATCCTAAAGAAAATCACAAGGCGACTAATAAAGATAGATACTTCTGGTTAAACCAGCCCTGAAATCCATACCAACAAGATGGGATGAGTTAAAACTGAGATTCAACAAACTACTAGATAACTAATAATTATATCTCCAGAATGATTATGAAAATTAAACTTATAAAATGAACTAATGAGTAAATTATGATGTAAATGACTAAATGGATGATGGAAAGAAGTGATCATCAAATAGTGAGCTGAAATGAATCTAGAATGAAGAGAAAGATGTATGAGAATAATGAATAGTTGAGATAATGATAGAACAAGAGCCAATAAATAATTGAAATGATAAAAGAATAACAGCTAATGTATAACCAATCAATTATAATAATGAATCAGTCAAATGAGAATGAATAAATAAAAGAATGTATCAAGATGAAATTAAAGAATAATGTTGATGATGGAGACTGAAATTTTAAAATATAAACTAATATGGTGTTAACTGGCAAAAAGATAAAGTAAATAAAAATAGGGATTTCAAGCTTGACAGGACCAGAATATCTATTATAGAGTTAAAACAAATTATCTATTTTATACTAAGAGAAGTAATTCACATTTTAAAGCTTAGCTACTTTCATAAAACCAATGAAACTAATCAATTTCAAGTCTTACTAAAACAATTGACTAAATATACATTTAATTATAAATTTAAATTTTATTTGAAAATTTACACAACTAATTCTTCTCAGGGTTCAAACACTAAAATCATTATACAAAATATATTTGGGTCAGTAAGAGGGATTTTACCATTACCCAAACATAACACACATAATAGTTCTCAATCTATAAATCGAACTTAAGTACTATATTTAGCAGTTACACATAAACTTTATAACTGACATAAAGTTGAAAATGTATGAATGGAAATAACTTTTTGACAATTAAAATCAATAACTTACCAAGTTCCTTTTCATTAAATAATGATAAACAATGTGATCAAGATCAATGAATGATAGCTTTGTGGATTTAATTAAATTAATCAAACCAGTACTATGTTTCTTTTTAAAATATATTGTTTTAAAATAAACTGTATTACAAGTTATCACATTTAAATATTGGGTGATAATGCATTAAATGTACCAGTAACCTCTAAAACTTACCAAAATTATTATGATATAGCATAATAATAGAGTGAATAGTGCTATATTGGTAGATGATGATGTCAATTTATAAATCTTCTGATAGGCTGATAGCAATAACAATAATAGTATCTGGATGTGGTAATTAGCAATAAGACTACATGCAACTACATAACTTTTTAAATACAACAAACTTTATTTACACTATGTACAACTTTAATCAACAGATATGGCATGAAGTAAAACTAGTTTATTTAAGACAAGTTATGGATAGGACAAACACACAGTACCCCTTTTTGTCCACATACCCAGCAAATGATATTATTTAACTATAAAATAATGTTCAAACTATCATCTGTTACATTTTGAGCATTCTTAAAAAATCAGCAAATAACATCTATTTAAGCTGCACTAGCACTTAAATTACATATAGAAAATATTTAGAACTTTGGGATATGCACAGATTTTAAATTTAGAATTTCAACATTGTAACGGATGGCATTATCCCACAGCCTTATCTTTTATCAGAATATGATAATGGCAATTATCATACTCTGTGCAATTACTAACTTATTTCACTTAAGAGAAACAAGCTTAGTGCATTTAATACATTTTTAATACTAGGCCTTATAATTTAAATACACCTAGATCTCACTTAACTAAAAAAAAAATACATAAAATAAATATATATTCTACACCTTTCCCTCTTCCAACTAATAAACATATATAATTTTCATGCCATAGTAAAACGCATGTTTGAAAATAAAATTTTCAACAACACACTACGTAAGTATAATATATATAACAATGATAAAGAAAAACAAAAGCACATTTTATCCATTACATTTGATCATCTTCACCCAAGTTATTTATCCAGGTGAGTTAAGATAATATCAATGGTTATTAACAATTAACCTTGTTAATTGGCAAGTATTTCAACTGATGCGCATATATTTTTTTTATTATCCTTGTTGAATGTATAAAACGAACTACAATGCCGAATATTTTTCCAATCCAAAAGTTCTTTAACTGTTTCCGTAGCGATAATTACTTAGGTTAATATATTTACCATTCCAATTGGGGCAGATTAAAAAAAAAAGAGTTTATCCTGCTATTTTTATTCCAATGAACAATTCTTTATCGATTTATTTAGAATCACTTTTTATATTTATTTTTCTTTTTAAAATTATTTATTGATTTGATTTTCCCTCCTGCGTTAATGTGTATCACTTTTAATCAATTGGAGCATTGTAAACAGGTATATTTTTCCAATAAAATTGTAAAAATAAATATTTATTTCACTTCATTTGAATTAGAGAAATATGATGTGATTATCACTATAAGTAAAATTATCTAATTATGATTTTCATATTTTTATCATTTTAATCAATTGGCAAATGATTATTTTTCCATTACACAAATTCGCGCTAAACCAAAATACGCAGACTATTAAGAACAAAATTGCAAATATTTTCATGTTTACTTTATAAAAAGTTAGATGATTTTAAAATGATTTTTAGATTTATTTAATACATATTATATATCACATTTCTTTTTAAGATTATCTCCAATCTTTATTCTCTTTCTTGTTATTTATTTTACAAGTACAGAACATCTTCAGCTGAATAATAGAAAGGCGCGAACTTCCTATACTATCAACTTTTTAGTTTATGAATAAATAATTCGTGCCTTATTTTTAAAAAATGAAATTTTAAATTTCTAAATATACGACAAAAGTAGCAACTTACTTCTTTTTGAATTTTCCTGAATTTAAAATATTGACAATTAACATAACAACAAAAACTTATCTCCATAGTTTAATCTCTTTCTTTAATATGAATTCCTGGGAAATTTGCAGTCATGGATAATGGGTCAAAAATGCAAGCAAGGTTTGGTAGATTATTCTTCACACATTTTTTTATATATCAAAGTATTCCCTTTTCCAAAAATTAAATTCCATAAATCTGACGACTTTTACAATTTTTTTTTTTTTTCTAAATTAGAGCTGAGATTTTTTCTTTTCTTGGTGATTACTTTTCTTAGTGAGTCCCCCCCCCCCTACAGCTTTGTTCAAACCTATATAGCTTTTTATTCTATGGAATTCTGGGAGTGAATTTAATCCAATAGTTTTGATATGCTAATTGGTATTACCCCCCCTGTCTTCATTTTTTATAATTACCCATTTTTACTTTATACAGCTTTGTGTTAAGTACTAAAAAAAAAAAATGCTTAGTAACTTAATATAACAATTGATTTTATAAATTTTAACAGTTTGATTTAGTTATTTATTTATTTCACTTGCTATCCCAAAACTAATAAAATAGCAATGTATTATCTACCAAATAATAATCATATTTTTTAAATTGTTATTTTAGTCTAGTCAGAGCCTAGATGGGTTTGAAATCCAATCTCCATTTAAGCAAATTTCCCAGTGCATTCAAAATAATCTCTATTGAAAAATACTTTTGTAAAATTTTTAACACTAGATATATTATCATTTAAAATTTTGGATTATTTAATTACAATGACCTAAATAAAAGGTCACAATATATATATGTTGTACCTAAGTGAAACTTCACCTGGTCCCAATAGCTGCTAGAACATATATTAGCCTAACCATTGTGTATAATCATCTGTTTTTTTTAAAACAATGATAAAAAAAATTAGTTAATTAATGAATAGGATGTAATAATAATTGATAATGTGATATTTAGTAAATTGATATAATTATATGTGCAAAGTAAGTCACATACTTGTAGTTAGTTATGTTTAAGATGTAAGATAGCATTTTCCTCAAAATAAATATTTAAGTTAATATCTAAAATGATAATAGATAATGTTAAATGTGTTATAAGATAACTTTTGTTTTATTTATTTCTTGTGTATAGCTAATAACCAAACTAATATAAATAAAATAAATAATGTAAAATTTGATTTAAAATTAATATTTAGTTTTATTAAAGCAGTTAAATAATGTAAATTAGTCATAACTTGTTAAAAGTTATTTATAATATAATATTCTTCAATACTTTTTTTTATTTGTAGTCATTAAAAAGTTATAATTAACTAAGGGAGGTTAAGTTAGGATCATCACTGTGTGTGTGTGCATGCATAGAGATATAAGAAGTAAATGAATAAATAATTTAACTATAATATTAATTTAAAGAAAAAGAAAACAATGAATGAATAAAGTCATTATTATAATTAAATATTTAAAAAAGTCTTTGATAAATGAAGTTAGTTTTAATTTTATATCAGTTTTCTATTTTTACTTTATGTAATACACTTTTTTAATATTACATAAGGAAAAAACAACAACTAATTATTAACTTTTGATTTAAAGTCATTAACCCATGTGATATTTGAACATTTAGATCAAACTGATGTCATTTATCAATTCGATCAGTTTTCCAACTGACTTAAAAAAAATTACAGCTAAAATAAAATAAATTATATTTATTGGTTGAAATTGACATTAAAATTTTTTGGAGGAGATAGAAAGAATAAGGATTTATATAGGAAAGTTTTACTGTATTAAAGGGTGTGTGTTGTTGTGTGTTATTGAATTTTGAAGTTTCCTGTTATCTTTCTTCTCCAGAATAAGTAATAAGTATTTTTTAAAGTTTATCATTTTTTTCTTTAACAAAAGTGTTGTAAATTATAATTAATTATTCCAAGACTACAATGAGTGACTGCTAAAAGAAATAGGTAACCATTTTTTGTCATTGACTTTCAGTTAATTCTCTTAAAAGCTATTGTAAAAAATGTTAAAAGGAAATTTTATTTGTGCTATCTTATTGACTAACCACTTAAATTATATCTTCCATGAAATGAATTTACAATATAGGCAATTATTATATTTATGGCTAAATGACTTTTATTGCACCAGACTTTATAGTCTAAATTTACTAAGTTATTATTTAAATAAACAAAAATTCAAATGAGGAAAATTGAAAAACATTTGTAGTGACTTAATTATATATTTAAAAGCTTCAATATGCTTGTTAATTTCATTTATAGCTGATACAAAGTTTCTATATTATATTAATTATGCCTGATAGTAACTAAAAACTATTTTTCATTATATTAGTTATGTTTCTAAAATAGTTCTAAAAATGTTTTGTACTGCAATTATTTAAGAATAAACTTTTATCTGTTAAATGTTAGAGTATAGTTATAATGAACTGAAAAATATTTGCTTATACCTATACAGTAAAATTGTGATAGTTTATTCTAACTCATTGAACAGATGGAATTTTCTATTTATAAAATGCTCCCACTCTTATTTTAAGAAGTGTACAAAGAAATTATTTAGAAGCATCTTAAAATGTATGCAAAAATAATTTTAAAAAGAGAAAAACTGCTTAAAGTGCATTTTTTTTAGAAAAAAGAAATGGTATTAAAATGAAGCTGTATTATTGTCTAAGTAAACCTGGAATCCCATAATGATATTCTTAGCTGAATCATTTGTTTTACCTACCATTTATTTGCCTGCTCCCTACGATTTTATTAGTATTATTATAATGTTTTATTATATTGCTTATTTAAACTAAAAATATCTTTAAAGGGAGAATTGCAAGATCTATTGAATATGTTTTGTTTGGAAATCTTTGCCATATATAAATTAAATGTTTTGACCAGAAGCTTCATGCCATCAGATAAATAGTATTCAATAAATTATATACATGTCTTGAATTGAAAAACTAGTATGGAGCAAGCTGAAGCTATGAACTAAAATTATTGTATTTTTATTTTGCATCTTCTATTGGTTTTAAAAAAAAAGAAACCAGAAAAATATTTATACTATATTACTTTATAAATATGAATTATACTGGTGAGTATAAATATGCCAAGTAAATTAATGGTATAATTTTAGTCTTAATGAGTTTATTAGTATGAGTAGACATTCTACTATTCTCAGATAATATTAGTATTATTATATTTGTTAAATGTCTCACAAGTTAATGTATATTTTATGGAGATTTTAATAACTCACTCTTAGCTAATTTAAATGTGTGGTATTTCACTCAGTTTTGTTTAAATCAGCCAAAGAGGTTTATCAGAGGGTTTTCCATTTATTTGTTTTACAAATGTTACCTTAATAATAACTGCAAATATTTTTATATATGCATTGAGAATTAAGTTTCTCACACTTAATTTGCAGTTTTTTTAAATGTCCACTAGCCACTATATTTTAATATTTAATATTTTATTATATGTGCATTTTACCTTTGCCTAGAATTTTATATGCATTTAATTTTTAAGTAATTCTTATATAGTTGGTTGACATAGTTTGCATTGTTGGTTCTGACATTGGTATATGCATTGTATTTGAAAAATTCTTATTGATGACTTAGTCAGTTAAAGTAATGTTTATATCTTGTTTTAGTTAAGTATTTGTTAGCCTCATAGAGCAAGGATTTATTGTATTATTAGTATATCTTATGGTGTAGACAAGGTTCTCCACCCTTATTTTAGTGCTTGTCCATGAGGTGATAGTGCTTATTGCCAGTGAGAATTATTATACATTAGATATTGTAATTTTAGTGATTGTAATCACATATTTTGAGGTGTTTAGATTACATAGAGAGGATCTTAATTTCCTGGTGCATCTTTCCTGTTCCTGATGCACTGAGACAAGGTCCAGGCATCCTTTTTTCTGCCTCAAAGATAAGTATTTTTGGCAGCCACCACATTTTTAGGAAGTTGTTCAGCTCTGCAGAGCATATGTGTATTTATTTTGGCCTATCACTCATGATGTATTAATACTAGTTCCACCACAGTTGGTGATGTTGCATTTGTTTTTTAGATGTGTAATGAGAAGATATGTTTGTTTGAGGAACTCTGTTTCATTCAGGTTGTGTTTAGCTATTTTTAAGGCTTAAAGGTATATCAGTGTCTGAATTGTGCTGTTATGATAGTTTTATCATCCACAAACCAACCAACAATAATTTATATTTATTTTTAAGTATATAGATTATGCATATGGTTATAAGTAGCAATTCACACATACTAAGTTAATATGTTCATCCAAAGTTTTTGCTGCTGGAATTATAAGTCTTTTAAATTCCAATTTTAAATATTTGGTTTAATTAGTTTTATGTGGACAGAATTTATTGAAATATGTGTATAAATGACCTCTGATGAGTGGCCCATGCTTCTTATTTAATTTAAAGTTTACTTGGATTTACTTAAATACATCACTAGCTATAATCTTAATAGTCTCAGTGTAACTAATGACATTTTAAAATATATGCTGTATATGCTAGTTCTAGCTTAGCATTTGCTTAGTTTATGGTATTCAATATAAACCTGTTAGTGTATTATTCTGGTTGTTAAATAACATCACAGTATTATGAAATATGCTAATTAAAATAGGGTTATGTTTGTTAAACTCATACCGTTATAATTAAAGTAAAGAGATTTAAAATCTTTATTTATTTAAGGAGATTATTTGGATAGAATTAAATGCCAAATAGCCTCTGTTTACTCTTGTATTTATTTATTTATGTTTTTTTGTTTATTAAAATAAATTTAAAACAAAAGAGTTAAAGAGAAATAATCAGTAGCTTTGGTCAAGTAAAATGTTATGATTTTTGTAAGTCAAAACACAGATTGCTAGTCAAAATGTTTAAAATATAAGTGCTATTTTGGCAATGTTTGTTCCAATAATTTTTTTTTGTAAATATTTATTCTTTATTGTTATTAATAAACCAAATTTATTATTATTTAAAAAGTTTTGTTTCTGTTTGTTTTTCTTTTATATGAAATATTGTCTTGAGTTCCAAAGGCTTACAAAAATTTCCTAAAGTATACAAAATATTTTTTATATTGGTTTAAATTATATAAAGTCATGCTAATCTTTATGATTCTCAGATTGAATCACAGTAATAGATAATCACAGAATTACACGTATGTAATAGAATGCTCATTTTAAAGTTGATTTTCAAGTTATTATTATATCTTCTTAGACTGAAGATTATACAATATGAAATGAAGAATATTAGTGATTCAGAAGAGTATTTACTATTTATTTTTAAAACTGCACATTTTCTTGTATATTTTTAAAATTTTAAAATCCATCTGCATTTAATGTCATTAGTAGGTTGTCTGTGAGTATGTGGAAAGGCATAAAAAGTACCCTTGTTTTTTTTCCTGCTTGAGTGATGTCTTGGGTAATAGGCCAAAATTGGTTTAAATTTAGCTTAAATGATCAAATCTTTAGATTAACATATTTTCTTTTATTATGTTATGATTGAACATAAGATAGTTATCTTATGGTCAGCCAAGATATCACTCACTTGTTTATTCATCCAAACAATCATTTATTACTGTTTGCCAGGTACTGGGATTATTATTCTTTTTCTCCCAGAGAGACTTCCAGAGATATAACCAGAGAGATTCTCAAAGCAATCTAAGCTTTTTTAAAATATATCTTGCATGATCATTGCAGGCTGACTAGCATTATATTTTAGTCACTGCAAATATTTCATGACTCCCAATTAAAGCAGAGATTACTTACACAGAATACCACTGCTATGGAGTACTGATCTAATAATTGAATGGTGATAGCTACAGTCAGTATGGAGGAGAATGACATTGTCAAAATTTTGTGGTGCTAAAGAGCTCCTGTCACTTACAGATGAATGCTGCACTTGCCTCATATTCAAGCTGCAATTTAAAATACTTGAACTGTTAAGAAAAGCATAGAGCTGAGTCTCTACTTAATTAATTTCTAATAAAATAAATAGCAGTGTTCATCTGATTGCCACAACATTAACAAACTAATAATGATGACAATTTCTACATCAACCAGCAAGATGATTATGGGATAAAGGCTCTTTTCAGTGCACCCATACAGCTTCATTCAAGCGGTTAAACTGTAGCCACCCAGGTCCAGCAGATTTTGATCAATATCTCTAGACCAATGTAATGAAAAGAAAGAAATCCTTGCCACCCTGGTAAACAGCTGCGTGTAGAACATTCAGAGACCCCAAGTCCAGATGAAGTCTCAAGACACCGGTGGATAAAATTTGTTCCAACTTTTTAATATATATATATATTTTAAATACTACTTATATGTGTACATTATATAACATGTTTAAAACCTAATTATGCCAGTGATCTAATTTATATTTTGGCAGTGTGTGTATGTTAAATCATTTATATGCTACTCGGCTATGTGCAGGATTTCTTAAGTTAGTCATTCTTTTACATTTATTTTAAAATGTATATAAACTATAAGACGAGTATGTGCAGCTTACATCCTATTATATTTTTTCTCATACCATTCAAATGCCTATAAATTAACCCAAGACAAAGTGCATAAAATCATGATTTTACTTTGTTTCTTTGTGTGTTTAAGTTTATATTAATGCACTATTTTAAAATACTATTTAACTATGGACTGAATGCAGAAATGAGCATACATGTATGACCTAATATTTAATGATTTCATATTACCTTTTATATTAAATAATTTAATATATCAGGCCTAATATATATATATATATGTGTGTGTGTGTGTGTGTGTGTGTGGGTATGGAACTCAGACCACTTCATCCAAACATTTTATTAATTCAGAGAAACGAATTGTGGTTTGAGAAATATTAATTGATATGTGTAATAAATGTTGTATAACTTATTTTTTTGTCGAGTGTTATATTTATTTCATTTTCTAAAATATAACAAAAGTAAATATATTTCTGAGAGTGACTTTAAAATGTCTTTTTATATAACCTGAGATAAGAGGGCTGAGCATAGCACAATGGGCTATAACTTCATCGGCATTAGAAAGTTAGTATATCTTATGTAATGAGTTGGGGGTTGTATATCTTTTCAGTCAGGGATTTTCTCTGTCTGGCAGTGGCATGTAAATATGTGAATTATTCAGTCTTTCAAAGGGATTCAGCGTTTAACCTTTTGACATCCATTGGCATAGTAATGAAATAATCAACCATGGTTCAATATATTGCTTGACTTATAATGTGTTAATATAAATTTAAGTATAAAATTCATGTTTCGATTAAGATTATTATTGATTTCTCACCCTGAGGTGGTAGAATCATTTAATGCTTGATATGTATGCTAAAAGTTAGAATGGGTTGAGGTGTGTCCAGTACAATATATATTTATATAATGTTTATAACACACATATTTATGAAAAATTACATTTTTTTAAAAAAGATATTCTAATATTTTTTATTTATTTATTTTTAATTGCTGTTAAATTTAAAACTGTGGATATCGAAAATGCAGAAACAAGGCAGGCAGGGGGATAGTGTATTTACATTATCTTTAGAGAATAATGAAAAAAAAATTGAAAACTAGGCAGTCTTTACAAACCTAGGAGCTTAATTGTAAGTATAGGGGATTTGAACTCAGATTTTCAAGCACCCTTCAACTATCTACACTATTTCATCCAACTGATACTCATGATCACACACATGTAGAAATGATAAATAATCACCAATATACTTATTTCATCCTAAACCAGCAATCATCAGTTGGTCCAGAATATCATCTCCCATTCATATATATAATCAGTGCTCAGTTTTATATTAAAATAGCAAATCTTCAGACTTAATGGACCAGCTTCAATTCTCTCCAACCTCCAACTTTTCAGCCATCCATATCATTAAAAATCTGATAATGAAAACTCAAATCTCATGCTGATGCCAATAATATTCCCATGCCCATATTGACCTCAAGTCACTCTGACCCCTCATGTATAGGACCTTATCTATTTAAATACACAGGAGAGGGATGGGCAGGATACAAGCTTGATGTGAAAATATTTGAAAAGCAAGTACACTTCACAAACCTGGGAGCTTAATTGTGAGGATAGGAGATTTGAACTCAGCTTTTAAAGCACCCTTAAACTATCCATACTATCTGATACAACTGATACATGGGCATAGCAATGGTATTGACATCAGCATGGGATTTGGGTTTTCATTATTAGATTTTCAAATGATATGGATGGCTGAAAAGTTGGAGGTTGGAGTGGATTGAAGCCTGTCTATTGAAGTATGAAGATTTGCTAGATTAATATAAAACTGAGCACTGATTATATATATATGGTAGATGATAATCTGGACCACGATGGTTTAGCATGAAATCTGAATATTCATGATTACTTATCTTTTCTACATGTGTGAGGCCATGTGTGTATGAGATAGTGTGGATAGTTGAAGGGTGCTTAAAACTCTTGAGCAGTATATTCTTGATAAAAAATGTTTCATGTTGAAATTATGTGTTTAGAAAATTTGATTTTACTCACAGTTTCAATGAAAACAATTTAGCTGATACATATATAACAATTCAAAAGAGGTTACAGAAGAAAATAGTATATATTATTAACAATTTATCTTATTAATATTGAATGAGAGAGAAAAGTGACTACTTATAATAACAAATAAAATAACTCAAAATGTATTTACAGTATTTACACCTAATGTAATACCTAGAGATGAATCCTTCACATAAACAAAATAAAATACTGTATATAGACATATTTACGCAAATATATAACACATCATTAACAATTTATTTAATTAGCTTGCGTTTACATTTTGAGATCTGATATGCTTACAATACAAAGCAATCAAAATAATCATTAATCATTACTTTTTAATTATATGAAAATAAATAATAAATCAATTTTAATTTTAAGTGTATTTTAGGGTTCCAAAAGATTGTGTTAAGAAGAGAAAAAATGTATATATACTTAAAAAGAAAATAATATATTAAAATTATTAATGATATATTAATAAATATGAACTTAAATATTTTGCTAGGAATATTATTATTATTTATGTAATTAAAGACTTTTCATATAATTAAAATTTCTTTTACCATAACACGTGATTAAATTTATGCTCAAACTTTAAAAAAAAACAACAAACAAACAAACAAAAAAACAAACAGATCCTTAAGGCAGTTGAATTATGTGTTCATGAGTAAGCAGAAAGGTGTTATATGAAAGATAACAGATAATAATTTTTTATCACCCCTGGCTAATACATCTTGAATTCTGATGTACGCGTTAAAATCTACCTTATCAGTCTAATAAGCTAACATTTCATAAATCCGTTCAATTTTTTCATCATCACCTTTTGTAATAAGAAAATATACTGTACTAATATCATATCTTTTGAATCTGCTTTCATCTTAAACATTAAAATTCTGTCATATAATAAGTGTTCAATACAATTATTCACCCATTTACCCTTTAATAAAATGACAATACAATTTCCACTATAAAATTATTCAGAATCTTTCTGATTTAGCATCATCATTATCCATTCATCTCGTTTCATTTATACTACAATATTCAATGATATTTAATATAATGGTTTCAGTTGAATTTTATACTCTCATGCTATTGACGATCCAAGGGCTATGTGCATTTGCTTTTTCTTTTTTATAAACAGGGGAAATTTGTCAAGTGACATACATTATTTAGGATAAATTTGAAATTAAAACCAGATATAAATATAACTTTTCTTAATACGGCAAATTATCAAACTTCATAAAATAGTAATTCGTATTTATGTTATCACCCAGTAGATTGGTAACTAAATATCAAACATGCACATGCACTCACATATATATACACAGATGCATATGTTATCATATAGGATATGTAGTTGAAAAGTGCCTAGACTGTGGAAGTGTATTTATTATTAATGCTACTTTTATGTTTTTAAAATATTTTCAAGTTTTATTTTATGATTTTAAATTTTCAATATTTGGGATATTTAAGATTAATCAATATGTATCTTTACTGTTTTAAACAGATAATGAAAACGGACCAAAGAAACCTCAAGGTTGTATTTTTATTCTATTATTTATATAATCAGGAAATTACATTATTCTTTTCTTTACATTTTTATTATTGCTTATTGTTTTTTCCCCACACATTTAATATATATATATATATTTCAAATGTTTTTTTTCTTCACTTTTTTTATATAAAAGATAAGCAAAAGAACTTACATATAAAAAAACAGATTGTTGGTCGTAATCACTATTTTGGTTTCTCATGACATCTATAACTGGGATTTCAATATTATCTCAATGTTTTATTTGGGGGGAGAGGAGGCGCTAGTATAATAAAAGTAATAATTACATTTGGAAATAGTAGGTGGATATAATTTTATAATGTTAATATAATTATAGCATATTCAAATAAATATTTTTGGGAAAAATATTTATAAAATCTAATTTATCTTTAAACTGATGAAATGATTATTATTAATAAATAAAAAAATTGCGATGTTTTTTTTTTTTGTAATCTATAGTTGTTATGAAATTTACTATTATAAAATTATCACAAGATTTTTATTATGAAACCTAGTCACTATATGTTCTAACAAAGTCAGCATATTATTGAAATATTGTTTAGAAATTATATATATACAGAAATAAATTTTTGAGTATCTATCTATCTATCTATCTATCTATCTATCTATCTATCTATCTATCTATCTATCTATCTATCTATCTATCTATCTATCTATCTATCTATCTATCTATCTATCTATCTATCTATCTATCTATCTATCTATCTATCTATCTATCTATCTATCTATCTATCTATCTATCTATCTATCTATCTATCTATCTATCTATCTATCTATCTATCTATCTATCTATCTATCTATCTATCTATCTATCTATCTATCTATCTATCTATCTATCTATCTATCTATCTATCTATCTATCTATCTATCTATCTATCTATCTATCTATCTATCTATCTATCTATCTATCTATCTATCTATCTATCTATCTATCTATCTATCTATCTATCTATCTATCTATCTATCTATCTATCTATCTATCTATCTATCTATCTATCTATCTATCTATCTATCTATCTATCTATCTATCTATCTATCTATCTATCTATCTATCTATCTATCTATCTATCTATCTATCTATCTATCTATCTATCTATCTATCTATCTATCTATCTATCTATCTATCTATCTATCTATCTATCTATCTATCTATCTATCTATCTATCTATCTATCTATCTATCTATCTATCTATCTATCTATCTATCTATCTATCTATCTATCTATCTATCTATCTATCTATCTATCTATCTATCTATCTATCTATCTATCTATCTATCTATCTATCTATCTATCTATCTATCTATCTATCTATCTATCTATCTATCTATCTATCTATCTATCTATCTATCTATCTATCTATCTATCTATCTATCTATCTATCTATCTATCTATCTATCTATCTATCTATCTATCTATCTATCTATCTATCTATCTATCTATCTATCTATCTATCTATCTATCTATCTATCTATCTATCTATCTATCTATCTATCTATCTATCTATCTATCTATCTATCTATCTATCTATCTATCTATCTATCTATCTATCTATCTATCTATCTATCTATCTATCTATCTATCTATCTATCTATCTATCTATCTATCTATCTATCTATCTATCTATCTATCTATCTATCTATCTATCTATCTATCTATCTATCTATCTATCTATCTATCTATCTATCTATCTATCTATCTATCTATCTATCTATCTATCTATCTATCTATCTATCTATCTATCTATCTATCTATCTATCTATCTATCTATCTATCTATCTATCTATCTATCTATCTATCTATCTATCTATCTATCTATCTATCTATCTATCTATCTATCTATCTATCTATCTATCTATCTATCTATCTATCTATCTATCTATCTATCTATCTATCTATCTATTAAACTGAAAGTTTTTATAAGTGAAAGATTTATTACAATTCATAATAACTTTCGAAAACTATCACTTAAAGTATTAAAATATATAATTATGGATAACAACATAATAATGTCTTTGCCTAGTTTTTTTTTTTTCATATGACAATGCGTTGACCGTAAACCGAACCAGGTCCAACTGCTTGGAAGGCAACTATGGTAACCACTAGGCCACCACCGTTTGAAATATTATTTTTCCAAGTTAGATGTTTTATTCTTCAAACAAACATTGGAAAATGCTTAACATGTATAATACAACTAAATATTTAATCCCAATTATCAAGATAAAATTACAATCCTATCTTGCTTCGAATTAAATTATTCTACCCTCATACGCACTTTACAAAACTCTATTGCTGATTTCTTGAATTCTGCTTTGTTGCTTTACTATTAAATTTATCTAAATCGATCAGAAAAGAGTTAGCAATTATCTGGAAGCTTCTGATCAGTATCTATGCGACTAATATGTACTCTTCACTTGAATCTTTGGACCATAAAACCCATAAACAAAATGAAAATATTTTAATAATAAAATATTTTTTTAATAAAACAACAAAATTGTAGGCAATTGAAACACATCCTTCATTAAAATAAATTAAATGTCATTTGCAATTCTAAATTATTTTATATTTGATATTCAATTTATTATTATCATTAAATATAATTTTGTCCATTACTAAATTTGATTACTATTATATTTATGATTAATTTATTGGTTTATTCACATCGTTAATTTTATATTTGTATAACATAATAAAAAATCGAATATAATATTAACTTAAAACAATTTATTTTCTGTGTTCAGGTAAACTATCTTAAACATTTATAACAATTCAGATTGAAATGAAATTTTGATTTTCATCACCGTAAGTTTTTATTTCTATATTAAATTCTTACAAGTTATTTAAATATGCAAAACCTCATTGTGCAAACAATCTTTATATTTACCAAAATAGGCACAATCATCATACTCATTTTCAACGATGATCGATCTACAGCAAGATGAAGGTCTCTCCAAGTTCAATTCAACTTCTGTGATCTGTCCTCTTTTCTCCATATCAATTCAGCAAACTTCCATATTTAATCCATCCATCTGACATGTGCTGTTTCTGATTCTTTTACAATCTCTTTGAATTCAGTTTAAAATTTCAACTATTCTGCTTTTATCACCTCTTCTAGCAATGTGTCAGCTCAACTGTAGTCTTTTAAATCTTTCACCGTTGTTAGAAGCACATTAGTTGTCTCATCCTTGTAATTTTTTATATCACTTTTTATTATTCCTAACATAATCTGTCCATATGTTGGTACATCTAAAGCAGGGGTCCCCAACCCTATGCCCGCGGGCATCACGGCGCCCGCAGACCATTTTATGTGTGCCCGCCGCTATCCGAACACGATAAAAAATTAGTTATCTGATACATATAAATTTAATTTTTAAAATTTCTTATAAATTATTGTATTATATTGTAATCAAATTGTAGGGCATACTATACCTTTACAGCGTAAAAATATAAACGTTAATTATATATTAAAATTTTATTTTTGAAATAAATATTTGTTTGTACATTATGTGAATTATTAACAATATCCAACTATAAATTTACACTGAAAAAATAAATGGTGCCCACCACCTGGCTGGTATTATAGAATGTGCTCTTAAGTGCAAAAAGGTTGGGGACCTCTGGTCTAATTAAGTCTCTATATTAACTTTTCTGTTAAGTGTCCAAGTTTCTGATGTGTGAACTAGTAAAACACATTTATGAAAAAGCTTTTTTTTCAAACACATAGGCACATTTCCTTTTAATATTAAGTTATTTCTATCAAAAGTACTCCGATCAAGTCTAATTCTATGATTAATTTCATCCATTATGGTTACAACTGTAGCAATAAGCTAATCAAGATATTTGCAGTTGTTAACTTCTTCTAATTCATCATTATCAATCTTTATTTTCTTATTTTGAGAAAATCCATTAAACATTACTTAGTTTATATAACATTTACCTTTAATTTTATTTTCTTATTTTCATCTGATGACCCTTGCAATATTTCGTGAAGCTCTAAGGCATTATAAGCAAAGAACAACTACAACAGCTTCAAATTCTAGATCACTTAAATAATCTCCATGTATTGTTATTTTCTTAGTTTTTCATTTTAATCCACAACATACTATTTGAAAAAACTGTTGTGAAAAGTTTTGAAGATATGGAGTCACCCTGTCATATAGCCTTCTAAAAGTTAATCTTTTTGATATCATTATGAAATCTAATTGTTGCTATTGAATTTTTATAATATTCTATCAAATATGACTATCATGGGTTTATACCTGAAATATCCAATGCTTTAATAATTGAATTTTTTTTTATAGAATCAAATGCTTTTTCATAATCTACAAATCCAAAGGATAATGGCAACCAATATTCATTGTCTTCTTCCATAATTTTATTCAATATCTATACATATATTAAAAATATGATTTATTTGAAAAGTATTGTCTAAATTTGTAATTCAAATTAATATTGTAATATTATAAGGAAAGCTATTATAATAACTTCTGCAGAAATGCATCTGTTTTTGATTGCTTACTCAATGTGCATTTTAATGTTTTCGCAATTTATATTTTTTATTATCAATAATACATGATTATCAGTGTTAAATAATTAATATAGCTCATCCACTGTCTTATAGAAAGATCTTCAAAATTTAATAAAACTTATTGATTACTTGACTTTTTAAATTAATCAACAAAAACCATTGGCACTAAAGTATTATGAGTGTAATAATACAGCAAAACTTTTTGGTAGAAAATTTTCTTTCACTCAATCAAAAATATAAATACATTATAAAAGCAAAAAGAAAACAACAAACATTATTTTCAAATACAATTGTATTTAACTGTTTATATTATGTGCACTTTTTACAAAGAGATCATATACAAGATGTAAAACTTTCATAAGAAACCTTTTATTTTTAAGAGATATTTCTCTGAAATGGGATATTAAGGCAGTTAAATAAGTGTTATTAATTGGTTTTGCAAATAAAAGAATTTTGAATCCAGAAAGTGATAAAGTTGATCATAGGACATTGAGTTGTATAATCCACCATATCACAAAAATCAGTTTATGCAAAATATATTACCAGTGTGCATAAATTATTAATAATCAGAATTAAAATTGCTTTACAATTTATTTTTAGCATTTTTATGACACTATAATTTTATCATATCATTATAGAATGTATAAAATATCAACATAAATGATATACTTCCATGAAGTTAGATAAAAGCTCTTCCAATTCATTTTAATCCTTATTAATAAATACTTGAACTGAAAAATAAATATTTTAGCACATTTCACAATGTGTTAAGATAAATAAATGTTATTTAATATATTGTGCCACTACTTTTTGTATCTAAAAGATTGTACACTGAATTAAAAATGTTAATTAAAGCTGGAATCGTTAGCATATGAGGGAGCCACTAGGAAAAGAACCTAGAGCCACGAAATTAGAGGAATCTTATATTCATTGCTGTTAATTTGAAAACGTATGATAGACCCAGCTAAGCTCCCCCTTTACAATTCCATTTTAATACGTAAGGATACAATACGATAATATGTTCTATTATCTCATACAATCGCTAAAGGAACAAACAAGTACACTTTTATAAGTTTCAATTAATAATACGCTTTATTATAATTTACTTTTCTTTTATTCAAGACTATTTGTAAAACAAATCACTAATAATTCCCCATCTACCTTCTTCCTTTCTATATTCTTAACATAACTAACATAATCGTTCTTTTTTTTCTTTTTGTATAGAATAAAAAAACAACAACAAACAAAGGTGGAGAGTAATATATGTATTTCGTTCTCGAAGAAACATGTACTTTTATTTATACAAGTGTCCCAAACTGATCCAAATCTTGGCCAGTATTAGGAGCCAGTTATTACAGTAATCCCCTACCCTCTCTTTCAATATTTACTCAACCTTAAACTTTTCATTTATGCTTTCTTAAATCATTTTTACATTCTATTTCGATAACAATTTTTGGGATTCATTCATAGGATTATTATTATTTTTAACCTCCCCTATAGTCTTGAATTTCGTCAAAAGTTAGTTGAAAACCCTCCGTAAAAAAATATTAAAAAATACAAATATAAATAAATTACGTATTTTAAATAAACTAATTGAATAATGTAAACATAAGCATTATAAATATATTTAACAAAACCCCTTCTATTGTCGCAACTCATAGTTCATGGCTGATTAAATATAATCCTAATTAGATATGTTTTAAGTTCACCAATCTATAGTTCAATCAATAACAAAGTTTTTGTTAACCTGATCGATCAGTGTACGTCCATACGCATTTCTCCTTATCTCTTGAGAGTTGATTCTCTTCCCGGTTCGACGAAAAATCTAGGATTGGAGCCGTGTCCCGGCTGGGGACGGATTCTATTTCGTTTAGCCTTCAATGATTTTTATTTCCAATAGTTCTTTTCTTTTTATTCAAAGAAAAAACTAATAAGCTAATAAATAATACAATAGGTTTTTCTCTCTATTTATAGTCTTTTTTTATCCATTGTCCTTTTATTGGATCACGTTCTCGGCCAGTGATTGCATTTTTTTGTTTTTAACACCTTCCAACTATAAGTTGCGAC